>WBMZ01011651.1:0-84417 GCA_013400975.1 Atrichornis clamosus | reverse complement strand
GCGGCTCCGCGGCGGCGGGGTCTGAGCGCGGTGCGGAGCGCGGTGCGGAGCGCGGGGCCGCGGCGCTGCCTGCGCACTGACAGCTCGGGAGCCGCGGCGGGGGCCGGGGCTGGGAGGGGGGCTCGGGCACCCGGGGCTCCGGCGCCGAATCAGTGACGGGAGGAGGGCCCGGGGGCGGGCGGGAGAGAGAAAAGGGAGGGGGCGGCGGGCCGAGGGGCTCGGAGCCCCTGTCACCGGTGCAGCCCGGGTGGCCTCCGGGAGGCGGCGGCCGGGGAGACGTGTGAGTGCCCACACGGCGAGAGGTGACCGAGCGATGCGGCACTGTGAGAAAGCCGGGCTGGGCTACCCGCTGCCTTCCCGGGAGGAGAGGGCGTTGGGAACGGCAGCCGCGGGATTATGCCCTTCATTCAGCAAGCGGCGGCTGAGGGAGGCGGTCGAGCTCCCGGCGCTACTTTCAGCCCGGGCTAAGCGTCCCGGGGCAGTGCTCCCTCCCCGGCGATCCTCGGTCAGGTCGGGGAGGGAGAGGAAACAGCCTTAGGTAGACCAAAGGATGTAACTGGGGAAAGCCACAGGCTTTTGGCTACCCAGGACCATGTTCATGTCTGACCTTCTGCTCTGGAGATTTGTGAATCTCAAAGCATGTCTGTAGACTAACTGTGTTATTTGGTTTATCAAAAGCTTGTATCTCTCTCTAGAAAGCTTGGCTTGCCTTAGATCATCACCTAACAACAACAAGGCTACTACTTGTTCCTTTGAAGGCTGGCATTGATTTTTGCTCACAGCAAAATAGTAGGCTTTTCACATTCCTGTTCTGTGTTGAAGAGCAAATTTGGGGTTTTGTAAAGCATGTTTATGGTTAACCCTGTAAAATCTAATGTTGACTTCCAAAAAGGAGATGTCAAGACCTGTATGTTTAAAAAATGTTCTAGCTCTCCAACAACAAATGGCTTTCACCCTCCTGCACCCACTTGCTGTGGGAGGAATTTAGATGCCAGTGTACTCAAAGTACAGATGGGGCACCTAGTAATGTTACTCCTAGCGGATTGTCAGGCCTTTGTTGCTCTGTGTTGGCATGCTCTGCTATCCAATCTCCATCTCCACTTACCCTCTTGTGGCAGACACCAGGACTTTTCTCCTATTGCGGCAATAGACACATTTGAATCAGTTTTCACATTAAGCTATATACCAGCTACAAGGCTGGCTCCTACAATACAGAAAATGAAAATAAAATAAAATACCCCCCAAACAGTAATAGCTTTCTTCTAAGAGGAAGAGGACTGACAGATGGAATGACCAGAAAGTAATTTACTCCTTGGTGCAAGGATGCATTTTATGGCATAACAAATACTTCCTTCTGCTCAATACCTTGTCTAACGTGGTGTGCACATCATATTAAATACCTGTCGCCCTGCAAATTCTGCCTAGCTCTCTGCACACCAGACACTGCATTGTCTCTGTGTTATATCTTTTTCCTTCCCTCCTACAGTGCAAAACAAAGGCATGGATGACAGGCAGAATGAGACATGAGAGTTAGAGACTAACCCTCATATGGATCTGGTAACAGCTGTCAGCTGAGCAGAGTATATCCTGGATGGGCTCACATCCAGCTGGTACTGCTGGCTAAACATATTTTGTGCTCTCTTAACAGCTTCTTTACACATTTCAAAGGACAGATTACTCAACACCCAATTTACTGCTCCTGGAGGAATGAATGGACCACTGACTCCCAGGATATGAGAATGCTCATCTTGGACATAAATAAGACAAATGTATTCCTTTTAATCATCTAGCAATGATAGCAATGATGAATAATTATCAAGAGTATGATAAATTATCCTTCTAAATATCTATGTAGCCACTGGGGTCAAAGTGATTGAGTACTAAGATACTACAGTATTATAAAATAGATGTATATTTTGCATTGTCCTGTGAAGTCCTCATGAGCTGTGCTCTGTTCTGGCTCTGCCAGACAGTTTTGCTTTCTTGCTGGGGCAATACTGGTACATGCATCTCTGCCCTGGCTGAGGAAAGGCAGAGGGGTGAGAAGTGAAATGTGCTTCTACCCAGCAGCAGCCAGGGGATTTACTACATCTCTGTGGAAAAGTGTTGAAACTTTTGAAAAGAGCTGCCTTACCTGTGGGTTCCTAGGAAGCAGGCAGGAGAAAGTAGAGGTTTTGTGGGTTTTCACCTCCAGTGAAAGTCTTCCCCACCAAGGATGTGTCCCTTGAAGCCCCATGGGTACGTTGGAATGCTTTTTTGGTGTTAGTATTATGAAAATTCTCATGGCATAACTAGTTAATAAATGGCAGCCTTAGAAGTGTAAGAATCAGTGCTACAAAGTTCAAGACTCCATGGAAGAGGATGCTTGTATTTATTTTAGATAAAACTGCGTTCAGTCAGTTGCACTCACTCACTCCTATTTCACACATTCACTCAGGCTCACAAGCACCAAGATGTGTGTCTGTGTGGTCTGCTCAGGACCGTGTATGTGTGACACAGAGGACAGGGGACACTAGCCATCAAGTCCTTGGTATGCCTCTTAGGTTTGTCTTGGTCAGGCACAAAAACTGTAATTTTGACTAGCTATTTTACGATCCCTGGGGAGTCAAGCAGTCATGGCATGACTGTGACCTCAATTTTGCATTCTTTACCCTCCCTAATTCCTAGGCAAGGGTGCTGCCCATCATCTTTGTTTTCTCATTCTGGTTATCTTTATTGCAGCCTTCCTGTTGAGAGAAAAGGG
Organism: Atrichornis clamosus; assembly: GCA_013400975.1. Classification (NCBI taxonomy): domain Eukaryota; kingdom Metazoa; phylum Chordata; class Aves; order Passeriformes; family Menuridae; genus Atrichornis; species Atrichornis clamosus. Next base: position 81,674 of record WBMZ01011651.1, on the reverse strand, counting down.
ATGGCCATCTCTGAGGTGACTATATTGGAGCATAGACCTTCTCGTCTTGATGTATGCATATTCCTTATTACCTGTTTTATTGCTGTTGTTTGTACCCTTGTTAAAAAGTATGTGCTATATTTTAATCCTTGATCTTTATTGTATCCTTATAAAGATAAAAAATGTTAAGTAGTGATTCAAACATACCTAAGGATTAAAAAGAATACCTCAAGAAAACATAAAGACTCACTAACAGATAAACCAACTTATAGTGAGACAATGTAAGGCTAAAAGAAATAAACCTCTGTGATCCATTTTTGATGTATCAAAAATCCTGCATTGGGCTGCTACTGTTTGCATATTTATTATTAACCTGGAAATGGAATGATCTTAGCTCTTAGCAGATGATGTCAGCTGACTTACAATGAAGTCTCTCAACAGCAAGGACATCACCAATGACTATAATGGGTGTACAACTAATAGGATTTTTTTGAGACCTCACTTGCAAGTCTTGTTCTTGGAAATGAAAGGATTTAGTGAGCTTTGGTTTGGTTTGTTTCTTTTCATGGTCTGGGGTTCTGTGATTCTGAATAGCATACTTAAGAGAGATATGTGTATCATTTCTTTTAGAAGAATTTATAGCTTGAGCCTTGAGGGTCATTGATCATATCAGGTGTCTGGAGTGTGTTATAATGGCAGAAAACCAAGTGTAGAGAAATTCTATGTTGAAATTTGGAGTAGGTCCATCTGGAAAGGTAGGTCAGAGGGAAACTGCAATTACATCTCTAGAGGAGTAGGTCTGTGTCACGTGCATGAATGAGGAGGGTACAACAGCTGTGATCAGTGCTGGATGTGCTCTGTTTTCCTTTTTTTGCTAATTGAAAGAGATTCTGGGTGCATGTGGTGCATGCCAGCAGAAATGCAGCGTAAGTTATGTTCATGTGATTGAAGTGTAATTCTGTATAGTGGGAGCAGATTAATATTTCTTGAATGACTACATTGGGAATCACTGGCGGGGGTCATAAAGAACATAGGAATAGAAAATAGCATCAGGAAAATGCAGAAAAGCTGAAACCTTTGTGGCTGATTGACAAAAAACAATCTGGTAAACTCTCAACTTAATGAATAGATGTTAGACTCCCAGCAAGACACCTACTGAGGAACTGGTCTGGCAAAATGTAACAGAAAATTTCAGGAGATATCTGATGGGAGTTCTTGCAAGAAGGTGAGCCACAGCTGCTGGTGACCCCATGAAAAGAAAAAGAGAGATGAAGCCAACAGCACAGTGATAAGAGGGCAGCATGCTGCAACTTTGCTGTACTTGACAGACACAAATGCTGATCTTTTCCACTGCAGAAGCAGTCAGGAACACAAAAAATTGACAGCCGAAGAACATAGAAAAAAAATATCATTTGAACTCAGTGTATGGAACACATAAGGTGTCAAAGAATTTAAAGAAATATTTCACGTGTCTCCTAAAGCTAGAGCCTGAGAAAAAAGAAATTCTTGATGATAAAGAGAATTTTGATATAACTGACAATACTGAAATGTCAGAATGATTCTCTGACTAGAATTTTGAGGGTTCACATAACCTGTGTAGGAAGGAAGGTGTGGTATAGTTCCATGAAACAAGTTCTGACAAGTTTTTCATAATGACCAAACATGAAAAGAATGTCAAAAATTCTCCTGGAAGAAATGAAGTATTTCCCCTTATATTTGAAAAACTTGACATATGTCAGAGAGATGTGCAACTTTGAATTCCACTGGGACACCTACAGACACATGTACAGACCTTGCATATACTCAACCAAAGATCACCTGACACCACAATCAAATCTGCCTCACCCAGTTAGGACAAACAAGCAAGTAAACAGACAAAAAGAAACCCAAACAACAATTGCTTAAAACAGTTTTCCTAACAACTAGTTAGTTCCTATCCAACTACCAAAGAAGAAAAGCACCTTTATGGGCACAGGCTTTCCCCTTTCTCTTGCAGTCTTTGCTGTTTTTCTGGAAAATGTATTCCTTTCACATATCAATAGGAAAAAAATGAATACCATAACCAGGTCTTTAATAGCTATATTCAATAATATTGTCACAATATCAGCTTCTAAAGATGAAGATCAGCTAGGTTATGCAGGCAGGAAACTTTAACAATACCATTGTACTTGGATCCATTCAGAAGCCTAATAAAACCCCCAAATTTATAGATGGTAACTACATAAACAGACAAGCAATTATTTCTTTAATACATAAATATTTTAAGTGACAGCTAAGATCCGAGGTTTTTTAGTCATAATAAAATTTGCCTGAACTTATTAAAACTCATTGATTTTTTTGCAAAACTATCTTATATCCAAAGAAATATAGTACAATTCTCTATTTTAGGCACACAATAAAACAATTTTGAAATCTTTCTTTCCAGAGTGTGTGCCTATATCTATGTGTCTCTGGTTTTCCTGCAAGTCCCTGAATTAAATTCTGAATTATGCAGGCATTTACCCACAACAGCTAAAATTACTTTTCAACTCTGAGCTGTCTTCCTAAAAATCTGAATATTAAACCCTTCATCCTCACTCCAAAAGACTATTCAGAACACGTGTCAAAGAAGCTGAGAAAAATCTTTACAGGGTTGATCAATCTTTTCAGTACATAAGTTCCTCAATATTTCAATTTGACAATGTGCATATTATCAGAATTCCAACATATTCCTCATTTCTATGTGCGTTTAAGGTTTGATTTTTCACATTTTTAAAATTCTGGAAATTGACATGTTTCTGTTACTTTCAGCTCTCCTTTAGGCATCCTTGGGATTCAAGATCTCTTCTTATTAATTGAAATAATAAAACAAACACTTTGCCGAGTTATTTTTGCTGATAACAACACACTTGGGAAATTCTGAACCTCTGTGACTAAAACTGAACTAATGTAAGCAGCACTGGTCTAAACAGTAACCTCTAACCTTTGCAGTTTTTTCTTACCCCTCTGTTATGTTTTTAAATGTTTCTGAATGAGTACATAGTCTGCCATGTGGTAACCCACATTGAGAAATGGTTATGTTTGGAAAATAGTCCAAGAAACAAAGGGAATGCACTTCATCACCTGGATGAGGTTCCTGGTCCTGTTCATTGTGCATTTTCACACACTGTTGTCCTGGCATCTGTCAGAAATCGGACATGGGCCAAGACAGGCTAAGGCAGCACTGCCAGTAGAAGAAATGTTTGTCAAGGCATCCTCAGGCACACGCAGAGCCTGCTGCAAACACCGTGTTACGGCTCTTCATGAGGCTTACATAAACCTGGCTGTGCTTAGGTAGCTTCTTCAACTGTCTTACACGGCTGTAAAATCCCCCTTTCTCTAAATCTGAGCACAGGCCAGTGATCATGCATAGACACCCCAGCTCTTTGAGACAGCCTTTTTCCCTTCCATGGTTCTCAATTTAGCACTTAACTGTGTCTGTTGAAATAAGCTACCAGTCTGCGTGTGTGATAAGTCACATTATTTTCAGTGAATTATGACACAACAGAAGTGTCTGCAATAAATCACCCCTCTACACTACCCTGCCCACTCAACAGAACACAGCCATAAAGTCTCATTTCTTGAGTGATGATTTCTTCACTATTTTTTATTCCAAACAGTGCTGGAAAATAGCAGCCTCCTCTTTTAATTCCCTGTTAAAGCTAACTGATTGAAGCCCAAATATTCATAACAAAGTCCAAGGCATTCACTGAATGTATGTTTCTGAAAAGAATTGGTGATCAGAGAGCAGCACTGTCCTCAACTCATTTAAAAAAAAAGAAAAGAAATGAACAGCATATATTTTGAAGACAACTTCTACATTTGGAAACCACCTTCTCTGTCACTCTTGAGACTTAGGTGCTATAGAAGATGGCTCCAAGTCAGTTTTATCACTCAGAAAGTATTTTTCCTTCAAAAAATTTCCTACACAACTGCCATCTGTGCTAAGTTATAGGTATATAACTCAACAGACAGAAGAAGGTACTTTCGTCTTTCTATCTGTGCCAATTCCTTTGTCTGCAAACAATGAGCTTTGCTGTTTGAATACAAATATTTTCCTGATATTCAGGTCTCTAATTGAAATTATAGTTTGAACTTAATTCTTTTCATGTTACTCCTTGAAGCAGAAACATTGAAGTACAAACTGTATTCCATTTTCTTCTACATACCATACATAAGAGGACAGAAACTGTCATTACACCCTACTTTCTTTGCAACTCTACCCCCACTCCCTGCTTCTCCATAGGAAAAGGAAGTTTGATCAGATTTCTACTATTCGGTAGTTTCTAACTCTGTAAATACTCTTTCCTTGCATTAAGCTGTTTAGAACACTTGCAGTTCTTGGGATCCCAAACCTTCACATCCTAGTGTCTAACTTCTTACCCAGTATGCTCCAATCTCCCCGAAATCTCACACTTGAATCATGCAGTCTCAGATTATTAGCTGTACAATTTTCTAAGCAATTTAGATGTGCAGAGATTGCATACAAAAAGTGACAGAAATTAAAGTGTGTGTACTTTCATTGTGCGCTGTTCAGAGTGAAAAGGAACCTGGTATGCCTTCAGAATGCTGAGTACTTAATATTGAATGAACTGGATGTTTATTGTAAACTTTTTTCTCGGTAAAAATTCAGTTTCTCCTAAAAAAATAACTAATACCTTGAAAGAAACTTCTTCCTCATTATGGCCATTCTAGATAACATCGCATGGATGTCTGCACTCCTGTTAATTGTTTGGAAATTAATTTCATTTCCCACTATCGACCTTTCTGGAATGCATCTTTATTATACATAAAGGTTTCTCTAGACCCAGGCATTTGGCCCAAAAACTCATTTCTATACCCTAAAGCTAAATTATTTTATCACAGAATTGTTCTACTAAACTAAAAAATACCCAAGTTAATGTCTACAATGTAGTGCACATGCAAAGCTATGCATACTACTCCAACCACAACTTTATACAGGCTGACTTCAGTGTTTTTTCCTGACCTAAACCTAACTTCCCCTATAATACTTCAAATTATTGTTCCAAATTACTTTGATATGATGGTCCATAAAGCTCATCCTCTCAACCCAAATGTATCCATTGAATTAAAGACAGTCCCCACAGTACCAATCAAAAGTCTTCTGTGCCTACTCATTACAGGAAGCAAAGTCATCCTTGATGAATTCTATGGTGCTAAGCTACAGCAACCAACAGCTTCTTTCTCATCATCCAGCTGTACTTCTATGTTAAAATTCCTGTCAGTTATATAAAAAATTCTCTCCCTTTCCAGGGTGTAGGTGTATCAAAATTCAAATTAAAAGAAAACACATCCAGTTCTTTAATATTTGTCTATCTAGTTCCATGGCTGAAGGCAACCTCCCTCTGTGTTTTCTCATTCCGCTTTCTTTTAGATTTCAATTTTTTTTTTCTCTCTTGCTTCACAGAGACAATCACTGAGCTGCAGAACCCAGATACTTCTGTTAAGCCCTCCAGGTCTCTACCTAATGGGACATTGTGGTAGGACATTACTTGGATTGTTAGAGATAAGTGTTCAACACTTATCAATACAAATCATGATGTACTTCAGTGATTTACCTCTACATTAATATAGCATCTTTTCTACACTTGCATAAAGTTTAGGACTCACACATCACAAAACCAGATTTCAGGCAGGTTTCTAGCCAAGCAAGTGGTTCTTCAAGAGAAAGGATATGTTGTTGGCCGAAGCATTGTGTTTTCTCTTTCCTTCTCTCACTTCCTCCTCTTCTTGCACATGGTGACGATAGTGCGTGTGTTGATGACTGATACCAGGGAAACAGAAAAAGCTCATGTGACTCCTGTGTGGTCTTTGTTCAATTTTCCCTCCCACTGATTTCATGTTTTCCTTTGCTTTAATGACTACACAACAACTAACCCCATAATTATGCCCGTATCATTTACAGGGCTTAATAGGCTTCTGCTGAAGTGTTTTGTACTGATTTACTTGTAAGTTTTGGAACTTTTTCCCTGGTTGTTAGCCTAAGACAAACAAGCCTTAAGGCCTACGCTTTGAATCCTGCATGTCCTGTCTACTTCATGCCCCAGATGATGGTTGGGCAGCCTATTCTTAGATCTCCTCTATGCTGCCAAACTCTTGCAATACAATTATCAGTAATGGGGTTTGCCTGTCCTTGAGCCTGCTGCAGAGTGACATGAGAAGCTTCAACTTTCTCATATAACTCAGCCCTCCTTGGGGGGAAAAAGTATAAGAAAAGCCAAATGGTCTAATTAGTCTCAGACTCACAGTCTGGAAAGGACAGACATCAGCCCTCTGCACCGCAGGAAGCAAGAAGGCTCTTTCTCCTTCTCCTCAGGGGCCTATACTTTTCCCAAAGGAACAGAGTTTAAAAAAAAAGAGACAGAGAAAGAAATAAAGGATGAAGAAAGACACCTCAATTTCCTCTTTTCCACTTTTTGCTTTCTCCTCAGAAGATGAGATTTTGCTCTCTTGGCCCATCCCCTAGTAGCGCAGCAATTCAGCAAGCAGGTAACAGCTGCAACAGGATCCAATGGCTGGAAGGACCACAAGTGCTGGTCTGCTAGTCACTAGTGCCTAGCTTCTGGAGAGGGCTGGCTATGGTCCCACCACTTCAGAGAATGAGGTCAAGATTGAAGCAAGCAGAGAAAATTAAATTCTTTTTTTCCTGCAACCACCTTGGAAAACCTGTTCTTTATACCCTATGTTCCTTTTAGCAGCAAAATGTAAACAATGTCTATAAATGCTATGCAGGCATTGTCACTCTGAAAGAACTTGTACTCTCATGTATATGAATCAGCATTCTCATTCTGCAAGTAATTCCAAATGCCTCTGTGCAGGCTTCTTGTGAAATTAGGAGCAAGTCTCACTGAGAAAGAAAATCAGAATATATCACAAAGTAGAAGTTATTCTAAAGCTTCCTTTCGTGGTCTATAATTAAAGTATGGTTACACTAGAGAAAGAGATTAGAAAGCTGAGGCTCCTGGAAGATTCATGGAAACCCAGTTCTGCCTTTCTCATTCATATACATAAATGGTATATTTCCCCTTCTAGTTTTTGTCTCTTCTGTGCAAGAATTTGGCTTCACTTATTTACTGCAGTCTGACACCAGGAATAAATGCTCGACACAGCAGAAAACCTATTGCTGTATGTCACAAAATATGAGTAAAGGGATGGTAAATATAGCCAAGGGACTACTGAAAATGGTCAAACATATATCAAACACACGGGAATGTCAGAGGGTTATGAAAGATTGGTAGGTCACTACTTGAGAAGGTCAACCTTTAGTAGCAACGCTGTTTCAAAAAAACAACTTGTTCTGACACTCAGAATCACACATATTAGGAAAAAGAAGAATTAAAGAGGGCAATTGAACATTTTAAAAATGCCTGGCATGTGACAGAACTACATATTGTAGCTGGACATCTTTCCTCTGATTAAAATTGAACAGAGAACAGTTTATTATACATTAGCATCATCTGCTGGATAGTGCAGGGAATACAGTTAGGAAACTGCAATACTAAGTATGATACATACCATTATTGTATTTGGCAAGCCATGCAGAATAGGCAGAACATTCAGACTCCTTTTTTAGAACATTTCACATTTCCTTTTATTTCTGGAACGTCTTCCTCTGGTAAAACACAGGGATTTCTGCCTAAAAAGTCCTAGCTTCATGTAGCAGAAAGTGCTGTGTGATAAATGTAGGAACAGGATATATTCTGAAATTACAATATTGGCATTTAATTACAAATGTAACATTTACTGAAAGGGTCTTAATTATTTTAGCTGTAGAACAATTTGAACATCTTTGCAAAGAAACCCAGAAAAATAATTTACAGTCCACAGGCAGCAGTCCAAGCCACCTTAAAGAGGAAATAGGAATTTGGGTTATGCCAGAAAAACATGAAGCACGGTGGGAAATAGAAGTCTTGAATGTGTTGTCTGTAAGGGATGCCAGACATTAATTTGGCAGATTCAAATATGGATGCACCTCATATGCATGGAAAAGGCTGTTCAAAAATAACATCAGCAGTACTCTACAGTGATTGTTCGAAATCTCTCCAAAACTGAACAGATGTTGAGAATCATGACCAGCTATAATGATATAGATCAGTTACTATTTTATTTATTCCTGGCTCCATTTTTTTGCAAGGCAATGCTGTGCTCTCAGCAGAAGGCCCTGTGCCTACAGCAGGACAGCTGTGCCGTAGGCTGGACAAGAGCTCCCACTCTGAGGTGCCACCTGCCCCACTGGAGCACTGCAGACCCCACAGGAGCTGAGCCTTCTGTACCCTGAGGGTCTTCTGATACTGCAAAGGAGCCAGGGCAGCCCTAGGACTGCTGATTCTTATGAAAGGAACTCTCATTCTTTGGGTTTTGCATTAACCACCTGTCTAAAATCAGGAAATTCAGAGGGATGGAGCATTTCCTGAGAGTTGCTCAGAACTGAGAAGCTTTTCTTTTGACTTCTCCTTATGTCCATTTTGTGATGGCTCATGAATCTTCAGAGGAAGAAATATGTAATTTCAGGAACACAGGGTTGTTACCACAGAACAGAGAAGAATATTTTTAGTCTATCCTCTGTGAAAGAAGACAATTAGCATTGCTATATTTTATGCTGAGGTTGCATCTAGTATGTCCTACATGGTGTAAAAAACCCTATAAAGCAAGCGTTTCTTTGAAACACTCTACTTTCTAAACACAGAGAAAAGGAAACCTAGGAACACTGGAAAGGAAAATTATGCTTTACAAAGTCATAAACTTGCCTTATATAACACTGCACCACAGCCCCAGCTACTGATCAGCTGTGTCTTGAGATGAAGCACCGTGGTCCTTTTAAATGCTCATGAATATACATAAACAAATGCATAGGCCTTTTCTGCATCTTGCAGCAGGAAGTTTGAATATATAAATATATTGTGCTGTAATAAATGATTTTTGGTATGGTTTAAACTTTTATTTCTAGTAAAGTTTTCTTATCTTTTATATATTTATTTGTATTTATGTATGCTGTTATTAGTAGCTAAGACTATAATATGCAGGAGCTGAGAATGGTGGGTATCCAGGTTCTGGTACTTTATTAAAGTCCAACACAGATCCTTCTAAGCCTCCCCAGCCTTGACTGACTTAAAAAATTGCTCTTTTTCAGCATTTTTGCCACTCCTTCCACTTATGCCTTACTTGCAAAATTCATAGAAGCTTCACATAAACATAGAGCTGTTTATATACAGCAATATAGCAGGCAGACAGTCCCAGCCTTGAAACACTTAAAGGTTGTGACATTCCACCCTTAAGGGGAAGGAAGCACCCAAGATTCGAAAGGAATGACAAAAGTCAGAGGATCTAACCTAACCCTAATGCCAACCTTAACACTAATGTTAGTCCCTGACCTACTACATAAGCAAATGGCAGTGGGCTTTGGGTAAAGGGGTAAAGGGGTAAGATGAAAAGGAAGAGATAAACAAAAAAAAAAAGAAGGAAAGAAAGAAAGAANAGAAAGAAAAAAAAAAAGAAAAAAAGAAAGAAAGAAAGAAAGAAAAAGGAAGAAAGAAAAAGAAAGAAAGAAAGAAAGAAAGAAAGAAAGAAAGAAAGAATGAACGAACGAACAAACTAGAACAAGGAATTTTGTTCCAGAAATTGCTACCCTACTTCTGCATGGCCACCTTCTCCAGCCACATACTGCTCTTTCTCACAGCATGTTATCACCAACAATCCTTGGTTATTACCAACAATCCCTGTTTGTTATTACCGATGATCTTTGGTTGGCTCCACAGTCATCCAGCTATCGGTGTTTGAGACATACATATTATCTTCTGGGATTCTACAGAGCCCTTTGACAATGCAGACTGACAACAAAGAGGTGAGTTTAGCTAACAATTGTTTAGAGGTGAAGAGGAAGGTCAACTAATAATAGCACAAGCTCCTTCTGGGGATTGCCTGTGATTCGATGTAGTTTTCTCTTTGCCTAAATGTACTTAGATGCTACTGTATCATGTAAGGTGTGTCCTGGTTTCATCCGGGGGAGAGTTAATTTTCTTCCTGGTAGCTGGTGCAGTGCTGTGTTTTGGATTTCATATGAGAATAATGTTACTAACACACTGATGTTTTGGTTGTTGCTGAGCAGTGCTTACCCTAAGCCAAGGACTTTTCAGTTTCCTGGGTTCTCTGGGTGAGGAGCTGCACAAGCAGCTGGGAGAGAGCAGCTGACCTACACTAAGGAAGATTCCATGCCATGGAACGTCATACTCAGTATACCATCTGAGGGGAGTTGTCCGGGGTCCTGCAGATTGATGCTCAGGGTTGGGCTAGGCATCAGTCAGGGGGTGATGTGCAATTGTATTGTGAGGACATGGAAGATTTCTGAGACCCTGAGTTCAAAACATGTCACAAAGAAAAGAGGTGATGTTATAGATAAGAATCATTTCGGGTAATAGCTGAAAAAGAAGGAAAGGAGAAAAATTATTCATGTGATTCAGACTGTGAACTAGAAGGAAGAATCATGAGAGAAGTAAATTAAGGTGAACAAGGGATGGAAGGATTTCAGAAGCAGGGAACAGTAGTCTTTAAGGTTCAAGATAAGATGAATGGCGTAGGAGTTGAGACCCCAAGATTTCCTTAGGACATTTGATCAGTTCAGGCTAGAACACAAGAGCTTCACTTAAGCATCAACTGACACTTTTCTATCTTTTTTGAGGGATTGACCTAGCCATTCAGTCCTTCCTTTTCTTCAGAAAGGAAATTAGCCTGACAGAACAAAAAGAAAAATAGCTAAAAATATACAGTGAATCATGGAAAATTATATCTACTAAATTTCACAGTGTACTGCTATTGCCATAGTAACCCTGGTTGGTAGATTACTGCAAGCTGTTTCTTTGCTAAATTTTCCTGGAAGCTTTGCCAATTCTCAGTTTGGTTTCAACATGAAGTTTAATAAAGAGTAACTCTGAGACCTCACATCATCTCCTTCTATTTCTCTTTTGCCATCTCCCCCTTTTATTCCCTTTTGTAAGAGATAAGTCCTTTTGGGGAAGTTTTCAAAGTCATTTTTGCCTAAGTTGTAAATGGACTTATAGTAGGATTTGTGCAGTATGTTACGTTTCTGATTCCTGATTTCCAATTCAGTGAAATGTAATTCTTGTTGGAAAATGAATTATTACTTATTGCTGCTTTATTTGGTTGTTTTTGTCATTCCGTCTTACAGAAAATCCAGCTCATCAGTGGTACAGCACGATAGATCACAAAGCAAGAAAGTAAAAAATAGCATGAGAGGGAAAACATTAAAAGAGACTTTACCTCTTTGTCCTATTTTCTGAAACGAACAGCTTCCAACTGTGATAACAATCCCCGACCTGAGAGAAGGGTAGGAACTACAAAGAAAGAAGGCAACTCAACCAATGGATTTATTTGGTAAGAGTTTCTTTCTCAGATATTGCAGAGCTGCATTTCATGTGTGCTTTGAGAAACTGAGCTTTGTATTCTGCCTCCAAGGATGTATAATGAATCCCCTTTTTTTCTCTTACCTTCTCTAGGTTTCAGAAAACTAGGATAGGAAATCTATAGTGTCACAATAGAAGTTGAAATGACTACAGTTGTTGGCAAAACACTGTCAGTTAAGCTCATCATCGCTGTTGATGACTGCTTGGTAATGCACAATGAAACACATGCACTGTCATTCTTGCAGAGCAATGCTGTTGGCCTTTTCCATCCAGAAGTGGAAACATGTCCAAAAGAATGGTATCCTTCTGGTAAATGTAAAGGCTCTGAGCATGTGGTATAATTGCCATTCTTTGGCCCATGAGTCATGAAACTGTGATGGTCAGAAGACTCCATATTTTAGATGTAGGAAACATGATGATCACTTTCTCCCTTTGATATAGCTCATTAGAATTTAAAAACTTTGTTCTCTTAAGAGGAAAAATAGTGTAATTGTGGATATCTAAAAGGATGAATGATGTACTCATGTGAAAGAATAAAATCACTTAGGGGAAAACTTTTGTGACAATTGAAATACCAGCTTGCCAGAGACAAGGGGAAAGAACCTTTAGTGTAAACAGGAAGTTCCTGTTTGGCTTGATTCTTGAGCATATCAAGTCAAAGGCTGACTAGTCAAAGAAACAACTTTATGAGTCATCAGATGCAGAAACTTTCATACTTGCCATCAGCAAACTCAGAAATGTAAGAAGAATGCACAAGGGATATGCAATCTTTTTTGCTCTGAGAGGAAAAGAATACTAAGTTAAAAATAAAGCTGAAGGCAATGCTTCTGGTACAAAAAGCTTTTAAAGTCAAAGCCCTCAACCTTTTAAAATATGATTCAGTCATCTACATAAACTTATCTTGGGCAATACAAATTTAATTCTTGCCACTACATCATACTTTAGAAAACCCTGTGGTTAAATCTAAACTACTGTGCTTCATCTACAAAACTGGTCAGTAATTTCCTTTTGTTGCTGCACCCCCTTTCTGAATGGTAAAGAGGAACTCAGTAAATTCTCTGAAAATGAAGATGTATTTTCTTTTTAATAAAACACACAGATCTGTACCAGAAATGAGTATCAGGTAAGACCTGGCAGAATCAGAGCGTGAAATAAAACAGGAAGGGAGAGCAGCTGTACAAAATAAATGTGTATTGTCCCTTGAAAGATTCTCTATGCAAGTGCTCCTTTTGGTGAGAGAATTGTTATCACCATGCAGGAGTACAACTGTAGACTGAGAAAAACAATAGAGAGTAGGAGTGACAGAGCTCTGGGACAGGTTACATTAATAAAATACTGAAAAGATTTTAAAAAATAAAGAAGTAAAAAGTTGCAAGCAAAAGCACATTCAAGTGAGCTCTTTTGAAGGGGAAGTATGGTACACAGACACAAGTAGGTCAGCTCTGAATCACTAAATTAATAGTACTGGGTTAGGAAAAAATATTTCACATCTTTTATATTTACAAATCTCTCTACAAACATACACATGTCAATTTGGGATGAGCTATCACAAATTTCCCAAAGAAAGCTTGGTTACCCTTGAGCAGTTGATATACTATGGCTCATTGTTCCAGTGCCTACACACTGGCTCTCTCCTAGGAATAAAGCCTAAGAAACATCTTAACACAGAAGTCTGAGACATCTTTACTTCATATAAGGATATCAGAGAAACATGTCAGATGCTAATATTTCAAATCCTATTAGAAGTGAAAGACCAAGATTCTCACACACTTCGATAGTCTGTGCATTCTTTCTATCCTGTGCAGACACATAAAATTATGGCAATCCCTCACACATATTAATAAATATTTCTCATCAAACTATGTGGCCAGATGGCACACAGTGTTTTGTAAAAGAAAATGAAGGTTTCCAAGAGAATTATCAGGCTGATAGATTGACGCTCCTCCTTTGTGTTTCAGAATTGTTGTCACTTTGAGGGGAAAATCCTATGTATGCAAATGCTAGTCAGCATAATAACATTTCTCAAATCACACATTGTGAGTGTTAGGAAGGACAAAAATGAGGGCTTGCCTCATTGGAATTCTCCCCAACACACCCCAAATCTAAAACAGTGTGTTGACTTTCCCTGCAAGTTCCTGCAGAGGGACAAAATAGAGAACCAGTAATGTTTCTTCTTCATTTGACACCACAGGGCCAAATTCCAGTGTGGAGAAATTAAAATAGAAGCCTCCAACTTAGTCACCGCTCTGAGTTTTTAAATCTGGTTTTCTTATGCAACAAAGATGAGGAGAGAGACATCCCCTTGCCCCTTAAGAGGTGTTACCTGGCCAGGGAGAGAGCCTGGAGGTCCCGAGCAGAGACTTGGCTAAATGTAATTGCAAACTAGTAACTCAGCAATCCATGCTGCCCTTTGTTCAGGCAAGCAAGTAGAAACTGGGGGAGCAATCTATCTGGAGGTACTGAGACAGTGGAAGAAAATATGAAAATCCAGGGGCACAGTTCTGTAGGTCGCTAGGTCCCATTATTTCTGCTACTGATTAAACAACCAATTTGCTAAAAAAATAGCAAACCAAGGGATTTTCTTGGTGTTTCTCTCACATTTTAGAGTACCTTGTTGCAGAAGAAAGAGTAGAATTGCAAAGCATGTTCTGTGCTTAATGCATGGCCCTTACTGACATCCAAAACCATGTAGAAATCCCAAAGCAACCAGATTACCTCTTGAACTGCAGGACAATTATTGTGAACTACCTTTGACTTGAAACTTGTGTTTTGTTCTTTACAGTTCTCCAGTTTCTTGGGTAAATGGGTTGCAAATATATGATACTTGACCTGATTCAAAATGCTTCCATTGTTAGGGGACAGACCTACTTTCATGCAGACAGATCTGCACAGACATACACACTTTATTGCAACACTAACTAATATCTACTGTTTTAATATTGTTCTTGTTTGAGTTTCATCCACCAAAACAAAGCAACAGCTAACTTCTAAGTTATATTACAATTTTTATTATGCTGGTGGGTTTTAAATTGATTTTCCTAGTAGTGACCAGTTCCCAACTATGGAAAGTTAGTCAACAGGTCTTAAGACAAGTTTCAACAATGCTTCTTGAATTGCTATTAAGAAGTTACAGAATTGACAGGATTTATAGTCTGAATAAATATGTGAAATGATGATATTTTAAGAACGGTATGGAAAAGGAAGCCTANTGAAATGATGATATTTTAAGATATTTTAAGATATTTTAAGATATTTTAAGAACAAGTATGGAAAAGGAAGCCTGTAATTACTAAAACTTCATCTAAGAAACTTTAACCCTGAGAGTGTCTTGCAAGTTTAGATGTTAGAAATGATTCAATATTCAATTTCTCACTTAGAAAATCATTTAATAAGCAAAAGTCCGCTGTTAATCAACTATCTAAAATTTATTCTGAAATGCCATTTCAGGGCAAAGAGAATTCAAAATATAGAGGAAACCGGGAGGTAAGAAATTATAATGTTTTCCTCTTCCTTACTCTTGAAAGAACTGTAGTTTATTCTTTGGATTTCCTGACAAGGCCATGAGCAATAGCAAAGACTTGATGTGCCTTAAGTCCTTTTGTGTCCTATGCACACAGGGGTCTGACTTTGCCAGAGCCAGGGGACAAAATGGAGCCTTCAACGGAGAATAATCTTGATCAAAGGGGAACCACATCTGTAGCTGTTTCCAGACCATAAACCCCTTTTAAACTGAATTGGTTCTCTAGGGGATGTAGTCAGTCAGAATATATTAAAATTGCATCCACAGACTTTGAGCAAGTTTTTAGAGGAGGCACCTGCAGCAGAACAGCTAATGCCAGTAGGTGATAGAATCACTGAATCTTTTCATCATATTTAGTGTAATGTAATTTAACAAAAGGCTAGGGGAGAATATTCTGCTCCGAGTTGAAGAAATCAAGCTACACGTTGGAAGAATCATAGAATGGTTTGGGTTGGAAGGGACATCAAGCTCTATTTTTTTCTCTGAACTTTGAAAGGGAGATGCTGATTTCCCTCATTCCCTGTCTGGAATGTGCAGCGTGTTTTTGGCACAGTGGTTTCGGAGGACTCATGACCCAGAGGATGGCCAGAGCTGCTCGGTCCCCACAGGACAGGGGACAAGGCTCCGAGGCACAGGCTGCCCAGGGCCACCAGGGCCAAGCCAGCTGGGCCGAGCCAGGCAGAACAGCCAGGGACGGGGTCAGGCCCGGCTAGGAACCCTGGGCAGCGGGAGAGCTCAGTGACAACAGCGGCCCAAAGCTGAGCCGGAACTCGCCCGAGCAGAGCCTGGAACCACAGTGCCCAGAACCACAAAGCCCGCAGGGCCAGCTGTGGCAAACCCACAAGGCAGGCAGGGCAGGGCTGAGGGCCCGGGGCAGAGTTTAAACACAGGCCCGGGGCCCGGGCAGGGCTGCGGGTGGAGGCCCTGGGTGAAGCCAGTCAGAGCCAGTAAGGCTATTAATGCCCTGCTCCAAACAGTGCACTAGCCCTGACAGACAGACCCTCCTCAACACAGGAGACACCTGGATAATGTTGGGTATTTCCCTGAAAACAAGTATTCTTTTATCTACACTTTGCATACAGGCAAGAGAGATTTCTGCCGGCCCTTGGAAACACATCTTCTGACTTTCACGATGACCATCAATTAAAGCTGGTTGAAGATGAGCAGATGTCACATAATGACAGCCTTACAGAGAGTCTGCTCACAAGCATATGAAAATCTGCTGAGGGGTAGCATATTTAGGCTGGATCACCATTGACTAGATTACAAAAGTTGTTAAAATGAATCCTGGTTGCCTAAGGCAAATACCATTTTTTTTTAATAGTGAGTCTAAACAGTACACAGATGTTGCCTTCTTTACTAAAAATAAAATTCACTGGGGTAATGGTTTCTGAACTAAACAATGCTGCTTGATCTTACGGGTGCTTTCCTTAGTAGTTGATGCATTTCTAAGACAGATAGTGTGCAGCATGAAGCTTGCTAAGGGCAATATTCCTGAAATTAAACTTCATCAACTTGCTGAACAAAAGAAGCAGACTCCTCCTTCACCTGAATTCTCTCTGCCTGCAGTGCCAAAGAGATGTGGCTGTAAGCAGCCTCACTACACCAAAGACTGTCTGTGTTCTGCCTTCAGGACAGCTTTGTCCAGACTTCACCACTAATCGCAGTGGGGAGCAGATCAGGTGCAATCAGTCTGCATAGCTTTGATCCATGAACATAATCTGAGGTGACTGCTTTTCTCCCCAGGACTTGTGCAGCCTTACTGGCTGTGGACGGTTTCTTACCCTTCCTCAGCCTTTACACAGTTTCAGTCAGCTGCACCTTGCATCAAGGGTACCAGAGTGACTCTCATGCACTGAGTGAATAATACATTGGAAGACTATTTTCAGAATACAAAGAAGTGGGGAAAACCTTTCATGCAGGGTATTTAAGCTTTGAAAGTGTTAGAAATTAGGGACTATTTCTGTTACATGGAACTGTCAGCAAATATATTTTGCAAGGGTTTCACATTTCTATGCTGCATTCCCTACACCATGCAGTAGATGGCAGGAGCCAATAAAAAAATTTCAGTGCAATTTTCCTAGAAGTAACTAAGTTGATCAGACTTATCTTTGTTAGATTCTCAAGTTTAATTTAAAATAATTTTAGAGCAGGCTTTTTATGTTTATGGACATTATTAATACACATAATATTTCTTCTGTTGTAAGGCTTATTTCTTTTTAATGTAACTTGTATTATTAAAAGATTAGTCTTTCAAAATTATGTTGATATTTCAGATTTTTTTAATGAGCTCTGAGATTTACTAGACAAGTTTCATAAGTTTCTTAACTTAAATTACACTTTAGGTTTCATTTCTATGACGTGAAATATTTACTTCCATGTTATTTTGTTTGAATCCATCTGTTGTACTACAAACACCAGGAACATGCGTAAGGCATTAAAAGAGAAAAGGAAATAAACCTCATACCAGAACTAATCAAAACAAGCATAAGTTCAAATATTCAGTTACAAAGTTTGATTCCTCCAAAGTTATCCCTCCCAAGTTTAATAAAAAAGAAAATATTTTACTTTCTGACTATCGATCAAGATTCTTTATGAAACATTTATTAACTTTTTTTTAAAGTGATGAGCTAAATTGTAACTATAAGGAATATAACATTCTTTTGTCAGAATTAGGTGCTCACTACATCTTGCAATCCAAAGGGACCTAGCAGGGAAACATAAACAAGCATTATGAGAATTTCTTTGAATTCAGCATGGTCCAGCTGGAAGTATGCAGCACACCCAGCCCATCTCTGCTTCCTGAGAGGAGTGTCTGTTTGATATTGTGTGCTCTTGGTCCAACCAGCTCAACATCTCAGCTTGTACTTGCAGAAGTCAGGAGCTTTAAGATTGAATTTCCATGGGAGAAGAAAGACAGGCTGCAGCTATGCCTCCTCTCACATAGAAGTGTGTCTCTGCACTTACAAATCCCCATGGCCTCTGAAACTGTTGTCTGTCCTGTGTTGCTGGATGAACTGAAGTGTGTTGCTCAAGGATATCAGAGAACAGGCAGTTAATTGTGCAAATGTTAAATCAGGCAAGTATTAAAATTACTGTTAATTTAACTGAATCTGTAATGCCATTACTTCCAGCTATCACTCTCTGGATTATCAACTATCTCAGGTATGACTCATGAACATTTGGCTAAGAGGAAGAGCTACCACCACAACTTTCTTTCTGTGATAAAAAAAAATTCTCATCAAAGTGGATCACTTGGGGATTGACTGTTACTATAAACTTGTCAATGCATGTTTAACTGATAAAACTGGTTTAATGTGAGTGAGGCACTCAAAAGAAACAACTTCTACCTCTGTTAAACCTGCTTGCATCCCTTGTAGATAAGCAAATCCTCTCTATTATCCCTCCTGGGCTTCAGTAGTCAGAGCCCTGGGCACAGCCCTTGCCCCCTGTGAGGACTTTGTCTGCTTGTGTCATGGTCAGCTCTAATTCCTGCACCTGTAACCAGGAGTGAGGCTGCTGTGCAAGGAGCTCTGTGAGATGGGGCTGTGAGAGGCCTCCCTGCAGGCACCCTTTTAGGCTCAAGCCCTTCCTCAGTCCTTGCCTGAGGTATGTTGCAGTTATGTAGTCTGGCCATGTACCTTCCTGAGCCAGATTCCCTGATCTCAATCTCTGGGTTGCTTTTGATCTGTTACATCCCTGAAGACTTGTCTGGCAAGCACTGGATTGTCCTCTGACCCTGTGTAGTGTCACCAGACCTTCTCGGGTAGGGTGGGACTGCATCCTTGTTGGTGAGGGCACTGCCCTGCTGCCCTGCTGTCACCCTCGGCTCCCAGCTCACCTTCCCTTCCACAGCAGCTCTCCTCTGCTCCCTCACACCAGGTCACTGGAGCCAGTTCTTAAGTAAGGGTCTTTTTAACTGAGCCAGTGAAATGCAAATATGATCGCAGATCCTTGCAGAAAGTACTTCCTTAGATCTAATAGCTGACATAGTTTCAACAGTGCACCAGAGCAAACTGGTGTTAGAAAAACATTTGAAAAGCTGCTAGAAGTGCTCATCTTCGGCTGAGTCTATTAAATTCCCATGATAAACTGAAAAATCCTGGACTGCATTGTTTTCCAACCGGAATCCCAGTACTGTTTTGGTTATCTTATTTTGCAGCTGCTGAAGGCAGAAGTATATTTCATTAGCACTCTCTCTGGCATGGAAAGGTACCTGGTCTCATTCATATGCTATAAAAAAGTAATATATTTCATCAAGGCAAAGGGGAACAAAATATGAATATTTGAAGCCATGATTACTCTTCCTCTAGCCTTTTTGGGGTGTGGAAAAAGGCATTTTTTAAAAGCCCTTCTGATAAGTCTATTAATTTGTCAATGTACTATTTGCAGTATTAGCTTTAGCAAGAGAATGTAGGCAGTTTTGGAAGAGAGAATGATTTGAGGAAGAGCTGATAACAACATGATACAGTGGAGTAGAACTGAAGGCAGACCTCACGAGACTATGGTTCATAGTGATGGTATTTCTTCTGAGACATGTAATCAGTGACAGTCATGTTTATTGTACTACTAAACTTCGGTTATTTTTTGAATGACTTGCAAGCTCAAGAAGTTATGGCCACTGCCTGGTACGCTGAGTCGTACAGGCAGGCACTGGTTAAAAGGGACTGTTCTCAGCTCTTCAGCTCTTCTGTGCTAATGAAGCTATACAGGTCTCTGGCTGCAGTACTTTCAAACTCTAGAGCTTTTCCCTCAAAATGAAGCAACTATGCATGTATTCCCTAGTGTGTTCAAACATGGGATCTGTCTCCCCAAAATCCTCACTATTGCTCACATTGGATCTACTGCAGCAGTAGATGAGGCCACTGTGATGGGAGTACCTGTGAGACTGAGACACTATGAAGTCTCAGAACTCCAATTAGACTGTTCATTTGCAGATGGTTAAAGTCCAAGAACATATCAAACCTGTTAGATAAGTCTTCAGGCTGTGAATCTGATGCCATTTTGGCTTGGTGACCACTGCTTTGGTTTTTATTTTTCAAGATTAAGATAGCCTGGGTTGACAGCTGTTTAATGCATTCCTCAGGGGTTGGTATTGGGACCAGCACTGTTTAATACCTTTGTTGGTGACATGGACAGTGGGACTGAGCACCCTCAGCAAGGCTGGTGCCAACACCAACCTGTGTGATGTGGTGGACAGACTGGAGGGAAGGGATGACGTCCAGAGGGACTGTGGCAGGCTTGAGAGACGGGGCTGTGCAAACCTCATGAAGTTCAACAAGGCGAGGTGCAAGGTTCTGTACCTGGGTTGGGGCAATCCCAAGTACCAGCACAGGTTGGGCACAGAATGGATGGAGAACAGCCCTGAGGGGAGGGACTGGAAGGAGCTGTTGAATGAGAAGCTCCGCATGACTGCAACATGCACTTGCAGCCCAGACAACCAACCGTGTGCTGGGCTGCACCAAAAGCTGCTTCATCAGCAGCGTAAGGGAGGGGATTCTCTCTCTCTTCTCTTCTCTCGTGAGACACCACCTGAGTATTGTGCCCAGCTCTGTGGTCCCCAACATAACAAGGACATGGACATGTTGGAGTGGGTCCAAAGGAGGACTGGAGCACCTCTGCTATGAAGACAGGCTGAGAAAGTTGGGATTGTTCAGCCTGGAGAAGACCCCAGGGAAGTCATACGTAAGTTTTCCAGTACCTAAAGTGGACCTACAAGGATAGGGATGGGTTGTTTATCAGAGAGTCTAGTGATAGCACAAGAGATAATGGTATTAAACTGAAAGAGAGTAGGTTTAGATTAGATATTAGGAAGAAATTCTTTAATGTGTATGGGGGTGAGACACTGAAAAAAGGTTGCCCAGAGAAGCTCTGGATGTCCCATCCCTGGAAGTGTTCAAGGTCAGGTTGGAGGGGGCTTTGAAGAGCCTGGTCTAGTGGAAGGTGTCCCTGCCCAAGGCATCATGGTTGGAACTAAATGATCTTTAACATCCCTTCCAACCCAAACCATTCTATGATTCCATGAGGAAGGCTGGAAGTGGACATCTAGCCTCTGGTGTACAACTGCTACTGCAGGCCCTTAAGCATGGGCCAGGGTGAGTGTGGTCCAAGGTGTTGCTTCTTCTCACAGGCAAAAGCCAGCCAATTTTGGCCTGACCATTTGCAGACTTGGTGCCAGTTGTCTGATGCTTTCTAATAATTACAGCCTGGGTACTGTTACCTCAGTTTTACTATTTTATGCAACTATATAAAGCAAACAGATATTACAAAACCTTTTGTTTCCTGAACTAAACCAAGAAATCTTGTGGTATGATTAGGTGTAAGGCAAATATAATGTTCCATAAATAGGCCTTTTTATGTTACAGATCCTCCCTGAAACCCATACATGCATATTTAATTTCCTTCCTTTGGCACTCTGTGAAATATCCTCTACTCTACACTTTCTTCTGCTACGGTCTCAAAACTACATTTTGCCTGGATATAAGATATATTTTTAAAAAGCTTTTCAAAGCTCTTAGCTTCCTAAAGCCCTAGTGGAAGTGACAAAAACTGTTTTTAATGAGTCCTGAAGGCAACCTAGAGGCTGCAATGACTGAAACTTCACATTTTTAACAGAACTTGCTTCCTTAGTACAGCTATGATATCTCTCTGCTTTCTAAACCTTCCTCACCTATTCTCAGGCACACTTTCTCTCCCTACCTTAATCTACCTTCATAGTTCCATCAATTTCAATTGCAAAACAATAGTTACTAATTTAGCCCGATAGCTACAATTTTGTATTGAACAGCCTATTATAACAGTTTGATGTCAGACTGACAGAATTTCTAGCCTTACATCATGAATTAAAAATTTAGGAAGATATTATTTTGGGGGTTTATGAGTCATTAGGTATGGCTCAGATCCTGTGAGCTTTGGGGAAAAAAACCGGAAGAAAGCAGGGCTATGTGCAATGTGTTTGTATCATTGATTATAGACAAAATTTTGTAGAAGCAAAACTAAAACACATAAAATTATTTTCAGATACAAAATATTTGATTTAAAATAGTTTCTTAAATCTCTTTCTACAAAACTGAAAGTCTAGAGGATGAATTTTACCTTATGCTTCCATCAGGTGACTGCTATTCGCACAGAAAGAGAATGAATAGAAGACTGACTATCTCCACTTTTATTTCTAAACTATCATTAAAATGTCACAATCCCACTGCAGTCCTGTTCACTTCAGGATTTTCACTCTTATCACAGCAGTCGGTTGGTTTGGGCTCTTTGCTTTTCTTGCCATTGTGTACAATTTAATACCGCCATCAGAGGAGGATAATGATTGCGCATCACAGAAAATTTTTGTGTTTTCGGTTTCATGTGCCAGGGTGTGACTGAACCTGTTGATAATTTAAATTATTCCTGTAATTTTTTGAGGTTTCAAAATGCTGCCTGCTCTTCCTCCAATAATAATTACAGGCTGTGACAAATCAGTTCACTTTCTCAGAGTAGGCCGGAGAAGCCATATTGACAGACAAATGCACGAGAGAAAGGACTGATAAATTTGTGTTAAATTTTCACACCTCAGTACTCAGACAAGTCACTGCCCAAATTCTAAATTGAAATCCATCATCAAAGTTGGTATTAATAAGTCATATATCAATCCCTGACAGTGGCCAGAAGCTTAACAGGTCACGGGGAACAAACTTCTTTCATGCTCTTACAGGTTGTTTCTCCAGATCAGAGCAAAGGCTGAATAAGCCTGATGTGGGGACTTGCCATCCCAAGTGCCAAACAGAATAATCTGAGGAAGAGCTGGGTAGACATATTCAGTGAAACTACATGCACCAATCTGAGATTCAAGCAGGAGCAGTCAGAATAACTGTAGGGAACCGGGAGGTATTTGCTTACATTTTCCCTATGCCATTATCTTGCCTTGGAACTGAGAAGACATTGGACACCTTCTCAACACCAGGGTGGAAAGGACCATTCAGAAGACTTCAGTACTTATTACAAGATTTGTAGGTGCTGTTTTGACATGGTGAGAACGGAACGTCCTAGATGCTTTGCTGCCCTTGGAGAAAATGGGAAGTCCACGTTATATCATGCTACAGACCTGCTGTTTACAGAGAAGGCCTGGTGGGAGATGTGGTGGTCAGAGACCATCTGGGGTACAGTGACCATGAAATAATAGAGTCTTCAATATTCAGTGAAACAAGGAGGGGCATCAACAAAACTTCTACACTGGACTTCTGGAGAACTCATGACCAGTTCTGTTATGATAATGATGTGCAGGTTTACTTTCATTTATGTTTTATTTCCAACTCCAAGCTCTAACTGATTTCTCACAAAACTTTTAGATACCTAGTTAGATGCAAATCACCTCTGCTTTCTGATTCAAAGCATTGTCACTTGGATTATTCTTGGAGTTCTGGTTAATGGAAGGAACCTTCTGTTCCTTTACAGGAGTCACTGTCCACAGCTTAGACTGTGATTCCTCCACAATGAATGCCTGTCATATGGAGGTGAAGTGACCTCTAGTAAGTTAACATTTGTTTCCTGTCAGCTTAAACCCTGATTATCAAAAAGCCCTTTCATTCTTTCCACCTTCATCAAACAGTCCTCTCAAATCAAATGAGTTTTTAAATTTCCACTAAAGACTAAAGCTCTGTGAGGATCTGGTTCAACAAACTCTTTTACAAGCATTATTTATCCAATGGGTTTGATGTAAATGCAGGCACTACAATGTATGCAATCCCCTTTCCTTTTCCTCCACCTTGTAGCAACTTAACAAAATGGTACAGATCAACCTCTTAACACTTTTTTCCTTGTTACTTCCTACTCACACAGAAATATGAGGCCATTTATTTTTT
The DNA here is from genome assembly GCA_013400975.1 of Atrichornis clamosus. NCBI lineage: Eukaryota > Metazoa > Chordata > Aves > Passeriformes > Menuridae > Atrichornis > Atrichornis clamosus. The sequence goes on along the minus strand of WBMZ01011651.1, from coordinate 57,870 downwards.
TATGCATATATTTATGGACACATTTACTTCCTTAATTAGGCTATTATTTTATTCTAAGAGGATGTTATCACTATAAAAACCACAATAAAATGTTGAAGTTGCCATCTGCTATTGAAAGAATGAAAACCATTTACTTCTCATCATTAGCAGTGTTTGGCTGATCACTCATCTTGGGGCATGCATGCTGAAAATAGACCAGTAAGTTTCACTTCTGCTTAAGACTTTTTTGCATTAGTACAAGACCACTTTGAATAGGCTGCAAATACAGCAGAAAGTTATATTCACATTAGATTTTCCATGGAATTACAGAGTAAGAGTATGTCCCAAAGACTGTTCTGTATTTTCTGGATTTTACAGAACCAAAGACTTGGCGTTCTACCAGAAAACTGAGGTTTAAATTATCATCCAAATAGTGCAGCCAGCTGCCTGTAGCTATTTTTTTATTGTACATGAGGAAAGAAAACAAAGGTAAAGTGAATGATGTTATAAAATTCTCTTTGATTTCTTGTATGTGTCTGAGTTGTGAGATCAACTGTCTACATAAGAAGTTCCTCTTCCTGTAGATGCTACTGAGTACAAGCTTGTACCTCATTCAGAATAAACTCTGCCCTAATCCATGTTGGTATTAATTACGCTTTCAATCTGGCTTGCAGATGCTAAACCTTGGGCAGCAACCTGGTTGTGTAGTAGGGGCTCATCAGGCCAAGTATCAATAACTCCTGTGTGTTTTGGGCTTTTACAAATGGCTCATTAAATCCCTGGTTTGTTGAAATGTGTTTCTGATCTTACTAAAAGGGTGGGACATAGACTGGTGTTGCAGATATAGATTTGATTTAAAGCTGACTAATCAGGGGCTGCCTGGAGCAGCATCTTTTCTCTTGGGTCTGCTGGCTGCTCTTTGCTTGCTGTGAAGGAAAAATAATGGAGCACTGCAGGTAAGAGAAATCTTTTCCTCTGATTTGTTAGATTTGTACACCTGCTCACTTTCTGCCCTGCCTTTCCTGGAGCTGCCCTTGACATCTTTGTAACTGAGTTGCTTCCCACCACAAGGAGAGCACCACAGAAACTGTTTTGAATCACCTCTATTCGAGGGTAGTCACTCAAGCGCTCATGGAATCCAAGGAACCAAAGCAGCTTTAAAAGCTTCTGTGTAGTTGATCAGCCTCCTGGTGCTTGAAAACTTTTGCTTGTGAAAATAAAAATCCCCTCACAAAAGTAATATTGCAACAGATTTGTCTCTGTGATCCTTAGCAAGAGTGACAATCTCACATGGCATTAAAACCAGTGATGGAAGTGCTGAATGACATCCCTTCCCTCTTTTTTTTTTTCCTGCTAAGAATAAGTATTTGCCCTTCTACACAGGCTACTGGAAGGATGAGCTGACCTACCTGACCCACCTTATGAACTATATTTTCATAAGCACATTTAATAAATTAATTCTTCACATCCTTGTATAGAATGGAGACATCACATGCTGTATTAGGAGCTTTGTTGATATTGAGAATCAGATGGAAGATTTACTTTGCACACTGGCAAACAAATGGCAAGCAAATGCAAAGGATCTGCCCTGACAGGTTTATTTTTAGCAAAGTTGGAAATACAGACCTGAGTGTCCTCAAGAACAGTCAGTTGTACATTCCCTGAGATCATTTTTGCTGTGGAAGAAAATATTTCAAGTTTGAAAATGAATTAGTTAGAACTAGTTCCACTTTGGTTGTTTGAAGTGTACCTATAAATCCTGCAAGAGTTCCAGATTTGCTCACATTGTAGAAACTTTTCCATTTACTCCCAGCTAAAGTTGTACATCTGATGCTGAAGCTACAGGGATAAGAATTTTCTGTAGAATATAAATAAGGGAGGAAATATGGATTTCTTGTGTAGGGTGATAAACAGATCAATATTACATGAAAGAGATATTGATGAGTATGAAACTTATGTACTGAAGCATGCTCCTTTTATAATTTCAAAATTAACAGAATTTTACACTGGAACTTACATAGTTTTTCTAGCATAAGCTGAAATTGTACAAGGATGGTCAGAAGATAGCAGAGGTTTAGAGCACAAGCTAGTACAGCACTATAGGAAAGGATTTATTAAGATGGGCATTTTACTAATAGAAGAGTGAGTGATCATCCTGGTAGCTCAGAGAAAAGAAGTAACTGCTGACATATAAACTAGCCATCTAGGAAAAGAAAAATGTAGCCAAATGAGAAGCAGGATTTCGTTCCACTTGGAAGGAGCATTCAGATAAGATACAGGGCAATTCAGTATGATACACATAATTGCTTCTGAAGAGAATACACAAAGAACTGATCTATAGTAATGAATACCTGCACAAATCCTAGCAAAATCTGGAGGAGGGGAGGGCTTAGTTTGATTATGACCGAAAAGTATCTATGGTTGATTGAATTAGATTCAAAAGTTGTGAAGCTGTCAAAACTATGAATGCTGATTTCTGAGATAAAATCAAAGTTTGCAATGCAGGAAAACAGTAAAGTTCTGAGAACTGACAGTGAGTCCTAACTTTCAGGCAGAGTTTCAGATGTGCAGTAAGATCTGCCAGCTCTAGCACAGCCTTTCCTTGTTGAGGTAGCCTAAGAATAACGAGAAAGCTGAGAGCAACGCCACTGAAAGAAAACTAGACATGACAATTCAAGATTCAGATTTACTACTGTGTAGATCTGCAAGACAAAGCAAGACTTTACTTTGCAAGAGACCTCCAAATACTAGGTGTGCACATTAAAATAGAGAAAAGACACAAAAGTCTTATCTGGCAGATACACCAAACCTTTTAGTAAAACGTGGAATTAGATTGAGTTTTTCCAAGACGTACAAATTAAGTAGAGTAAGTCTGATTTCTCATGGATCTATATAATTTGTACCCTTAAGTACCACCTCTTTTCCCAGCAATAGCCCTAGATGTCCCCAAGATCTGTGTCTGTTCAGAGACTGTCTGGCTTTGAGCCATTTGCTGACAAACAGAATGTACAATGGTTCAGTTCTCCTGCCTCTCCTTTGGGTTTCACCTGCCTAGCACAAAACACAGAGAAAGGTAATTATCCTTAATACCTCCACCATATTTTAAAATTTAGATGATACCAAACCTGAGTCCCAACTTATGTAATAATTGGTGGGAGATGGGTTAAAAGGCAAAGAAACAGCTTAGGGAAGTGGTTGAAAAAAATCTTGGATCATCATAAATATTGTAATGTCAGCTATTGTTCCTGTTGTTAATTGAGAATGTCAAGGATTATTGGGTACCCAGGGAATAAGAATTGATTCCTCATGTTCCTGACTGTAGGAAAAACCCAACAACCCACTTTGTAAATTCCTGAGATTCTTGGAACAGATTGTAGGAACAGCAGTGAAAATGCTTACTATAGAACTGTGTAACTATATGAAAAGCTACGATAAGTGCCAATGGCTTGTATTTGTCTTTTTGCATGCTTGCCAAAGATCATTTTTCACTCCAAGGACATTACTGAAAAATGTCAACTATGAATCTTAAGTCCCTACAGGTATTGCTTGGAGGAACAGGCAGAGTAGGAAAGAAAGAATTTAACAGAATCGGTTAATGTCTTGGCTGTTACTCCTAGAGAAATTTTAGGAATTTTGTAGTGGGATGCATGCATCATTCTATCACCCTTTCATAACATTGCTTGACTGACCAAGAACTTGTTCCAATAAATAGATTTTATGTTGCTTAACTTTCAGTTATATTGAGGGCTGTTACAACTTACATGAATTTTCAGGATGTCAAATACCATGTTAATAAATTACGGTTCTTCTGCCCACAGATCACTTGTGAATCTTTTACAGCTGATTCAGTTTCTTATTTTATTTGAATGAAGGAGTCTTTTCTGTTGCTCCTGAGTTCTCCCTCTTAAAAAAAAAAAAAAAAAGTTTCAGGATTTACCAGGTGTGTCACCAGTGAACATAAAGGAAGTTCACAACAGTTTAACATTGTACAATGGAGAGAGATCTGTATTAAAATCTTCAACTATTAGTAGTTTACATTAATGAAGGACCCTGATACTTGAGTTGATAAAGGACTGGTTCCAGGCAGATTTTGTAGTGGTGGTATAGGTACTTTTGGATGTCTTGCCGTATGTCACAGAGCTAAACTTTGTATTTCAGGAGTTAGGATTGGATGTTGCAATTGCACAGGTGCTAGTAAATTGTTGCCTGTCATCTCCAGAGAGACATGCAGATTACAGGCACCATGGGATGAGAAAAAGCCTACTGTATGTTACATATAGTGAATGCAAACTGCATTGAAAACTGCTTGAATGATGCAGGTACTTTTCATTACCATGTTCTACAAAGAATGGTAAATCTATAAAAGAAATAACATGAGGTGTTAAAATCTAGAATCATAGAATGATTAAGGTTGAAAAAGACCTCCAAGACCATCAAGTCCAACCTTGGAACAAACACCACCATGCCTACTAATCCATATCACAAAGTGCCACATCCACTCATTTTTTGAACACTTCTAGGGATGGTGATTCCACCACTTCCCTGGGGAGCTTGTTCCAATAAGAGTTGCTATTGTGTATATTTTCACTGGAACAGTGCAATCCAGAGCACAGTGGTGAGGGATGGAGGTGACAGGGTGCTACTTTCAGATGAGCAGAGCAGCTAATGTAGTGTAAGGCCCTGCCATGTACCCATATGAGACCAAGCCATGCCCATCTCTTTATGGCAATTCCTCATAGTGGACCATTCATATTCCTCCCAGCCCTCCAAATTCATTGAGCATATTCTGTGCTGATCCCACATTCGCTTGTCTCGCTTGGCACAGCCATTCAGGATGTGCTGACAACTTAAAGCATTTTTACCTCTCTTTTCCGCATTGTCTGCTTTATGTCCGTGGTGCACCTGGTGTGCCCTGTCCCACTTCTTTGCCACCACTGTGGTGGGGCTTTACCCTCCTCAGGCTCAGCTGTAGGGCTGGCTGGGTGGGAGCGAGGGAGGGGAGGGCAGATGCTTCCTCTTGGTGGCATTGTGAGGGAAGGGAGAGGCAGGGATGAAGAGGCAATGAGAGGGAGAGAAGACCCAACCCCTTTTTACTAGAGAGGAAAGAGGGAAGCACTCCCCTGAATAACAGGACAACTACTGCTCCTTTTCTCACTGCTTGGTGGGAAATGCTCCTCTGCCATTTGGGGGAACGAGGAGGCTGGGCAGGGCTGGAGCAAGGCAAGATCCCAATGGAAATGGTAAAAGCTCTGTCTGGTTTATGGGAAGATCTGACAAAGCTGGTGTGTGCAAGTTGTGCCCCTTCTCTCAGGGGGCTGGGATGACTGGAGGGGAGAAGTCATCTCCTGAAACCTCCTTCTAGCTTCCTACCTCATTTAGCCTCCTGACCCCTTCCCTTCCTGGCTGATCTGATGCCCTTTCCTTTGCAAAGATTACAGAGAAAGAGAGGGACAGACATAACTAAAGCAGATAAAGTTTCATTGCTGTTTCTCCCCTCTCTGCAATGTTCCTGGAGCAGCTGTCTCTGAGGAAAGCCCAAAACCAGAATGCCTGTCCACACTTCTGCCTTTGATGAGTGGCTTGCATGTTACTTCTGGGAACCAGAATTTTCACGTCAAAAATTCTGAGAACATGGATTTTCCTTGCTAGCCCTGAGACAATGCAACTAAAATAGTGTCCTTGCTCCTGCTGCTCTTGAAGCCGGTGAGCAGTGCCTGACAGAAAGAGGCTCCCCTCTCCTGGCTGTTGCTGAGCGTGCTGGGTCAGCATTAAATGAGCTCTGTTAATTCGGTGTGGCAGTCACCTCTCCCCAGCTATGAGGAAAATAGGAGTGTGCTATAATAAGTTGTGCTAAGTAAGAAGTGCTCTGAATGGCTTGGAGTGGGTAGAGATTTTGGACTTTGCAAATCTGTGAATAAAATGAGGCCCAGTGAGAGAGTTATTCCAAATAATGTGAGTTTAGGAGAGGTAGTTCCTTCTTACTAAATGAATTTCTATAAAAAAATAATTGTCATCTGTTTTCTGCTGCTTTCCTACAGAGAGGAAAATGTGGCAGTGTTATGGTACAAAGCAAAAAATGTTTCCTGACCGAGTTGAAGGTTTGATTGCCAGCTTTGTGCAGCTGATTGACGCAGACAAGCAAAAACATGCTTAGCACTGTGTTGGCAAAAAGCATGCAATTGATGATTTACAATCCAGATCCAGCCTGTCAACACAATTTACTTTGCTTGCAGCCTCATCCCTAATATTTCCTTCCTGAGGACTCTTTGCCCCACTGTCTGGAGAGGTGCACCCACCTGGCACAAACGCATAAGGACACGGATGTGAGTGTTGGTCATGTGAATGGGATATGTCTGGATTGTGTTCAAAGCACTGTAGACATCCATGCTGTGGGAAGATCAGCTTTTAGCCAAAGATGGGGGAGCTGAAACAGTTAAGGCATCTTGTGTCTGGATGTGTGGTATAAGTCTTCATTTGTCTTTGGGTTCCAGCTCTCCTGTCAGCCCAGCTCAGGCACATATTTAGTTCTTTGTGGGGGAGAAAGAGAAATAAAAGTTGACTGGACAAGCTGGTAGCTACAAAAGTCCCTGCTATTGGCTGTAAAAACTAGTGTGTCTCAACCATTGCACTGCTTGGGCACAAGATGTGACTTCAAAGAAGAGGAACAAGTAGATTATAACCTATGCTGGTGAACATTCATGTCTTACACATATGACAACATAGTCCAATTTTTAGAATTATCTCAAAAAATGCAAAGTCTTTGAGGCACTGTGGAGACCAAATTGCTTTTTGACTCTGAAGCTACTTATGTCAAATGACAGGTGAGGTTCTCTGAGGGGACAAATTTAGACTCCTGTAGTTCCTGCTGTGACTAGAAGCCTGCAATTTCAATAATTTCATTCCTGTATTGTTAATGGTAATGAGTTTGCTCTGTGTGGGCACAGGAAGACTTTGCCTTCTGTGCTGGCTTAGGCTGGGATAGAGTTAATTTTCTTCCCAGTACCTAGTATGGGGCTGTGTTTGGATTTGTGCTGCACACAGTGTTGATAACAGCGATGTTTTCATTACTGCTGAGCAGTGTTCACACCGAGTCAAGACCTTTTCTGCTCCTCATCCCATCTGACCAGTGAGGAGGGTGGGGATGCACATGTTAAATGAGAGAGGACACAGGGAGGACAGCTGAGCCCAACTGTCCCAAGGGATATCCCACACCATATGGCAACATGCTCAGCATATAAAAGTGGGTGAAGAGGAAGAAAGACAGGGATGTTTGGAGTGATGGCATTTTGTCTTCCCAAGTAACTGTTTTGTGTGATGGAGCCCTGCTCTCCTGGAGATGACTGAACACCTGACTGTGGATAGGAAGCAGTGAATGAATTCCTTGCTTTGCTTTGCTCGAGTGTGCGGCTCTTATTTTACCTAATGAACACTCTTTATCTCAACCCACCAGTTTTCTCACTGCTACTCTTCTGATTCTCTCTCCCATCACACTGAGGTGGGTGTGTGTGAACAAGTGGCTGTATGGGGATTGGTTGCTGGCTCGTGTTAAATCACACTCTTCCCTGTGTAAATAAGCTCTGCTTTGGGATTGCTGTCCCACACACTAAGCTTCCCGCAGGCCTGTAGGAACAGGGAATTACTGTAATACTATATTCTCTCACCTTGGCCACATTCTCCCTCCCAGCCTAGGTCAAGGTACTTGGGGAAGATTTATCAGGTCAGGCTTACACTGATTGTGGAGACTTTTTACACAGAAAGCATTTTTGTGGGTTCTTTTTCTACCCATCATTGTGGTCCCACCAAAGATAAGTTAGAGCTGTCAGCAGATCCCAAAGATGTAAGGGTAACACTTTCCATTCATTCCAAGTCTCAGGATGGAAATGTTTAGAGAAGCATGATACTTTCCATATTATCAGAGAAACATGGATTAATTTTCTGCCTTTGTTTTTAATTAGGACAAAAGTCTTTCCGTGAGATGTTGAACCTACTCAATGTCTCAAAGTCTGCATGTGTCAAAGGCAGCATGTACAGCCAAAAGATTGCCCGTGGCACCTTGCTGACATGGTGATTTAATGCACTGGAGATACAGGGTGTAATTTTGCAATATTTGCTGTCCATTAGGTGAATAAGACAACAGGAGTATGATCATTTCTTTGCCTGACATTTTCTCATGTTCATGTGTTAACAGCATGTCTTTTATCCATTTTGACAAAGTGGTGCTATTATTTGCAGAACTTTATCAAATATGTTTCTTAAGAGTGAATAACTTGCTGTCATATACCCTTCTGATACCTGGCTGTTGCATGCCTATAAACAAAAGTATCCAGATATTTCTGCAAGAAAATAATACATTGAGCAAATCAGAGATTGCCTGGGCTGACACCTATTCTTGGGAAACCTCTGCTGATGGAATTTTCCATGTATCAGACATTTTGACTTCCCATCACAGTACTCTATCAGTTCCTTGCTCTGACTTTTTCAAGGTAAAGGACTCAGGAAGTTCTTAGAAGAAGCAATCTATAAGATATTAGAGGGTAGAGCAGTCTAGAAATGCTAACCCAGTAATTGTAAAAAAATCTCAATGCATTTTATCGGAAATCCACGTTAAATTCATATTCCTTGTCCTTGCCTTCAAGGCTGTAAACAACTCTGCCCACACAACTTTCTGCCCACAAATCCACATGCTGTTTTTGCCAATGTTGTCTCTCAACTGCTCCTTTTGTGTCTCTCCCACACAGGACTTTGTGCTAGGATTCCTTTCCACCCCCAGACTTCCAACATCTGTGATATATATTTGTGTATATATTACACATTATTCTATTTATATATTTATATATTATCATATGCATATATAAAATGTGATCTCCCTTTCAGTTATTCCTTAAAATTGACATATTTCCCCAAAGACGAAGGCTCCACTACTCCTTTCACTTCCTTTGTGACATATGAATTTATCCCTGAATGATAATTTCACGTGTGCTTTGTAACTCTGGGGAAAGGATTACATTTGTTTTTTCTAAATTGTCGTGTATGCTTAAACTGACATGTATATGATAAGGCATAATAACAGTGAGTTGTTCACAGTCCCTGGACTTGGAAGGACAACTAACAGTAGCCTGGAGCTAAAAACAAACTGCTTAGGCTACCTGTCAGAGAAAGTCCTTAACAGATGCATATATGTAGCATTTTGGTCATATAGCAAATAAGATGGCAAATGCTCCAGGAGGAATTTATCGAATAAGAAACTCGAGTGCAAGAATCTGTGGAGTACTTTTCCAGTGACACGCGGGTGATGCCAATCCTGATGGGACATACTGGCAGGGAGGCTATCAAGACGTTATCTGTGTGATATCGGCATTTCCCCACATGCACTTCTTGCGTGAAACTGAAGGGGCTGCTGACTGCTCATTAGGGGTTTTTTTTCTATTTATGGAAGCAAAATAATCAGTGGTTTCCCACTGCAAGACCATTTGGTTATACAATTCTACCTGAACGCTTTCACCTGATGCTAAAAGTAATGCACAAACTGACCGAGAGAATACTACTAAAAAGTACCTCCTCTCACTAATCTTTTCCTTTTCATTTGGTAACCCTTAAAATATAATTATCCTTACTGTTTGACTTGTACAGTCATTTGTCTTTATGGATCAAAAAAATCATTGCTTTTTAATTTGTGTGGGCCTCTTAAATGTAGTGAAGAAATGACAGGAAAGTCAGAAGTTAGAGAAGGAGACGGAAGAACCTGTGAAATAGCTGAAATGTATCTGATCTTGCAGCATGAAGTTTGTTGGAGGCTAGGCGACAGTTTCCCTTTAAGGCATTGAGAAATATTAGAAATGCTTTGTGTTAGAGAGGATATTGTGGGTTTGGCTTTTGCAGAACCATAATTGGTTTTATTTTTTTGTGAAATTAAAACCATGTGAAAATTTGAGGCTGAGTTCCTTTGCATCAGTGTCCTCAAATTTTTTTGTAGACTCTTAAAATTACAGTTTGGTTTTGGTCCCTTTAATTTACATTTTTTTCCCCCTGCCATCATGCTTCACTATGGTTTCACAAGGAAGTCTGTGCATTTGCAATCATTGTTTTAATGTCAATTTTCAATGAAAAATTAGAGTTGCAAAGCTAAGCAGAATTAAAAGATGTAAGATTAAATCAACAAATTGTTTTTCCAGAATATGAGTCTCCTTGTGCTGTTCCTATTTACTCTCAAGACCTCTTCCTTTTAAATTATGTGTGAAGGATGCTCTGACTCTGAGGAGAAAAATGTGTATCCCTGTGGAGCTGCAGTGAGTCACTGTCAAGAAAAATCATGCACAGGTCTCCTAAAAACATGACATCTATTTTTGTATAGGGTAGAGAAATTAGAAGGAACTGAAAATGTTAATGTGAGAAAGTACACCATGAAAGGTGTGTCCTCCTTTTTGGGAAATTAGAGGATATTCTGGTAAAGGTGAAATGATCCTCTGCAGTGTTTGTAGAGGATGTTATGCAGCAGTGCATGCTGCGTTTCTGGCACAGGGTGGTTTCTGGAGCGATGTAAGGTGCTGCAGCCTGGCCCAGTCCATACAGAGGTGCACATTACAGTAGCTGTGTTATGTTGCAAGGCAAAGGCTTTGTTGTGTGCCTGTTGGTTCTCTGCCCCCTGCATTCAAATGGGGTGTTTCATGTTCCACTGTTGCTTAAGAAGAGTTTCACTTAAGAAGCTGTCACATGTACCAAAAGGCGGTTAAGACAGGAAATGTGAAAGATAGGTGTCTAACAGCAGTCAAGCTGCTAAACTGGAGTGCTGGGAAGGTTGGTTCCCTTACATGTACCGAAAAGATGAATAGATAATCCTTCAAAGAACTAAACAGTATTATTAAAATATCTGAAAGGGCTTAAATTTCATGCCGAGCCAGGCAAAGGAAAAAAGGAAACCCACAACCCACCTCATCAGAACCATCAGGGGTATCATTTTCTGCAACGGTAGACAAAAGAGATTGAAATTTGAGTTCTTCCTGGAGGTTTCCGCTGTCTCTTATTGTATAAATTTACAACCAGCTGGCGGGTGGAAACAGTTTGGCAGAGCGGAGTTGCAGTACTCTCACCAAGAGGGTCCCACAGTTTGTAAAGCTGATACCACAGAAGCAGGTATTAATGCACTTACTTTACTGTGGTGCTAAGCAGAAAGCAGCCTGCCAAAGGTTGCATGGCTTGTCACACTGTTCTGAAAATAACAAAGGAAAAATATACAGATTCCCCTAAGAGCATTTGTTTTCTTTTTGTCTTGTTCCTTGAGCCAATCAGCAATTGCCTGGAAGGCTCTGTATTTCAGTGACATTTTTGTAGCTAACCAAATATCTCTTCAGGGCCTGCCTTTGGGGAAGGTATAAACGTTGGATCACAAAGTTACTTTGTATGCCTTACAAGGTAATTCTTTCTCGACAGCATTTGCAATGTTAGACTGGCAGATGGAATGAGCCATTTCAGTGTCATGGAGTCTGTCTGTCCAAAATCTGCGACAGCCAGTGGTGGTAACTTCCACTGTGAACACCACTGCTCGTACTGAATCTGACATTAAAGCTTTTACATTTTTTTATAGATAGTTAACCCTCATGATGCTACTACTTTACTGTATGATTGCAGACACTGATGCTCTGTGCCTCTGTTTTCCAACAGTGCAATAGAGTTTTTTATATTTTATCAGCTTGCTGTGAAGTAAAATTCTTTTTTTGTGTGAAGAACTTTGAGGGCCTCTTGGAAAAACTGAAGAAATATCAAGTATTAGAAATACTTTGAATGTGAATTACTTTGTCACACCAGTACACTGCTAGTTTGGTTGCTGGCTGTGGTTTGTACCTAATGATTTGGAAAGCAAGATATAATAGGATAATAGGATTGTTTAATGTCCTTGTTAAATGTCAGTGAAGAATTGTGTGAGATCTGCGTGCTTATCCTGCTCAAATACGTCTGAAAATTATTTAGTTGGTCAATGAATGGTATTTTCACATTGCCTTTATGCTGAGGTAACTTAAAGCATTCTTTTTTTAAAAAAATTTTTTCTTATTCCTTTCTTTATTTCTTCAGATTTTTCTATAAGCAACACTGTCTTAAACGTAATTCCATTTGGCCCTGAGGTAAAGGGAAGTTGTCCCAGCTATGAAGACAGGAGGCTCCTGTGTAGTGGGTTTATTAACTTGGTCAGAAAGCCTGGACTTTTTGTGACTTACAAGCTGTGGTTATGCAGCCAGTTCAAGTTAGTACATGGGGAATGGTAGTCTCCTTTTATTCTCTGCTTCTTGAAGTTTTTCGCTGTCTGTTTCAATAAGACACTAACATTTGTACAGCCACATAAAGTAAATCAGAGAAATCATCTTGTTAAAAGTCTTCTTCGCTCCATCCTACTCCCTGCTTCCCTCTCTCTTCTTTTCTGTCTCCCTCCTCTTGTTTTGCCTTACCACGACTTTCTTTGTCCTTTTTTCCTGCCAGACCCGGTACCTGATCTAGCTCTCTGTGTACCTGCCTGGACTCTTAATCCAGGGCAAGGGACACAGTGGGAGTGTTTAGTGATGTGGAGGTAGGCAGGACCATTGCATTCAGCACTGGCATGGATTTAGATTACTGTGTAGTCACAGACAGAATCATATAGGACTAATGCTTTTCCACCCCTGATCTCTGTAGAAGAAGCAGAAAGCTGTAGGAAGTGAGGTCACTAGGGTTAGGAATCAAGAGGTTCTTTTTTTGAAAAGCAGATACATCAGTATATGTATTGATTTAGCCCTGACTTTTGTCAAACGGCAAAGGCAAGCCTAAAAGGAAGTTCTTTAGGCTCAGCTGGGATGATTATGATGGTGTGAGTGTGAGCAGCTGTTTTAAAATGGGGCAATTTGATGTGTTCAATGTGCATTGAGTGGCATCTTCAGATTTCCAGAAATTACAGACTGCCCACAAATTTTGGAAGAGATTGTTAAGTGATCCCTAATAGAGTGGTGGCTTCTGTAACCAGTCAGTTTGCTCACTTAATCATGATAAAGACATAAAAAAATTAAATCCTCCATTACCTGTCTGGTATTTCTCAACTAGCACACAGCAACATAGGTTTTTGTCTCAGAAGTACCATAGCTACAAGAACTGCAGTAACAGGGAGAAGTCTAGCACTTGGGGTACTAATCCCCAAATATTTAAGTGGATTTAAAAAAAAAAGGAATATATCTAACCTGCCTCATTTCTTCTTGTTTCCAAATCATAACATTTTTTTCTGTAATTGGAAAGAAATACTTGAAATTGTCCATAATGCTTAAACAACTAATTGACCTGACACTGTGGACTTCCCGTGTGCTTTGCCAAGCTATGCTTTTGAATAATTTACCAAAAGAATGGTAATAAACCATAAAATATTAAACAGGCTTTCTACAGAACATAAGTTGGAGGGTTTTATTTAAGTTGTGAGTCTGTTAATTTCTCAGACAATCAGTGTAACTCTGTCAACATGACCAAACGCGTTTTTTGAGTCCATCGTCTTTCATCTCAAGGAGGCTTTTTGCTGATGTAGTACATTACAACATTTCAGCATTAATGTTACTCCTACTCTACTGGGATAGAGCCTGCTGTGCCAGAATATAAAGTATTGAGTCTAATAATGCAAATATAATGATATAAACCCAGTCATACCTGGTCAGACCAATAGACAATACAGATCAATACCCTGTCTTCAACAGTGGCCACAAATAAGCATTACTTAGGCCAAAACTGAAGGCCAATGATCTTGGAGGCAGTAGGTGACTGAAAAACATAAATCGCTTACAGTGGTAAATTAAAAAAAAATCTTTCTTCTATTTAGAGATCTATGTTTGGTGTAGTAGCTGAGCATCTTTTATTGTGTTTTCCTATCAGGGAAAACATTGTTTTAATTATGATCACAATGAATGGATCATTGAAAACCTATACAAGTGGTAGTTGATTGGAATGTCCCCCTTTAATTCACGAATGCATGTAGAACTCCTCATTTATAGAGATAGTAGTCTATTTCTGTGGTTTGAAATAGAGGCTGGATGCTGAGAACATTTTTGGAGAGATCAGTGAATACTGACTGTTGGAGAAAGGTGTCTTACAATCCCAGTCTCCAAAAGTAATAGACAGTTCTTTATGAATTTACTTTTTGCGTGAATTTCCAAGAATAACTACTGTGAGAGGAATCATAGAATCTGCTGAGTCGGAAGGGACCCATCAGGATCATCAAGTCCAATTCCTGGCTGTGCAGAGGACACCCCAGGAATCACACCAGAGCGGTGCCCGAGAATTTTCCAAATGCTTCTGGAACTCTGTTAGGCTTGGTGCTGTGACCACTTTCCTGGGGAGCCTGTTCCAGTGCCCAGCTCCTCTCTGGGTGAAGAACCTTGTCCTGATATCCAACCTAAGCCTCCTCTGGCAAAGCTTCATGCCATTCTCTCAGGTCCTGTCACTGATCACCAGAGAGGGTGCTTGCTCCTTCACTTCCTTGTGAGGAGTTGTAACTGCAATGAGGTCTCCTATCAGTCTCCTCTTCTCTGGGCTGAACAGAACAAGTGCCCTCAGCCGCTCCTCACATGGCTTCCCCTCCAGGCCCTTCACCATCTTCACAGCCCTCCTTTGAACACTCTCTAATAGCTCCTATGTGTTCAGTTAAAGGATAATGCTATCAAAAGAAGTCTGACCAACCTTTAGTCTTCCACCTGTCTTGTGAAATTTTGAGAAGAGCACTCACTTTCTCGGCAAGATAACTGATCTTATGGATGGAAGGCACCATAACCTGAAAAATTACTATTCTGTTTAGTAGGCTGAATCAACAGTCTTTAGTAGGGCTCTCCTAGGACTCTTAAAATTGAATTATACTGGAGAAGATTGAAAGTAACACTACTTTTGTTTATTTGGTTTATAATTTCTGTCCTTTACATATATTCACTTTCACCTTTCATCTTTTGGATAGTCGGATACGTTGCCTGTATTCTGTTCCCTGCCCATTCTTTCTCAGACCCTGTAGGAGAAGAGCTACGCTACTGACCCTGAGCTTAAAACTTCTAACCAGTAAAAATTTTCTCTCTTTTCATACACGTAGCCTGAAAGCTCACCTTCTCTCTCAGTGTGTGCATGGGGACATCAGGAGAGGTGGTGAGAGTTTGAAGCTCAGTATTCTGTGGATGACCCCCATTTTATGCTGTCTAATATTAACTGAAACCATCAAGATCTCACAGCTTTCAGTTGCCCTGAAGAGATGGCTGGCTCTGGCTGAAGTTAGATAAGACAGTAATGAAATTATGGAGGAGAAGTGCTCAGATGGAAGTGCTCTTCCCCGATAGCAATCACTCCCATTGAGTGCAAGCCTTAGGGCCCACTTCACCTGCACTGCACAGTCAGCAGCTGCAGAGGTGAAAAACATTAATTATCGTCTGTGGCTGGCAAGGATATTGTGCTGGGTCCTATTAATGTGAAACTGGCCAGTGTGACTGATGTAGTTCCAAGACACAGACTGGAATTATTGCAAATGTTAATATATAGGAGTAATTTGTCATGGAATTAAATGGGAAGTCTGAAAAGGGCACAAATTTTTGAATATGCAAAAATTTGCAAGATGAGGAGACTGATTAACTGAGCTGTATATCCATTAAAATTGTGACAAAAAGTTATTGTGATGAAAAAACTATCTTAGAGGGAGATTAGTGATGGAACTTCTGAAGGATCAGTTCTGGGACCATTCCAATTTATGGTTTTTCTTACAATATTGACACAAAACCAAAGTTTTGCTGATTAAATTATGTCTGGCCCAAAGTAGGGAGAGCCCATCAGATGACAAACTGGGATATGGTACAGAAAGAACCAAATGACCTTAAGAATATGAGTCTGAGGAACAAGTTGATTTTTAATATTTCAAAATATTAAGATCATGTGTAGAATTAGTAACCAAAAATGTTGGGACATACTCAGAGTTCATGAGTTGAAAATTACAGAGGAGGAGAAAGATGCAGGATATCTGTGAGCTGTCAGTGCAATAGCATCATAAAAAAGTAAGTATACTCTTAGAACTTGTATCAAACAAGTGAAACAAGAAATAAAGTCCTAACACTAAGATACAAGGCACAGCTTGTAGACATCTGAGCAAGCATGTTCAGAAAACAAGAATTAAAGCAGAACAGATGATGATGGAAATTTAATACAAAGGGGATTAACAGAATTTGTCTGGTTTAGCCTTGGTAAGCCAAGGGTAAGAGGGCAGAGGTTCTGGAAATTCACAGTGGAGTCTGGGGAAGGCAGATGGGAGAGAAGAAGAGGTCTTCCAGCTAAAACGCAATGTTGGCTTTAGAGCAAAGGCAAGAAATACAGAACTTCTTTTAATTTTCAGGCTTCTGACAGTCAGAGCAATGACATTCTGGGACAGCCTTTCAAATAAAATGTTGGGAAAAGAAACACAAGTGGTTTTACAATGGACTGTGATCAGTTTAAGAGAACACTATAATATAAGTTTCTTGCAAAACCAGGAATCATTAACAGCCTTTTTTTCTCTCACTTGACATTAAAAGCTCAAATAAATGTTTCCAGCAGCAACTGAACCAATGAAACCTGGTTTCCCAGAGCTTTTTGTCTTGGGGTAGGGCTCTCCAGTAGACCCTTTGATGTTTGAAGGAAGGCTACTTGCTGGCCACACCCCAGTAGGGGCATTCCTGCATTTCCCTACCTGCCTGCCTGGTTCCACAACATTAGTGAGAAATCTTCACCCTCTAATGAATTTGGTTCAAACTGGCTAACAGGTTTTTGGAAGAGATGTGTAAGGTATGACTAATTTCTTTCGAAAACAGACCAAAACCGCAAAGCTGTTGAGGGAATATATTTCTTATATTAGAGGTGATTCAGCCAGAAGGCTTAAGCAGCATCACACCCAACTTGCTTTCCAGTAGAATAAACACCTCACTGCTCTGACAGACTCTCTGGTAATGGGAAATTCTGTAAGCAGCCTACTGCTCCCCGCTGGAGTCCTTGTTCTGTCAACCTGGTTGCTCTTCAGATACACAGGAAGAAGCAAACTATTCCATAACAAAACTGAACAGGTTACTTTCTTGACAGAGGAGGAGTGGTACTGTTTCTTCTCTGGCTCACTTTTTATCTCCAGGCCTAAGAATGACAAAATCCAGGAAATACAATGTAGAACAAGAAGGAATGAATAAGTTACTGTAATTGACTTGATTTATTACTTACAAGCAAAGGCTCATGAATGAAGCTGCCCAAAATGTGGTTGTATTTTCAGTCTGAATGAAAAATAACTCCTTTTAAAAAAATGATTTTGGTATTTTTCTTCTCTTTGTCCCCTCTAATTTACAAAGGACTGGTTGCATTTCATGTTTATGCAGTCCTAGCCTAAATTCCAGGTTATCATTTTTTATGTTGTTAAACGAAGCCTCTATTATTTTTCAAATCTCCTGAACTATACACCAAGGGAAGCAGATGGATAAAACATTACTTCAAAAGTATTGACATCCAGCACAGACACTGAAATGTTGAATCCTGAAGATATTTACATTTGTACTTTTTCAGTTTGCTGCCCAACCTGTCTTCCTGCCTCGTTATTTATCCCTGTGGCGAGCACTCTCAACCATGAACTCATAAATGTATGACTGCTATGTGTGAGAAAGAGTATGGAAGGAAGGAGTGGTTAAAGGAAGTGTTTGAAGTGACCTAAATTTATTCTTTTATTGGTGTAACTGTGGAATGTAGGAACAGTAAATGATTTTCAAATTCAAACAGAAAGAATGTAGGTGGAAAACCAAACTGGTTTGGTAGGAATGGTTGTGAATACCATGGCTGCATGTTCCTGGCTTTTGGATTACCAAGCATCCTGAAGTCTTATTTAGTCAGGTCTTTATGATCTGGGAATGCCACTGATCACCTGTCCTGAGCAGGCAATGACACCATGCACACAGGGCACAGAAATGCCGTATGCATGATGTCACCTGTCCTGAGCAGGCAATGACACCATGCACACAGGGCACAGAAATGCCGTATGCATGATGTCACCTGTCCTGAGCAGGCAATGACACCATGCACACAGGGCACAGAAACGCCGTATGCATGATGGACAGGGGAACTGTCACAGCAGAGATGCTATATGGATGGAGATTACATGCATGTTTTAGACTGCAGTTTCAAAGCCTCTATCCATAAAACCTCTTCCTGTTCCCAGTATAATTGTGGTAAAAACTCCACTGACTTCATTGCTATAGGAGCAAGGATTAATGCCTTCTGAGAACAATAAGAATTATTAGTGAATTTGCACTCAAATTTGCACTATACAACCAGATATGATGTTTAATTCTGCATGTTCTGTTTACACAACAGTCCAAACAATTTTGCGATGCTAAGCAGCAACAACGAGCCTTTTAACTATTCTTTTTTGTCATTAATTTGGAATCTTGTTGGAGCACAGCAATCTAGTTTTGGAAGACCTGAGAGATACTGCAAAATAATTTACAGGCACAACAGACTACACTGGTTCCTGCTGGTGCCAGAGTCAGATGTTGTCTGAATGCCCCTCGAAAGGCCTCCTCAAGCCCCATAATTCTAATATCTTTAGGAACAGCTCCAGATCTTGAATTAGCTTTGTATCCACATTCTGTCCTCGCATATCAGCTCCCCAAGAAATGTGTTTTAATCAAAGGCTCTTCTCAAAAAAAGAAAAAAAAGAAAAAAAATTGGTCAGTTTTCTTTCAAAGATAATTGCCTACATGTAGGCTGTGAAATGTCACATTACCATACAAAAACCCTTTAAGAAAACACTGAGCCCTGTTGAAAGCACATTATGTTAAGGAATTCAACTGTCTTCTGTGTTTAATAACATTTAAACCTAGTTCCATGAGCCTGAAAGTGTTTTAGCAGTGCTCAACTTACAAGCCCTGTCTT
This sequence comes from Atrichornis clamosus, assembly GCA_013400975.1. NCBI lineage: Eukaryota > Metazoa > Chordata > Aves > Passeriformes > Menuridae > Atrichornis > Atrichornis clamosus. The sequence goes on along the minus strand of WBMZ01011651.1, from coordinate 38,988 downwards.
GAGATGGAAACAGAACACCCTTGTCAGGAGTATTTCACCCCTGCATTGCAGCTGAGAAGCCTGAGAAAGCTTGAGATATGGCAAGGCTAAATGGCTTGGTCAAAATGCTGTGACCGCATTGGGTAGACAAGTTTGGGGTACTGCTTGCAAATTCTGTGGTTTTGTTGGAAAGACATCCCTTCCTACTGATTTCTCAGCATTCCTCTGTCTTTCTCGAAGGACTCTTCATGGAATTAAGCTAATCTTTTGAAATTCATTCATTCCTGCTACGGTGCTACCCGCTGCCAGAGCCTTCCTGGTCACATAATTATCCCTGCAACTGCCGGCAGTGTGCTGCAGAGGATTATGCAGCAGGAGCAGATGAACTGCTAAATAAATCCCGTTTTCTTATAGCTAGTATCAGAAAGGAAGGACAAAGAGTAAAACAGGGGAATATCACGGAAAGAGATATAGCTGCTCTTGAGCTCCAATGTCTTTTGCTGGTTTTGAGTTGATAGCTGCAATGCTGTATATGCAGCTCAGAATTGGAATTAACTCCTCAGAGCTGTAAATGAACGTTAATTAGAGTTCCTTTGCAATAAAATGGGATCTCCTCATCCATTTTAAAACTGGATGAGTCAAATAATTCCTTCTTTGGCAGACGTATAGGCAGGATATTAATTAATAGGGCTTGTAATTTTTATGATGCTTTGACATTGTCCTTCAAACCCCTGCAGGTTTAATGGGCCTGTAGTGCTATTGCTTGGGAGTCTTAGAGAATACTTTTACTGTGTATGCTGTAGCCAGGAGGGAATGTCCAGATGTGAGTACTTCATCAGCAAGTTGTGAATGATGCACTCTTGGTTTTGATTCTGCCTCTGAGTTTTCAATCTGAGGTCAATATTTTTCAAGACAGAAACTAAGGTTAAGCACCTTACATTCAAATTTTGCGGCTACTTTTATGCAGAAGCCTTTCAAATAGATTTAAAGTGCAACACTATGTACCTAGGTGTTGGCACAAGAAATTCTTCCCCACAGTCCACTCAGATTAATGATGACATTACTTGAATATTTGCCATTGCACATATTTAGGGTTGGAGAAATGACCCGCTACCCTGGCCTGGACAACTCAAGGGCATTAGGAGCTACCAGGCATTAAGGGCTTCACTTGATGATGTCACTCCCAGAACAAATAAACTCACCAAGAATATAGTACCCCATGTGCTGTGTGAGATCTCCTTTCATAAGCTTGTAAGGGTGTGTACATACTCCTCAACAGACTGTGATGCAGAGATCCCAGTTGACAACCATAACTATACTAACCTTGGAACTAGAAGAGGTATAGGTTTGTTCTTCACCTAAGAAAACCTCCTAAGGTAAAAAAAAACCCCACAAGACTCCACAGTTCCAGAGAGACCTCTCTGCAAACATATGAAGAAGAAAATTTTCTAGTCATACTTCTGCCAGAACTCTGTCTTGTGGGGAAAAGTGGTGTGGAGTGATCCAGAAGGAGCTGTGGAAGGAAGATGGAAATTTGTCAAATCACATATGCATTTGTGTGTGAGAGGAGGCAGAAGGAGAAGGGGAGAAGTCTCTTTGTCCACTGAGTGTACTCAGCCAGGATACGTCTACACTGCCCTCAAACTAGTGGTGTGTTCAGAGTTGCCTCCTAGCTAGTTTTAAACTGCCTCATTTTGCCATTGGTTCAGTGCAACACAGAGCCCAGCATAAGCTCATTTTCTTCAGCTCCTTAGCTGGATTTTGCTCCCATTCTGACCTTCACTCTGTGAGATCAATATTGCACACTGTACCCAGTGTAGCTAATTTTAAACCTGGACATATCTCTGTGCTATACAATAGTCAGTGGGAAGGCTGTATACTCAGCATGGCATGAATACCTTCCTGTTGTCACTCGTCATGCTCAAATCTCTCCACAAGAACAGAATCTTCCACAAACAGGAGGCAACCAGAGCTCTGTTGTGGTTCATTAGGAACAATGAACCCTGCTGTGCCCACATCCCATCTGATGTGTTGGTCTTGTATTCCTGTTGTTTCCTGTTTTATTTCCCCCCTACTTCTTCCTGCCTCTTTGCTGTACCTGATGTGGTGAACAGCTGAACCCTCTGGGGCACAGGATCAGTGCTGTGGGGTGTCCAGCACAGTTTGGGGCATGATCAGATACGGTGCCTGAGCTAAGCCCTTCTTATGGTAAGTAGCTCTGCTGATCCCCATTTGTTTGATCCCAGCAGTGTGAAAGTTGATCCAGGTAAAAAATCTTTCCACTGGGAAATACTGCATTTCAAAAGTGAATTACACCTGAAAACGAAGGGCCAAATTTTCAGTCCCCAACAAGATCCCTTTGAACAGAAGGAGTGGTATGGACATGCCCTCCACACCAGCCTTACAACCAGCTGTGGTTCCTGTGCTGTCACTGCTTGAACAGGTACAATAGATTTATTTTCTGATTGCTGCCTTTGGCTTGAGGAAAGTATTGAAGATAGTAGTGGGGGGAGCTAGGACCCAATGTGGTCCATCAGCTCCCGGTTAGAAGAATGGTTTGAAAGGCATCTGTGGACAGAATGCCCTGAAGCTCTTTGAACAGAAGCTGACCTCTGTTCACTCCAGAGTTAAAAGCTAGAAAAGACATTATCTGCCTTTGATTCCCCTGCCAAAGTGAAAGCTCATGAACCAGACAGAGACTTTAATTTCAGAACCAGGTCCTATTTTGTGACGAGCAGCACCTGCAGAGTCAATATTTTGACTAAAATGGCAGAGACTCTCATTGCCTGTACTGGGCTATAAATGTATCCTCTGCTAGAGCTGGGTTATTTCCTAAATTACATTTTCCTACTATGGGATTTAAAAGACCCAGTGGGTTGAAGTGATTGTTTAAAAATGATTCTGATGGGGGATAGCTTGTTGTTTTATATGCTTTAAAACATCAGGTTAAATGAAAACTGGCATCTGCTACCAATGAAACAAACCTGCAATCCTTTTTCAGATTTCTTTCTCTCTAACAGAAGCCAGTATTCTTTGGTGTACAGCATCTCTGCAGTGAGGTAGTTCCTAGTTGTTTTCCTTTCTTTGAATCTGGACTGAGAGCTGAGATAAAGTAGCTAAGTTATACTGAAAGAGAGGGAAAATCCCTCAAAGTTGATGGTAAAAGATGAAGGAGATGGACTAAGTATTTTTTCATACAGGACTGGATTTGTTTTCAAAATATCATGCCAGTGTCTTCTACAAACCAGATTCAACAATGAATAGGAATAACATCCTGAAGATAACAGTACTTTCAGAAACAGCATATCTGTTACAGTGTTATCAAGAAGCTGCAAAAAAAGCTTGGATTTTTGTTACAGTAAATGGGGGAGTGGGTTTTGCCTTGACCCACAGCTTAAATAAACAGGGAAATCTCTGTCTCACTTTATAGGTGAAAATCATTCAGACGTATCTGAAGATGAATGCAGACATCATCTCTCTTTGTGTGATAGTACCAGTCATTTAAAGACTCCAAAAAGATGATGGTGTGACAAATTATTGTCTAAGGACTTCCCTCTTCTCTACCTTTTTCCAGACTAGTGGACAGCATACGTAATAACATTTTACTTTGCAAGAACTAGTGCTTTAAAAACGTAAAGCAGATGGCAACATTGACTGTGTTTATGAAGGGCAGTTTGCAAAGACTACAGTTCCCAGCATGTGATATTACATACATGTTCAAGTGGAGGATCTTTAGAGTATAGCAGAGGAGGAGCAGCCACGAACACTGGGCACAGAAGCACTTTTTCCATAACCCCAGTGGAAGCTTAGAAACTGATTTGCAAACTGTGAAGTGAGATCTAAATATTCTGTGTGCAAATAGCTTGATGCATTGATAAAACAGAATCACCTTTCTGTCCTGTCCTGTCCTGTCCTGCTCCCCAGTTGCTGTGACAGCTTAGCAGTTATGGCCCATATCTAAATAGAGTGAAATAACAAAATTTAATTTACTAGAAATAAAAAAATAAACATAGGACTCAAATAGAAAATCTAAAGGAAATATCTGATGAAGGAAGAGGTTTCAGCTGAACGGATTTGCTAAGAGTTTCTTTTTGCAGACAGCTTTCTTTGAGGGGGAAAAACCAAATGGTTGAACATTTTTTTCAAGCAATAAAATGGATTTAGAGAGCTATTTTCAGTCCCTGGATTTGTCTGTCAAACTTGATGGTACCTGCACTATGGAAAAGAGCAAGAAGGGAGGTCACTGCCTCACAGAAGGTGTAAGCTGAAGGAGAGCTCAGCCTCCGGGGGAGAGTGTGGGCATGAAGCATATGCCAGCCGAGGTTTGACATTGTGCTGAGACAGAGCAAAAGACTCTGCTTCAGCTTCATGTATTGGAACCTAAGATTTCACTTTGGGAACACTGAAACATTTAATATTTTCATCTTTAAGGAAAAAAAAAGCAGTTAGTCTGACAATTCTGAAAGTCCCAGTTACCCAAGAAAAAACCCCAAACCCCAGTATGTTTGTAGGAAATGACCCAAGAGAAAAGAATGCCTTGTCCAGCCTTTATTCCAGTAGGAGGCTGTTGTGTTACCGTCTGAGTAAGAGATGAACTGAAGGTCTTTCAACTTTCAGAAAGTGTTTCTACAACTTGAACAAAAGCACCATGGGAAAATCTCTAGAACTAATAGTCAGATCTTAGAAAAAAGTCTGGCAACTTTGCATCCCATTCCCCCTCTCCCACCCCACCAAAAAAGGAAAAGGTAAAAGGTACAAGGAAAAAGATGGCCTGTAATCAGGTTTGGTCTGCATGGAATGAAGTCTTATAGATGCTGATGGAGGACCAGCACAAGTAACTAAAACCCATGGGGCTGTTTTTCTGAGAACAAAGCTGCTTTCAGAGGGCATTGTTTCTGTTTGAGAATGTTGTGCCCTGGCAATGAAATCTTCATGTGTTTTAAGTGTTCTGCAGTTTATCAGTGCAAGTGCTTTACCACACGTTTGTCACCCGGCAGCATTGAGGCCCAGATCTCCTCTAAGTGACTAATGCTGTCACCTTTCAGTCTGCCACTGACAAACTCACAATCCCGTACTACTGTCAGCGTTGTGGGCATGCTGAAGAATTAAAAGCTCTTTCTTGTTCCATCAAAGGAAGAATTAACCTTTTGATCTACTTTGCAGCATTCTGAACCCTGGGTTGTTTGTTTCATGTTAATGAAATTCAATCTTTGTGCAACAGCAGAGACTTCTTAAGTCTTACAGTTCTTCAGCAGAGGCTGGGAATGGAAACCTGATCTCACGAGTATGGTCTGGAGACTTGTTGTCAAGGTCATTCAGCCTTTTCTGAACAGAAAGGAATATCAGGAAAAAAAGAATAAACTTGTTTCTGTTTTATTTTTGACCATTTATTGCACAAAAGACATTTCCCCCCTTCATCTTTAATATTAAGTCTCATAACATTTCTATAAAGAGCCTCTAGTGAAACAATTGTTTCCTAGCAGTCCTGTGAAAATGTCTTCTATTCTTAACTCTGCATTGGAGAATAGCTGGGAGGCCAGTGCTGAATTAATTATGTTAGAGATTATCCTAGATACTTCTAAGCTGTGTATGTATGACTTTGGTAGAGCTCTGTGTATCAAGAATATATGTAGAACAGGATTACTGGTAGCCTTTTTGAAAGGTACTGATGGATGGCCTTTAGTCCAAGAGTGGAGTAAGACACAGTGGAAGAGTGATATTGACACCAGATTTTATCACTCATCATTAAAACAGTAGAGCTGGACAGGAAAGGTGCTGGTACAGTCCAGTTGGAAGGGCAGAGTTGTTCTTTGAAGCATTACTTTGCAGTGTTATGCCACGTAACACAACATATGCGGAAAGGAGGCTGGCTTGCTGCTTGCAGCAGTTTTCCACAGCCATTTTTCTTGTTTGGATCCCTTGCATAGCAGACATGCAATTTCCATTACTTTAGAGCATGCTTTTCATTGCTTGAAGTAGATAGGTTCTGTGCTCGGGCGGAGAATGCACTATGACCACAGATCAGTGATCTCATAAACCTTTTTAATTCCTTTTTTGTTTTTGAGAGGCTGTATGGTGGGCAACTTGCAGTTTATGCACTTGTAACTCCTTGCGCAGAAATACAGAGGCACAGCAGACAACAAAATCCTTTGAATAGCTGCAAGACAAAAATAGGATTGTTTTTGTGTCGACATGAACAAGCAGCAAGATTCACTGTCTGCCTTACAACTTGAAATGTAATAAATTGCATGAAGCTGAGTATGACTGTCATATTACCCCTTGTGTGCTGATGGAAATTGAGGCCACAAAGAGGGAAAGAGCCTGGCTTGAGATGATACAGCAGTTCTCAGCAAAGGCTGGGAATGGAATCTTGATCTCACAAATACAGTTTGGAGTCTTAATGTCAAGGTTATTTAGCCTTGTCTGAACAGAATGAAATGGCAAAAGAGAGAACATAAATTATTTCCCATTTCATTTTGAACTGTTAATTGGACAGAACTGCATTTTTTTTGTCTTACCATTCATACTGCTTCTTTGTCATTGCTTTGAAACACAAAATATTTCAAGACATGGAAACTGTCTGAAATGGATAAATGTTTTGTTTTCTAGTCCCATACTGTATCGTTTCTTTTTCCTTCTTGGTTTCTTTCGGTGTAAAAAGAGACATCTAAAAGCTGGTATTGATGCTTAATTTGTAGACTGTAAAAAGACGAGATATTTGGAAAGCTACATTGATATTGATTGGAATTGTGCAAGTCCCAGTGCAGTTTGTTCTTGTGTAGAAAACTAAAATCTAAATTCCTTGTTTCACTGATGACAAGATTTTGTAGTCATCCTAATAGAATGGCATTTGGCATTTAGCCTGCAAGGACCAGAGCTGCAGAGCAGGGGTGCCTCACCTGTTTTAATTTCTCTTCATGCCTCTGCAAAGGAAATTTACATGTAGAAAATCTGGATGTGGTGCCAACGGCTTCTGCTCATGTCTGCTTTTACTGCAGTGACAGAAAGTGGAGTCCTCTTTTTCCTGACATGTGTCTAGCTTTCTGACCAGGCTGTGTTTGCTTTCTTATTTTCATCTATCATCTCAATTTCTTAAATAATTAAAGAACGTTTACTGACTTTATTTGTACTTAACTACCTTGAATGCATATATACAGTTGCAGTTTTCACCTTCCAACATCAGTATAAATAAGGATGTTGTGCCTCTGAACCATTCCACCCATGTGATAACATAGTCCTAAACTAATCTGAGTAGCCAGGATGCTGAAGAAAAACATTGGTTTTGATCTGTCCTACTAAACTAATTTTCCTTTGCATCTCTTTGCAGATTAACTGTCCATTTGTCCTTCATAAATTGAAGCACTTGAGTAGGAAAAAGAAACAGAGAAACCAAGAAAAGAATGTTTTTGTAAAAAAAAAATTTAAATGTTTTCAAAATGAAAAAAAATTCTTTTAGCCATTGGTAATGGAAACATTTCCATTGCAGTTACTGTGGTAGGCTTTAAGGCAGTTTTCTACATGATTAAGATTACATAACTACATATTGAGTGTAGCTGTCCTCTGTTTTCAAATTATATGAATATTTAACCTTTTCTAGTAGCTTGTACTGTGGAGCTGAATATTTGCTAGTATGGAGGAGGTGAAAATGCTTTGAAAAGATGGCAGTATAGGAGATTAGAGAAGTACTCAATTCAATTATTTTTTCCTTGAGATGTTCTTTACTTCATTTCTTTTTACAAGATTATACTATCTGTATCAAAACTTCTCCATAAGCTCAGTACTTCTGCTGTGTCATCTTTTCTTTGCAAGGTACACCACTCCTTTTGTCCATTTCAGAGAATTTGCTTGGCACTACTACCACAGGATATGTCAAGTCTTCCATTATTAGATACTATGCTAATAGTTTTTTTCCCTGCGATAGGAGGAGGAGCTGTTCCTTGGGTCCATGGTTTTTAGATTGCTGGGTTTTTTTCCTACAAAGCACAGCAGCAAGAGTAGCTTCCTCATGCCCATCTTATATCTTCTGAATGGACAAAATCCCAACACACATGTCTATACATCCTGTTCAAGTTCTGTCTCTAACAATTTTTTATTACTTTCAAAATGGATTTAAAAAATATTTTTGCCATCTAATATTCCCATATTGTATGTATGAAGGAAAACCAGACTGTTTTGCATTTCATATAGACATCTGGGGCAATATTACATATTTTCTGAGATAACAATAGAGAAATGCACATTCTGTAAAGTCGATAGTACTGAACTCTGTCTGACAGTTAGTTTTGGAGCAAGTATTTATCATGTGCATGATCTCATCTCAGTCTTCTGCTGTTATTTCATATTTACAGTCTAGACTAAATAACTTAATAGTTTTTATGCAGTTTGTCTTTTAAAACCAGCTATGAATCATATATTCTAGACATAATCTTGATCACGGAAACTTCAGCCTTTGCATTATACTTTCTAATGAAGCTAGCCTAGTTTGTCTCTTGTCTGGAAATATTATAAATAACATAAGCAAACAGTATACATTTATATTGAATGGCTCCCTTTCTCCTTCTCTAGCTTTTCCCCTTCCTCCTGGTAAGAAATCATCTATTTGCTACAGTGTCTTTCAATGAAGATAGGAAAGTAATTTTATTTTCCTTCTGATTAAGATACATTTCTGAGTTCTGATTTTTTTTTCCTCAATAGCTTGTCTCTTATGAGACCAATTAGTAAAAATAATTTTAATTACCAGGTGATATTTCATGGGTGCCAGAATTTTGGGGGAAAAATCTTATAATTGCTATAATGAGACTTAGTTTGCCATTTTATGATCCAGTCATAATTGCCTTCTAATATCCCATCCTCCAAAGGTTCTGATACACATGGCCCTAACATGTTTTTTGAAATATGCTGTCACGGGGTTTTCCATCCTATCCCCTCTCCTTTCATGTATTCTGAGTTATTGTGTTTTAATCTTGGGCACTGGAATCTCTTCTGAAATATTTCTTTTTGCTTTCGGCTTTGTTTGCTTGTTTAGGTGAGAGAGAGACAAGATGTTTCTGAATTTTACCAGATACTTTCACCTGATTGAGCTACCACACAGGGTTCTAATGAACATCTTAATTCATCCACAATGATTTTTATTTAGTTTTTGTACTTCTTTCCCCCCCAGGATAAGCCAGAAGACTTTTGTAGATAATTATGGTCCATTCAAAAATGACTCAAAAAATAATTTCTCCAAAATATGAAACACTTAGCATTGATAGCTAAAACGTTAAAGTTTTCTTCTTCATATTCTGGGTGTGTTATTCCTTTTTTATATTATTATATACCAAAGAGCTCCTTCATTTATAAAGCCTTTTGGGTGCTGCTTCACCCATATGAGTATTGCAATGCACAATCCTCAACAGCAGCATTTTAAACTCTTTTACTTAGATTCAAGAAGGAGGTCTGTAAGACTCAGGATTAAAAAAAAAAAATCCATGTTTAGTTTAAGTTTTAAAATTACATCTTTCTGACAAGTTGATGATCAGCAAACCTTCTGTCACAGAGTGAAGTGTTCTTGTAACCAGGGAGCTGACTGTATCTCAAATATTTTACAGCATTTCCCAGAATATCCATTTGTTCAAGTCTCCTTCACCTTTAAGAATTTTGTTGTCTTGCTGAGTTCATCAGGTAGCTCTTTCGTTAGATTAGAACCAGACGTTTTGAAATCTGTTTCATACTAGCTCTTGCAGCAAAGCAAATCTTCTTGATTTGTTTGTTCACTAGAGTTTATTTTCTAAAAGTCTCTGAAGTTGTAAATAGCCTTGCTTTTTTAATATGCCATTTTTGTCTTCAAAGTATAGTGTGTCTGGCTGGACATGTTCATTTGAAATCACTCAAACTCATAACGGCTGTGACTTCTTACCCACTTACAGAGTCTGTCTTTGCCAAATAGATGAGCTGTCTGGGGTTTTCATTATATCAGTGTTTTAGATGTTATTTTCATTTTCTTAATCTCTTGGAACAAGTCTGTATCGTTCTGTAGTCATCTTCCATTTTTAGGCAACTCGTAGTGAGGTACTGGGAGGTCCTCAGAAAGCACCCTGCCCCCATCTAGAGAAACAAAATGGGACAGGAACAACTAAAGTCATGCAAAATACTAGTATATGTGAGGTTTAGCTTAGGCCTGTCTACCTGAAAAATTATTGAGCTTTCTTGCATACAGACAATGAAATCTTTTGAGGATCTTTATGTATGATACAGAGATGAAGCTTTATTTAAGTAGGATTTGTGAACACTGACAGAGAACAGGAAGCACTCGAGTTCATTGGTATCTAGTATTTTGGAGCAAATATAAGATTAACCACAATTGACAAAGACTATAAAAATCATCCAAAAGGCTGAAATTAAAATATTTAGCATTATTCAGTAATTGCTGTAGTGGTAATTAAACAATTCTGTCTTCAACTGACAGATAAATGGATGTGGCAAAAGCTATCCATGATTTTCTTTGCATTATCTTCTCTATGCCTCTGTTGGATAGCTCATATGAATGAAGAATTTGCTTTTCTTAAGTAAATATAACTGCAAATGAAAAGTGTAAACTGCTTTGTTATGCAGCTGTGGGCTTGTCAGTCAGTTACTGTCAGATTTCTTTGGGAAGTTCAAACACAAAGCTAATTAATCTTTGAGTAAAGACCAAATTGGGGTAATCAGTTTGGGTAAATCAGTAGAGCTCATTTGACTTCAGCTAAAAATCTTGCTGTCTAGGTCTGATTCTCAGTGATACCCTTGTATTTACATATTTAAAAACTGGGAGTTGCAGAAACCTAACTTGTGATAGCAGCATTTTTTCCCTGTTAAATGCAAAGCAGTGGAGAATTAGGTCCCAGCTTCCAGTCAAATTTGGAAAAAGAGAACAGCAGTGGGAGATAGCTTTTAAATATATTACAAAGTTAAAAAAACTATAATACACTCTTCATTTATTTTTCATCACCTTCCTTGTATGTGTGAATAGTCACACTGAGGCACAACTATATTTAATCCTTGTTTAAGTCAGCTCCTGTCAACGTAAACTGTAGATCAAGGCTCACCCAGGAGTGGAAGAGATTGTAGCATGAATTGCATCAACTCCCTGCCTCTCAGGGCACAAAAACAAGACCAGTGCTGCAGTGCCTGGGGCCTGACCAGGGCCAGGGCAAGAGACACAAAGAAAGGCATTCTTCGGTGGGCTTTTGGTTCCTAAGACGGTGTTCTCTCCCAGCAGCAAGCCAGGTAACAAAGGAAGCTCTCACTCTTGTAAGGGAGATCCCCGTAGATGACCAATGCAGTGTCGACAGAAGGAAGTATGACTCATATTTTGGCTTCGGAAAACTGGAATACCAACAGGGTGACTCTGGAGTTGCATTACTTGTTCCTACCACAGCAAAGGCTCACAGTGTCAGGAACTGTCTAGGTCTCAGTAATGTTTTCGTCTTTGTACACTGGTAAATAGAGATGTTTTGAGCTGCCAGTTAATAATTCTTGACACAAATAAGTAAATGGTAGATTATGCAGATATGGAAGCAGTGCAATAGATCCTCAATCCAATGTACGATTATTATGAGATATAAAAAGAATAATTGACTGTCTTAAATTTGCGTCTTTGTTTTTCATGTTCTCCTACATGAAATAGCATGAAAAAACAATTATCTGGTGAATGAGAAATTAACTGAAAGAAAATTTCATAGGTCTGAGTGAGATGTTTGAACTGCTGGTCTAATTCTGCTGCATTTACACAGAGCCTCTCAATCCTGACTGATGTCATCAAGTGACATCACAGTGGAACATGACACAATGCTGTTTTAAATGTCATCAAGTCCAAACTAGTGGTACACTAGGTGAGAATAAAACCTCAGGGCATCTAGTCATTTTTTTTCCACGGGCTTCTTGTGGAAAAGATCCTTTCAGCTCTGTTTGTGATTCTCTTCCTAATTTCCTTTTTTCATAGTGGAGATAATGCTCACCATGAGTTGGTGAAAATGCTACTTAGTGTACCAAAGTGGTTCTGAGGACACAGATTGGTGAATGCTACTATGCTAATACTGCTTTGTATCATTTTCCTCTTTTATCTCTCAGATTGGTGAGTTTGTCTCTTGCAAGACTCTCCCAAAATTGTTAAAGGTCTGAGTGCCTCTGTGTCCATGTGAATTCTGCCATTGTTTCTCCAAATGTCATTACATTAAATAGAAGCTGCAGTGATCTTTATGAAGGCAAGAGAACCTGCCTAAAAACGATAAAAGAGCAGCTACACACAGAACTTTTGGTAACTCTGTTACTGAGTAAATGAGTTCCTTGAGTCTTGGGATTTCTTCAGTGTATTTTTGCCTTGGAGTGAGGCTTGGTTTAAACCATAAACTAGTTTTGTCAGTGTAGTTCCTCAAAATGTAGAAAAAAAATCAGAGACATAATCCAGTCAAAGAAACAGGGCTACTGAAAACCTTCATAGAGGTACACTTCTCTGACAGGATAAGAATGTCAGTTTTGTTCAGCTTCTGCTAAGGCTGCTGAGATGGTGATTGTCTTCCCTGAAAACAGCCCAAGGCTTAAAGTCACTGAGATCCCCTACTTCTTGTTCACATGGATCTTCAGATAGACCAGGAGTCCACAGAACTGGGTATCTCTGGTCTTCCCTGTGAGACTGCTGTGAAACTATGGACTGTGTCCCGTGGCTTCAGGCTTTTCAGGCTACTTGAAGGCCTCCAGGAGTATGGACATTGATTGTTGTACAGCCTGAAATATTTAGAAGAAACTATGCACGGATCAATAAAAGACAATTTTTCAATTTAAATGTTGTTTTGTAATGAAGATTCTGCCCTGCTGAGGGGAGAGTCAGTCAGACCACCCATATTAGGAGTGTGAGTTGTCCCATGCTGGAGACAATCCCTCAGAGCTCAGCTATACCTGGAGATTGTTTGCTTTCCTGACATGCCACCAGGTATTAAGGAGCAGGAAGACAGATATAAGCAGGCAGGGAAAGGTCTCCTGAATCCCATATTGTCTGCCCCGTGCACTGACATTCAGACTCTTGTTTGCTGTTTGGCCAGCTTGCGTGCCCTTTTTAAAGAAGATACGAAGACAGCCTCTCTAGTCCTGCAGCAAGGGATACCAAATATGGAACTCTCTTCCAAAGAGAACACTAATATTTTAGACTTCTGTAATTTCAGGCTTATATTTATCACCTGTCTTGGTGACCTCAGAAGGGTAATTACTTCATGCCTCATTTTACCTCCAGTACAAGTCATCTTAGATGGGTGCTAATGGATTCTTCAAATGATACAGAGCAGAACTGCTCCAGAAGCAAGGGCTGGGAGCTTCACCATCTTCAGAGTAGTGTCTGCAGGTGTAGAGGCTCCCCAGTACCTGGATTTGAACTTGGTACAAGACAAGAGCTGCTACTGATCATTTACCTTCAGGAGGCAAAAATGCTGTTGAGCTTCTAGCGACATGCCTAAACTCTAAGTTTGGAACAGCTGATTTCATTGCAGCTAGAAAGCTGAATGAGGATTTCTCCACTTCTGTACAGAAAGGGACACTTCACATAAGGATTTGTAAGGTAAAATTCCAGAGAAACTTATGGAAGTATAGCATTGGCCAGAAAGTGTAATTAAAACAACTTGGCAGGAAAATGTCACAAAAGAACGCTTTTTGTGGACTTCCAAATTTCAGTAAAAATTCCTCAGGTAAATGTAATAAAATGAAAACTAGTTTTGAATAAATTCATTTCAGAATTCTTGTGTTTCCACTTACCATAGGATGTTTTTACTTTAATGTATTTGTTGTTTCCCAAATTTAAACTACTAGTGAAAATAATTTAAACTACTTAGTGAACATAAACAGCTGTGTTTATTTCAAAAATAATGAATTATTTCAAAAATATTTCAAAAATAATGAACCACTTTGTAATGGTTGTTGTAATGGTTGAGATATTTTATCTGTTTTCTAGATCAGAATATCTTCTGTTTGTATCATAATGAAAGTAGTAATATAAATAGATAGCACTTTGATCTAGAAAAAGTATTAGTTTCAATGAGTAACAAGTTACTGTTCTTACAGATTTTTAAAATGAAGGAGTATCTGTGTTTCTTCAGGAAACTTTTCCTGACTTCCTTTAGAATTATGCTGTAAAATAAATACATTTTTCTAGCACAGCATAATGCCAGTGAGACAAAAGTTAGGGAGAATTTTGCACTGGTAGAAATGCATTTGCAGCTCCTTTCACTATTCCCACAGGAGGCAGAGAGGGAGATGGAACTCCACTGTCTTTCCCTGGTCAGATGCAGGTGACCAAAGCCCAGGTGTCTTGCACTTTGCCATCCTGACTGCTGTTGTGGCAGAAGGCGTGTGCTGCATGTCTGGCTGAACTTTACCGCCCAGCTTCGCTCGGCCCCAAGGCAGGGCTGTGGAGGGATGGGGGTTCTTTCTGTTTATAAATGAGTACAGCCTGGCTGACCATGGTGCTGGGTACAAAAGGCTTTCTTCTAAGAGTACTTCTGGCCAGGAGTTGCTTGCCTTGTTCCACTGGACTCTGAATGCAGCCTTCTGCAATACAGGAAAGGGAACCAGAAGGCTGAATATGGTAGGAAGGAGAAAGGGAGGATGGATTTCTGAACTGCCTCAAATCAGGGGAAGAGGCAAATGTTACTGTTGTTTAGATGAGGGAGAAAGTCATTCTTGAAGCATGAAATGCAAACTGAGACTCTTGTGGGATTCTGGGAAAGGGAATAATATTGCTTGGAAGAAACTTAGCTTTAAAGAGGTTCACAGTTTTTGACAATAATGGCTATCAGAGAATGATTACGGCATCTTGTGTGGAGAGGACTCTGAGACCCAACTAAGCAGAATAATCACAGAAAGTGCTGATAGAAAAGATATCTGCAAGATGAAAAGTAAACACTGAATTTTTTTTCTGGATGATTTTTGCCAACTGCTGGGAGTGGCTCTCTATCCTTGCTGGAAAATATCTCAGTATGTTCTCAACTACTTCATTTTCTTCCAGTTAAATTACTTAAGGGCATACATTTGTCTTGGTATATGATTATGCAATGCTACTAGAAGTAGCATCAAGGTCACACTTGGTAACCAAGGAAGTAAGATGCCCAAGTTTATAGGTGTATCTTTCACCTGCAGAGTTATCTCATGCAGATCAACATAGAATAACAATAAAGGCAAAGTCTGGAAGAAGCTTGTACCATTGTTATCACAGGTGTGTGGTTGCATGAGAGATTTCAGCCTCAGCAACCACCAACTGTCACCAGCATCCCCTCCACCAGTACATAACACATCTTCCTCTTGCTCAGACCAGCATGAGCAAGGTGCTCTGTGAAGAACTGTGTGTGCTATTGTAGGTAAAGGACTTGCATGGTTTGATCTATTTATAGATAATACAGTTAATCTCATCTTCAAAGCAAGGAGGAAAGTGATATAGACAGTAGCAGCTGTGACACTAATATATTATATTTAGCTTTTGCATCCTCTTCTAACCTGCTGTTTATTGAATGTCATGACTTCCCACAATTAGTCACTGTTTTGTTATCGCTGGTTTGTGTGGTCTCCTGCTCCCTGTTTAGCTTTGCAGACTTGTTAATAGTTAACTTGTGATTTTCTTCAGGGAGCTTAACCCAGTTTATTCGAATGTTCTTACTGTATTTTGTTGGGAGTTTTATATTGTTCCACCTTCATTTCCTGCACAGTTGTACGTGCTTCTTGCAGACAAAAGATCTGTACAGTCCTATTTATTTATTGATTACAAGATTCACACTGCTTGGGAACAGGAAGAAAACAGCAGTCAGTGGCAGGTGGAACACTTTTGTCCAATTACAGTTGAGAAGTCTTTACCAGTAGTCCAGATACACCCATCAGACCTCTCAGAGCATTCTGGACTGACCTGCCAGTATATCTTCCATGGAAAGTTACCCCATCCAAGGCATTGCACTGAATAAAATTGCCAAGACCGCATCCAGCATTGTGTGTTTCCCTGAGCTATCTAACCACTGGTTAATACTGATTTTTTTTTCTATGTTAAACACTTCTCTCCTATATATAAGAAATCCAGAGCTGTAGATTAGAATGGACCGTGAGACCCATGAGAGAAAACAAAAGTGGTTATTTCAGCAAACAATCTCTTCCAGATGGCCATGATTCTACAGTCCCTTGCTGTCTTGGTCATTAGTTTTGTTTTGTCACAGACCAGAAACTTGCCACAAAAACCTGGTCCCAAAGCTCATCTATGTATGACACTAAACAAAAAATAATATAGGGAAAATGTTTATATCCAGAAGGATGATTATATCTTATACATACCTGAAATGTGAGACAGTAATGGTATTAGTAAAGTTAAGCTTACAGTTACATAGTACTCACAGTTAAGGGTCGAATATTTTTTCTATATTTTCCATTTTGTGCTTACATCCTAAAAACAGATAAAGAAGGCCATTTTTTCTTGTAATAGAAACATTTCTTTTTAAACTACAACACATGACATGATAAGATGACATTTTAGACTTGGTCCATGTCAGAAAGATACCAAACTAACAGCTAAGACAGCAGCAAGAAGAGATCATGTTAAAGGCAGCTAACTTCTTTCTGATAAGTAACAAGGAGGGAAGTTCCTGCCAGCTTGTCACTGCAAGAAACAAACCCCATGATCTTAAACAGTTTTCCACATCTGTTTTTCAGCAGTGGTGACAGAGAAGCAAATCTGCTTTTTATCGTCCTTGTGCAGGCTGCTGTAATGTCAGTGTGGCTAACCTCTGACTGTGTGAAGGACAGGACATTGCAGTAACCTCAGAGAACATGACAGAGAGAGTCAAGAAACAGGATACCATAAATAGCGAGAGGGAGGAGAAATTAGCTGAAGAAAGCTTTTGGAGAAAAAGGAACTCTTTTTCATTTTGTGTAGTCTTTTGTGTGTTCAGAAAACTTAGTTTTTAGTGAAGCTGTATCCTAACAAACAAGAATAATTTTTGTCCTCCATGGTGTCTCCAAGAAAAGACCCACAGGCATCTTGTGGCCGAAGTATACACTAAAATTATTGGGATTACATGTTAGAGTATAGAAGCCTGTTTCTTATTTACAGATGGTGAAATTGAAGTGCAGTAAATGGTAGGTTGAAATTTTTGAAACTTTTTTTGAATTGAGGAACAAATATTCACTCACAAAACACCAGTGATGAATGTTTGCAGCTTATTGACTCAGTTTATATTTGTTCTGCACTTTTGCTGATATGGACCAGAGTCAGCAGAGAGTCTCTTCCCCTTTACATGAACTGCATTTAGAAGACTCAAGTCATGCCAGAAAGATTTTATGTGCATTATCAAATCAGTGATGTGTGTTGAAGGATGATGCACAAATTTCCAAGTGCAAAAAGCTTTTAATGATTCACCATGACTAGGAACCAATGATCCTGCAAGTAGCAAATATATGTGGCAAACAAAGTTGGCCAAATCTTAGAAATACAGATATATTTTATTCAGACTGGGAAAGACATCATTTGCTGATGTGTCCTGTAAGATGGAATTTCTGTTGGAAAGATAGTCTGCAAATACCAACACATGGGATTTGTGAAATGAAGTATGACCCCTGGCAGCTGCTGGCTGAAAAGGGTATGGTGCTCACTGGGCTCAGCGCTGCCCACCGCCTGAACAGCAGCTGTGACTTTCATGATTGTGTTAATTTTGCTCAATGTCTTCTCGCTTCCCAGGTCTGGATTGCTGGGATGTGTCTGCTCTCTGGAGGTAGTTTCAGAGTTTCTAGGCCCCCAAGCCAGCTGGCTGCCTCGCTTGTAGGGGCTGGATGCCTGGCAGTCCCTTGGAATCCCGCTCCATGATTTATCAAAGATGCTGGTCCCGGTGCTGATACCAGCCTGCTCTGATGAAGCCACGTCTTGTTGGAGAATTCACAACCAGCTTTGACTGGTAAAAATTATAAATTGATACTCCCAGAGACACTGATGCACAGGCACATCATTACCTTTAGTTTCCTTGCTGTATAATTACCAGACATAATTCAATATTTCTCCCATGAACAAAGCATTTACCAGTTATGCTCCACCTGCCCCTTTGGCAGTGTCCACAACACAGAATAGCTGAGCAGGCCTGCCAGCCCCTTCCAGCCTTCCTCCTCACGCCCTGGCACACAGTTGCAAGGCAGAAGTGATCTAATGCCCATTACTCAGTTGTCTTCACACAGTTCATCCTTATGTCAGCTTATCCGTTCCCCATATCCGCATCTCTGTGCCTGGCTGTGCCCGCTGCCTTCTGTCACTTCAGTCAGGTGGCACTACTGCATTTTCCACTGCTGCATATGCTCACTTTTCTTCTCATTATCTCCTCCTTCAGTTTACTGAGCTCTCTTCTGCCTTCGAACCTCTTCTACCATATTGTATGTCACTTGGGAGCCACAGCTTCCTCTTCCCCTTCCTACTTCAGAACCAGTCAGACCTTTTCACATCCTATCCCTTCCTCTCCTGTTTTTCAGTAAATCAGTCTTTTTTGCCTTCTTCTTAGGTCTCTTTCTACTAAACACTGTCTCAATATGTTTTGCCTTCTCTTTCACCATTTGTCCTGAAGCCATGACAAAGTCAGCTATCTCTTTGTCGTGCCTCATTCATCTCCTTTCCACTCAATAACCCCAGCTCTTCTTCCACTGGGATTTGTTCCACCCAATTTGTCTTATTTCTTAAGGCTTATTTGATTCAGCTATGTGTGTGTTTATGTGAGCATCTAAATCTAATGACCCATTTTCTAACCCATTGGTAAGCTGAAATCTCAGCAATAACAGAGTGAAGGTCTTAAAAATACCAACTTCCTTCAGTTTTCATGAAGATTGATGACTGGGTGAAGGAAAAAAGATTTACACTTGCCTTTACTGCTGCAAAGGCTGCAGCATGTGCTCCTTTCAGTGAACGTACAATTATTAGTTGTTATTAATGGACAACACCAGAAAAAACTTCACTTAGAGTTCACATTTTCCTGGACAAAAGAAAGTGAAGTCATAAGAAACAAGTTTGTAAGAAATAAGACAATAGGATTATGTTGCTCACTGAACTGCTCTTTTTCACTCTTTCACTCAGTGTTTACTCTGAGGTTTTACTTCTTTATTTCGTATCTACTTTTAGCTACTTTTGTCTTGGTTGACTTCTTTTATCAAAATGTCTCATATAAATTTTTAGTCACTCAGGTTTCTGGTTTGACCTCTGTTTGTGAACCCATTCTTTCTGCATCTTGACTTTTTCTTCAAGGTATCCCTCTTCATGTCTCCAAGTTCTCCTTTATGCATTGTCTTCTCCCATAATGTTTCTTCTATTTCTCTTGTTTTCTATCTGAGTACTCTTTTCATGAATGTCAGTTCCTTAGTTTTGTAACTGCTGGTGACTGCCACCATTCCTGAGCACTCTCTTTATAATCTGTCCCTCTGTAATTGAGAAAATTGCCTTTTAAATGCAGAACTGGAAAAAAAAAAAGCCTTGATTTTTCTAAAAGAGAAAGGAAGAATATAGTATCTTTCTGAAACTTCATAAATGAATTCATAGCCACAGTGAAAACTGATCCGCCCTTTTATCAGACGTGACAAATTTTCATATAAATGTTCACAGTTCTGTCACATACAGAAGAAATCTTTCTCTTATTACAAGTTGAGATGCAAATTTATTTCTGAGATGTGTAAAGTTATTCTGCACTACAGTTCATGCAATGAGAAGGCTGTATGGCTTTCAAGTCATGCCAGTCTTAGTTTGCTTACTTTATTCCCAATGAACTTGCATTAGTAACTAATATTTTAAAAAAAATAGTGAGTAATGAAATTGGGACCTTCTGAACAGAAGAATATCAATACTTGGCATGGAAATACATCTATTAAAAAACAACAAGAAGAGACATGAAAAAAAAGAGGAGGATAAATTGTTATTTCAACCTGGAATACCATCTGAATTGTTTCAGAAATACCAACAAGGAGTTAAAGTCAGAATTTCTGAGGTAAGATCCTAAATCATATACTTACAGAGACAATTTCTTACAACCTGAAATAAAAATATAACTGATGGAAGAAATCAAGGCTAGAAGTCGTTTATAATTGAGTGACAGATAATGAGAGGCAGCAGAGAATAAATGCTCTCTAGTGGGCCTGGTTATGAGAGAGGCTTCTCATTTTCAGTCCAGGAGCATATAGAGCCATCTCTCCAGCAGAGTTTTCAATCACTGCTTTTCATAAATCCCACAGACCACACACAACTGCCTGCATAGGAGTGAAATTAAGATCCTGTACTAAGTGAGAATTTGATTTTGCCCTGAGCAATTTCTGCAGAAAATTTTGTTAGTACTTCAGCCCGTGAAGTATTACAGGCACAGCATTACGACAGACAGCTTCATTTCCACAACCAGTAACAGCTCCTGAGTGACAGTAAGTTCAGCTCCCAGTTTCATACCTAAATTGAGCAAAAAGAAATCAAGTAAATAGGAGGAAGGAAATTGCAGCTTGCTTGAGTACCATCAGATCAGACCATGGCTCTTACACCAACATGAGATAAATGGGCACATCATACTTGACAGGCAATAACCTCAGTTCTGACCAATAGGTGGAGAGTCTTGAAATATTTCCTTTTTTTTTTAACCTGGATTTTAGTCTCTATGTCATACCTAGGCTAGAACAAGAAAGCTTCTCAAAATATTATTTAATATATGTGTCAAAATCTATTGTGCAGATAGCAGTTTACGTTTTAAATTGGTAATAGCTGGCTGCCTTGTAATGTACTGCTATTCATGTAATTGCCATCAAATTTTAGTGTTTTGGTCTAGTAGTTATTTGCTGTTAAGTCACAATCTGCTTCTTATGTGCTGCTTGTAGGGAACTATGAAATTATCCGTCTATGATAAAACAGCTTATGGAATTGAGTTGCAGTTAAGGGTAATAGTAATGGCTATGTAATTGCAGTGGAGTGTAGAGAGCTTCTTCAGGTCACTATTTTTCTAGAGACTGTACAGACACGTAGTTAAAAAGTGCCTGCTTCAGTTACAGGAGACATTAACTGTATGAAACATGCAGGAGAAAGGGAAAGCAATTATGGGCACATACAAACATAGTTAAACAAAAATAAAAATACTAGGCCTACTTACCTACTTATTTAGTCAATGGAAACCTTCTAAATATGAACATTTCAAGAGGAGTCTAGCAGACATTGCAGACAGAGTGAATCTACTACTGGAAGAAAAGGGTAAATTGATTCATATAATCTCAATAGCATTGATTTTGGACCTCAGATATCTTGATGTTCATTCTTTCCTCCAGACCATTTTAGTGAAGACACTTAAGAACTGTACTTGCCTTATTGCCTTAAATTCTGAAGTATTCCCAAAACCTCCCTTGCCCCTGGATTAAATGCCAAACCTTCCCTCACTTGATTTATTTTGCTTTTCTTCAGTTGTCTCTTTGTTGTTGATTTCAATTTTCTAGCATTTCTTTTTAAGTTTGTGGGATTTTATTCAATAAAATTTCTCCAGGAAATGGAGTGAAATGCAACCACTTAGGTAGAATACTTTCCCCCAGAACTTCAGTAGCAGAAAATAAAAGCAGTGTAAACCTCTGCATTATCTCATTTAAATCTGTTTCTGCTTTCAGCTTATAGCCTCACTAAATTAACATTAGAGAAACAGACCTTTATGTTAAATTCATTGCAGGGCTGTGCCAGCAGGGCTAGTTGCATTTTAGTGGTCCCTCATTGCCTGTTTGCACAAAATTATAGCAAAGCCCTGAATAGTAAATTAAAATGGAACACAACCTTTTTATGTTGAACTTGGAGTAGTTGAAAGATTAAGCTTCTGTAGCAGTCCATTATTACTGCATAAAGCATATTTTCCATATTTAAAATTCTGATGAATTGAAAACACTTGCAGTAATTAACATGCATGCTAGAGGAAGTCAGAAATTATCTACACAAAATTGCTTGTGGCTTATTTTGGTGTACATATAAGAAAACAATATACAAACTCTTCTCCTGGACTTCTGACTCCATGAAGTAACACTGTCTGGGGGCCTGATTTTACCTTATTCCTTACAGAAGTTTTTTCTCTTACAGGCAGCTCTGTCTCTTCCAGCAGAATTCTGCCTTGTGTGTATTTCATCTCCCCAGTTTGTGACCCAGGAGTTTGTCACCACGTTCTCCTCTTGTTTACTACCTCTAGATGTTTTTTGGAAATGAGCCCTTCCTTGTCTTCTTCACGTGTATTAATGTATTAATATAATATAATACATTAAGACACTGTAGGAAACATAATAACTATTGCTACAAACTGCAGTGCAACCCAGGTTGTTGAAAGATGTTGCCACATGAGGTGAATTCAATGGCACTTAACAGTATTTAAGCCAGTATTTTGCCCTTACCTCCTTGCATGACATATATTTCTTTCAAAACAAGGGTTCCCTAGGCCATAGCCCTACAAAGACCCATAATAAGATGAAGTGTCCATACATAATTTAGGACTAAAAATTGCTAGAAGATATATAACCGCTCCAGTTTTATAGCACTGCATCCCACTAAGTTCCTGTTTTATCTTGCAGTCTGAGCAAGAACAAGAGTTACCCATGCCCATTTAAACAGTAAAGATATAGTGCTGGTTTTCATGGAGGTTTCTAACAAAATCTACTCTGAAAAACAGATTTTACATGATAGCTAGCCTGCAAATTGAGACTGAATAAAATGTGAAATGACTGAAATGGCTTTAATTCTTTTATAAATAACAAATAAGATTACGGTCCATATCAGCTTGTACCAGAAGAAGGGCAAAACCCAGTTTGTTTTGTTCCTGTTTGAGTCTGGACTGTTCAGGAACACACGACCAATGTGCGTGGATCAGGCAGACCACCGAACCTGCTTCAGTAGTGTCACAACATCTCTTTGCGTAATCTACATTTTGAGATTTTCAGTTGATTTTGACAACACTTGCAAGAGACACCATAGAGTTTGTGGGAGATCTGTTTATTCAGAGTGCATATGTGTCCAAGCACACACACTGAATGGAAACAGTTCATCTCATAATGCTAGCAGAAGACAGATACTGAGTTTGCAGCTCCCCTGAAAACTCACCCAGAGTTGCAGAGGCAAGTTCACCTGCCAAGATTGACTTTGTGGGTCTGGTCTTTCTACCTGTTCCTAGTGATGTGAATTCAGTGGGGTGCTGTTGCTAGATGTTCTTGTTATTCTCCTCTCCCAGTTTATTAACAAAGGAACCACTGTGTTTCTTCATGGGTATGCTACCTGTGGGTGAATGGTCTGTGGAAGACAATGACTTTCAAAGACCTGTGCATTCTTCCAGTCAAACCCAGCACAGTCCCCTCAACTTTACAATTGATAGCTGCATATTTATTTCAAAGAAAAATGTTTCTTCTTTATATGCAGAATTTCCTCTTAAAATAACCTCTGCCCAGTGCTTTATACACAATCTTTTCTGTGTGTGAAGATGGAAAGACTACAGGTGACTAAAGATGATTTTTAGACAAGAGAGGGAAGGTTTTTAGCAGTTAGAGAGACCATGATATTTTTCATAGTGTCTGTCATTTACTTATAACTTTGGAAAAGTCTAAGTTGTCAGGCACAAGATATTGTGACATTATTTTTTTCCTGCATGTGGAAATAGACTATAATAGTTATTGCAAGCTGACTGGGATGTTTGGATTTATCTCCTGCTTTATTGTGCACTGATTACCCCTTGTGGACAAGGCCATTAGTCTCCTTTAGTGTGTTTATGGTTTCCCCGGAACACTCTGCAGTGGGACTTGTGTTGATGGAGTCATCTCACTATACAAGTAAAACAATTCGAACAAAAATCAAATTTGAATCAAATTTGAAAAATAAGTCCCTGTGCATTTACAAAAACCAAACCAAAGCTTTCCTAGAAAAATTATTTATATCTCTTCACTCTTTCTCCTGTCAGTGCATGAAGACAATTTTGTACCACACCACCATGTAAGTTTTTTGTCAATGTTTGAGTAATTGCATAACTCAGTCAGGAAAAATGTAACTAATAAAAATTCAAGGTGATGACACCTTTTAATACCGACAGTTATGTATTCTGTATATCATATAAAGTTGATTAACTCTTTGGGGTTGCACAGAAATCAGTTAGCCAGAGCATAAAGGTGTCAGACCACTAGGCTACATATTTGCTGGTATTTCGAATTGGCAGTTGTTGGTAATTAATTTGATTAAAAATTAGCATATCCAGATTTTGTTGTGCTGTGATTGTGAGGGCTGATTCTGCAACAAATTGAAAAACAGGTTTATTTGGTAGTGTGCTGCTCTAGAATAGAAAGAGATGGTTAAGCTTAGTATTACATAGAGTGGAGGAGGTAAGGGTTCATTTACTCTGAAATGCATCACTAATATTTTCACCTAAGAGCTTGTATCATCTAAGAACCTGTACTGAGTGTTCTGGGTCAGACCCTTAGAAGACCCCTCTTTGTGCTCACGTGAGCTTTATTATCTACAATGGTGGTGAGAAGTGGCACAGGTCCACCACCTGTCACGTGAAAAATCACCCTGCTTGTTTGCTTGCTTGTCTGCTGCTGCCAGCCTCTTCTCTAGATGATCTTTAAGGTCCCTTACAACCCAAGCTGTTCTTTCCCAGACCTAGGAGCCCTAACTAACTTAAATCATGCTCTAAATGGAAATATTTCCTTTCACCTTTCAGCGATTTCAGTGATTCAGTGATTCACCTGCTAGATTAGATCATTTGCCCTTTGATAATAGAAATTGTTTCATAGATTTTAGAACAGCTGACTCCACGACTTCTATTGCATGGAAATATCTAACTTCTATACATTCCTGTGTGTCAGATTCTGGAATGGTGCAAATCTGTAAATTGCTGTTTTCAAAGAAGCTCTATCTGTTTAGACCAAATGAAGCTGTCACTGGGGATTTGCCTTGCTGTTTATTGATGATGATGTAAATTTAATAGGTGTTTTAAGATTTTTACATTTTTAGCCTACCTTAAAAATAATCAATGACCTAAATGTTCGAGATAATCTCTGTACAGAATGGAATGATAAAAAGAAGTGTGTAAAACAAAGTAGAGCTGTGTTTTCTCCTTTTTGGCCTACTTGCCAATTAAATTTGGTCTGATATTACAGCTTTGGTGAGAATTTGGATTATGAAGACAGTATAAGCCCTAAGAGTGCCTTATATAGCTTATTCCATGGGTAGTATGAGAACACAGAATATTTCAACAGTGAATATTTCAAAGTGAGTATGACAGCAGTGACTAGGGTGGACGAGTAGCATCTATAAAGAAAAATTCTTTTAAATTGTGCACATTTAGAAGAAATATTCAGTAGCACTCAAAGTAAATGTGAACTTTAATGAACTGAAACAAAGAAAGATTGTAAAATAAGCAAAGCAAAGCTGACTAAATGCTTTATTCTAGGAGTCTGTGGAAGAAACAGGAAAAGGTGTAGGCACAGTCTGCTTCTTTAATTACTATGTTAAAAATCAACATGCAAATTGTTTATTCAGAAGTCAAAACCAAATCAAGCAAACTACCTCAGAGCTGGGCAGCATTCCACCCTGGAAAGATTTGTTACATCATGCCTTAAAACTGCCAGCAAGAGCTTCAGGGAATACTAACATTGCAATGTTGCAATAGTCCAAGCACCACCCAAGGAACTGGCACCCGGAGCACATAGCTGGGCTATGCTCTGTAGATCTGGTCACAATTCTATCGCACAAATTCAGTATATAAATATTAACTTTGATCTACATGTGTGCACTTTTTCAATAGTTTGATCAGTTATCAAGGCAATCATGCAATAAAGAGTTTGTTTACAATTTCTGAATAAGATAGCATTTAACAGGAAGCAAGTAAAATAACTGACTTCTACATTCAAACTTGCCACATGACAAATTGTATTTCGCATTTAAGATATTAAACAACTCTGTAATTCCCGGTTGCCTTTTGAGCCAAATTTTATGCCTTTATGAGAGTGGATTTTAGCTTCTTATTGGCCCGGTAAACTTTGCATAGAAGGTGACAGCCTGACGAATTAGCTGCCATATTGTAGTTTCCACACCTTCAGAGATACAGATGTCCAGTTTTAACCAGCTGATTTTGCTAAAGCTATGAAATGAAAGGTTGACCAGGGATATAGACTCTCACACGTAACTAATTAAGTGCCTTTAACTACTTAATAGTGAATGGAGATGTTTGCTGTGGGAGGCAGGTTACTTGGTAACTGCTGGTTGCAGATCCTTCTTGGGCTTTTCTATAAAATATATATTATAAATTCCTGTGCCTCTTAGAAATATAAAATACATTTCTGTGTTCCTGAAGTGTCATAGGTATGTTTCTTTGCCACAGCTCTATTAGTCTCAGCTTACAGAGAACCTTCAGCACAGTTTTCAGAAGACAGGGAATATTGGGAGGCTAGGGCAAGTCAGAGTACAGGCAGAGCCCTGGATGCTGGACAACGTGTTACAGTTACCAAATCCTCTGAAACTGTCGGGATAAATAAACCCCTCTAACACGGTCTTTTTAGTGTTAGTGAGTAAGGCATTACTTTATTCTTGGCCAGGAAGTTTATGTGTGGCCAACACAATCCCGGCCTCCACACAGACACAGATACAAAACCCATTCACTTATTTATACATTTTTAGCAAACAAGGAAATTAATGTTCATTGGTTCTAAATTAGATAATTCATTAATTACTATTTTATCCACGATTGGTTACTGGTTTCTTGCTTCCCATGCTAATTATTCAGTCTTTTTAGTATCCTTTTCCCAGGTAGGACTTTTCAACACACATACACGGAGTCTTTGTTAGCTTGTCTGTCTTCTGATTTCTGCTAAATGTTCTTGTAGTCCATAAATTCTGTGCTTCTTGTATCCACTTTCAACAATACATCACCCTCTCCAAGGCCTTGTTCATTGAAGCATGTTAAGGTCAGTTTAGCAGAACTTGAAGTTTCCCAAACGGTATTCCCACATTAGCTGCTTATGACAACTTTGCTAAATGCTGGCTAAGAGTAATTTAAGAATAATACACTATTTATAAATAATATATATTGGTTATAATTAATTTAAACAATTAATTAAAAAGTTAATTAAAACCATTAACTAAAATGATTAAGAAGTTCTATATTTTCCAACACTTCCAGAATAATTGCACTACTTCTGTGCTATTTCATAGTGCCAGCTTTGGACATCGGTGCCTATGCTGCTGTCCCTTAGTTACTTATACATTCAGCTGATTTATCAAATAATAATATTTTCTACCAGTTTCCCTAAATTATGCATGGCACAGGATGTAAGCCTTTTCTAAACTATTTGTCACTCACGCCCATCAGTGTGGATTCTGGGCCGAATCTTCCTCTTGATGTCAAGGAAAAGGACCAATTCCTTATGAAATTACAGCCAAAACCATACCATTAGCTGGAATTAACCTGGCTAGCCTCCTGCAATGAACTGCCTTCTATGCTACATGATCTTTTAATTTATGAAACCTTTTTGAACAATGCACATGGTGTGCCAGGTGAAAAAAAGCTGCATGGAGCTTGGTGCAATTCACACTTATATGAACACTGGGATTATACTCACATTGTTCTGTGCCCACATTTCTGACATTTTCCTTTAGAAAGCTGGTAGCCACAGAGTATTCCCTTGGTGTGCACACAGCAGCATTTTGGGAAGTGTGGCCTTATATTCTCTTTTGACTTCTAAACTGGCTCTGTAGTACCTGAGGTCCATTATGCAATGCCATCTGTGTACCAGCGAGTATTTTCAACTGCTCACCCTGCAGGGTCTCAGATCATTTTCTGAAATAATGTACAGGTGTCATTTACTGAGCACTGTATGAGGCTTATTACAGCTCAGTAAATATTTCACCCATTCAATAAAACCTACATTCAGAGCCTACATATGGTGGGTGTCTGTAAGAGTTGAAGAGTTGAAGAGAGTTGACAATAACAGAGAACATAAAATTTACTGAAATAAAATTTGAACCAATGACTGTTAGCAGCCAGCAAAAGCCCCCAGGAATAGGGTGTGTGATGAAATCTTACGATAAAAAAGTAGCTCACCTGCATTCACTGAAGGTTTGAACTTTAAAACAAAACACTCCAATGCAATTAATTTCCCAAGATACCAATAAAAGGACATCTTTGTCATGCCAACAGAGAAATAAAACCTTGCAATAACTTCTGACAAAAATCCAGTGTCCGATATTATTTAAAAAGAAACTGTAGCACCAGAATTTGATACACCCCACAGCTGTCCTGTGAGACCCACCTTCTATCTGATGATCTCTGAGCTCTTCTGCACACTTTGGTTCGCTGCCTTTGAGAGAGTTGTTATCTCACCATTCTGCAGATGAGAGCAGGAAAGGTAATGATGAGCACGCTTATAAAGTGATCAAAGTTCACACAAAAAATCAACAGCAGAGCTGATAGGAGAAACATCTTCATTCCAGTTCATCTACTGTAGCCATATTTGTCTACATTTGCAAGGTATATCTAACACTGGGTTTATCCTGCCAGGTTAATATGTACAAAATGTGTCAGGTTTTGTGCAGCTGCCCTGCCAGAGGGATGGGTTAAGGTAGCACAGCTACTCTATAGCTACGCACTCAACCACACCTGTCCATCCTAGGGATGAAGTTGAGTTTTACCATTTACTTGGCACAAAATTTCAAAAGTAGACAAAAAATTAATTTAAAATCGAGACAGAATAAGTTGGAGAAGACTGGATTGGAAAACAAGATTCACGACAGGAAATCCAGATCAGTTTTACAGTGCTGGTGAAGCTCGTAGGTACTTCAGCCCAAAGGAGCAGTTGGTCTTACTGAAAGACAGATTGCATGAATTGCAAGATTATCCAACAAAACTAGCAAAAGCCAGTTCACATGTTTATCTTTCAGCCACTTCAGATATTTCTCCTTCTTGTTGGAAGGAGACCACCCATACTTTGAGTAACTGAATAGCATGAAAGTTTCTCTCCATTTGTGACCAATAATAATTTTTGGCAAGAGTAGCTATATTTTTCATGTCAGTGGATATTTTGAAACATTTCAAACTATTACAGTAGAAGTTTAAAATGTTCTTTTATATGTTCATGTTCTGATTCAGAATAATTAGGAACTTGTTAATGAGAACAGCTCTACTATTTCAAGACATGAAATGGTCAAAGGTTTTGTATATATTTTTATAGCTGAGTTGATGATGAGAGTGTGGTATGGCTGACACACAGAACTCAGAGAAGGCATTTGCAGTTAAGACATGAGCTGCATCACTTGTTTAGGTGGGAACAGAAGCTGCTTTGCTCACCCTGGACACAGAGAAAATAACACGAAACCAATGGGCACACACATTTCTTTCCAAGAGTTGCTGCTTGTCACCCTCTAGGACTCTGCCTTTAGAAAATACTCCTAAGTTACTTATGCATCCAAATCCTTTTTGGGTTTTGACTGACATATATTTGCAGTAAGTAGAAATACGTGTATATGTACTTTGTAAAAATACAATTTATTATTTAATTCTGTAATTGCACTATTTTTCTATGTAAAGCTTTGGGTTACACAAGTATGAAAGATAAAATAATTTAAAAAATAAGCTTAGAATAATTACTACAGGTCTGAAGGCATCCTGAATTGTGACTATCCTTTATGGTGTGGCTATAGAGGAACCCTGGAATTATTAAACTTTGTTATACAAATCTTGTTGCTTCAGGATCTGCACTGCCATTAACGTGTGTTTGACTTTTCAGTGGTTAAGCTGTATCTACATGTCAGTTTTTAGTAGTTCTCTCTCATGCACTCCTATTTCTGTTATCAAATATGAACTTGGCTGTAGGATCAAGAGGAAAAAGAAACATCAAAAGGAAATAATAATTTGTATTAAAATATGTTTGTAAAAGATTATGTAAATTTTTCATCCTTGATGTCTCCAATGACAGAGGAACTAAGCTGTCTTTAACCCTTCCCTGGAGGCAACAAATAGCCAGACTTACTTGAACACAATATAAATATGGACCACGCTGGCTTTATAAGATTGCTTTGCTGCCATCACAGAGGGTGGAGTAAAATGTTGCAACTTATCAGTTGTTCGGTGGCCACCCAGCAAAGGTAAATTCAGTTAGGTGGAATTGGTAAAGATTTTGGTTTACCTTTGCTAAGATAAGACTAGGCAGATTGTATATGTGTTTCTAGCTCAGTCTATCTACCATCTGCAGCATACATGGGAAGAGAAAAGCACAAAAAGAGGCTCATCCATTTAGAGTCCTTACGAGGCAGGAATCCTTACTTACATACTGCATACTTTTGGACATAACTCTCAAATTAGTAATGCACTTCTCTCTCAATTCCCTGTGCAAACTAAAGTTTTGTGCTACCATTTTAGATAAAACAAATTTTAATCTCTCACACGCACCATCTTCATATCCATATTTTACCTCAGAATTGGCAAAAGCTTGCATACAGTAGATAGCTTATTATTAGTGCAACTAAACACTACTACAGTAGCCAAACATGTATTTGCATAGAAAACAAAAGTGGGTCTTTTAGTCCTCTTTCAGCAATGGCCAGAGCAGTAACTGCCTTTGGTAGTAACCAGTCCTAACCTGGGCCTTGCCCTGCTGCTTTTTGTGTTGCTAAACGGCATTACAGCAAGTCAGCTTAATCTGGCACAACTGGCAGGAGAGAAGGATGCCTTAAACAATGGCTAAATACTTAATCTAAGAACTATTAGACTTTACAAAGAGTGTAACTGTATATTACCGGCTGAACCCCCTCGGCTGATTGTTAGAGATGCTCTGAAGTCATCACTTGAATATTAATTCAAGAAAGGTGATAGGTTGGCAATGAAAGACAGTTTTAATTCTTCATATTATGCAATGTAACATTTTTCAAAATTACTAGAGAAGTCTTAATTATGTGGCTTTTCTAACTATATTGAATATTGTTTTCCTTCTTTAAGGTTAGAAGTAATTGATTGCCAAAAGAATCTGAAGAAAACTAAGAAATGAGATAGCCAGTTCTGAAGCCTGGTAACAGTGCAGTGCCTCTGAGCATTACTGACAAAAGCTTTGTTTTCTCTCCACTAGCTGACAGCTTTCTGGTTACAGTGGGGCACTAAGGGAGCTGCCACCAAGCAGGAATGCTGGATGTTAGAAGCAAAACCTTAAACAACCTTGGCATTTGGTGGAGAAACAACACAGATGGGCATACCAGAGTAGCTTGCTCACAACAGCCCTTCATTCCCTACAGCCTTTCATTCCCAGCAAAGAGCCTGGTATGTTTTTAACCATCTGGAGTTTGTTTTGGTTTGCTTTTTTTTTTCCCCAGGGATAATGCAGTTTAATAAGTTAGAAATAAAGTCTTGAGTACATCTATCACTGTAGCAAGACCCATTTCCAGAGCTGCAAGTAGATGTTTGGCTTCAGTTGTAGAAAAGCTGGTGGAAGTGAAGGATGTATTTATTTACTATGACTGTGGGGAGTTTATTTTATTTTATGAGATAGAGAGTCATGCTTTATACTTATGTGTTAGCCAAAATCTTTGCTTTGTGCCGATGTTGCTAGAAACAGGACTGAAATTCAAGTGAAGGCCCTACATATGACTTTTAAATTTCCAGGTGAGGTACAGTATCTGGTTTATCTGGCACTTGCTAAGAGGTAGATCCTTTTTCTTAATGTATTTGCTAATGGAAGGAAAAACTGGTCGTTCAAGTTACATGTGGGACATGTGACTTAAGAAAGGGCTGATAAGCAAATTGCACCGATAAATTGATTTTGCTTGCTTATTAGCTGTTTTTCCATTTGTGCCAAATACTGATAGATGCAATAACAAAGAAATGCCCTTGGGACATTTAAGAACTATTTCAGCTGCAGCTACTGATGTAACAATAAATTCACATAAATTAGTCAAAAGCAAAGTAAAATAATTGAGTCTAATGAAAGCTTAATTGAATAAAATGTGTTTGTCTTGCCTGGTTTTAGTTTACAGAAGCATTTATGTCCAGAACACAGCAGAGTTTCATGTGACATGCCAGGCCAGTGCTGCAGACTGTCCTTCTCCAGCAGATCTTTTATTGGCTGCTCGTTCTTTGGAAGTGTGTGCATAAACCTCTTGCAAAGGCAATGCTGAGAAAGAGGACAGCTGGGGTTATTATTTGAAAAGCTGACAGTATTTCCTCTATAAGCCACAGATAAAATGTTCCACATTTCTATTTCAGGCTGTAAACCAGACTGGGCTGTTCTTGAGTGCAAGTTTACCTTCACAGGAAATCCATTGTTTGGAAACCACCACACCCCTGTAAGCACACAGATGGGGCTCTCAGATAAGTTCTTGTTCTCCATGAATACCTAGAAACTATCTGATAATGCTATTGTTAAATCACAGTATTGAAAATCCCACAAGAAATGTTAAATTTATTTACACAAATCTGTTGGGGTAGGGAACTTGATCTGAGAGAGGAAGCAAATTAGCAAGTAGGAATTTTAATGTTTAGTCCTATGCACAAATAAATCATTCATCTGGAATAAATTACTGCAGGTTAGCAAGAACCCAAATTCAAGGGCCAAGATGGCAAAGCAAGACCTGGTATACAAAAACAACTTAGTAGCTTTATTTATTTCCCTCTGGGTGTATACAAACCAAAAACTACTCTGAAGAAACATTTTTGTACAGTCAAGCGTTCAATAAAAATTACCACTTTCCTCTTCCCTCTTGTGGTAGAAATAGGAGCTGAGTAAAGATAGGAAATTTTCATGTAAAAATATGTTGGTGATGAACAAGTGCATCTCCTTCATAGAGCTAAAGAAGACCAGAAGAGAGAATTAATAATTCTGAGAGCTGTAATGTACTATGAAAATAATGTAGACACCAGCACTCTTTTAAGTGCCATGCATTCAGTTATTATAAAATAAGTCTGAGCAAGGAAACCTTGAAGTATTGTAGCAATTAACATGTTAGCAATACCATATTAACATATTCAGAAGTTTGTAATTACTATTCAGCTCTAGATGTGCTGCTTCTTCTAGTACTTTACAGTAGAAAAAGTGATGAGTTTGTCTGTCTGGAAGGATATCCTAGCTCCCGAAGGAGTAAGAGATGTCTGGAGATGATGTGAAACATGAGAGAGAACTTCCTTCTTTTTGTCTCCATATACGGCTAGACCAGAAATTCAGTTTCAGATTAGGTTCTACCAAAAGAGCAGGCCATATACAAAACATTTAGCATATTTGGAAAATTTGATTAGAAAATCTAGTTGCAAAACTCAATTTGTTTATATGGCAGTTCTGAGGGTGTGAAAAATCTCATTTTTAAAGTCATATCCTCCTCTCCTTGTCCTTATAGAAATAGTCCAGCTAAATACTAGTAGATTTTTAGAGGAAAAGCTAAATGCACATTCTTTTCACCAGCACAATCCTGACAAATTTGAAACTCTTACTCCAAAATTTAATGCACTTGAGAAAAAAGGGATGGAGCTTTGAAAATGCTGGTCCAAATGGCTGACAATTTACAAAATCAAGTATTTCTGCTGTCAGCAACTGAAATGAGACCTTAAAGTGGGAAGTGCTGGGCAAACTTCAGGTGTCAGTGTCCACATTGCAGCTCATCCCGCTTGTAATGAGAATTACATTGCTGGATTTTAATCTTGAAGTAGCTTTTACTGTGCATAGTTTTGCATAATCCAAATCACAAGTTTTGGATAATCTGTATTTTACTTACTCATCTGCAGTGACAAATGATTGTGTTTACACAGCTCTACTACTTGCAGCTCAATTAAAAAAAAAAGGAAATATACATGGAGAAGATCCTTTTGTCTTTGCTCTTACACTACTGTCTTTCCAATACAATGAATGCATCCTCTCTGTTCTGCTGAGATGCACAGACTGCTGCTGTGCTAGTGAAGCGTCCCTGCTTCATCCCCCCAAAAAAGATACCACCATGCAGCTATATTTTCCAAATTACCATAGGCATTTTTGATGTTTAATGAACATCCACAATGTGATTTTTTTATTACGTGACCCACCCAGCACATTTTATTTGTGTTTGCACTTCGTTCCTTTTGACCTTTAAGCCTTTGCTTGCAATAAAACCAGTGAATGGACAGAAACAAACTGGTATGCCACATCAAATCCTGCCAGAATTCGAAGTGAAGCATTGTAAATGTGGAAGTGTCAAGAGAGAATAAGTTTGCCCTGATTTATATCAACACTCTATTCAAATGTTTTGGATACAGATGAACAGTCCTTGTGCAATATTTGTTATGGTTTCACCTGCTTTAAGCTGGAAACTGAAAGTGTTTTGGTAGATGGGGCTCAAAAGTTTGTTGCTCTGCCGCTACAAGTACTTCTGTATGTTATGCTGAAGCAGTATCTTACGTCTTGTAACAGCAACACATCTCAGTAATTCAGGATTTTTGTTTTGTTTGGTTTGGGTTTTTTTCTACATAGGAGGAACCATTACCTTGTACTGCACTTATACTGACTGGCTGTACCTGCTGGCATTTCCTGGAAAAGGAGAAGTAAATACAGGTTTTCTTGATACCCTTTAAAGAACACAGATAGAACTCTTAGTTAAAATGTTTTAAAGATTTTCTTGCAACATTACTAACTCGTTGGTTATTTTCAATTATTTGAAATTCTTTTCTACCAGAAGCTGAGACTTAACAAGTACAAGATCTGATTTCAAACCAGTGGAAAGAGCAGGAAAAATTCTGAGGGCTAGGAAACAAATATTTGATGGATCTTTAAAATATTCTTTGGAATTTAAGAAATTTGGTTTTATATTAAATTATTGGTAATATTCTTAGATGTTAAAAAAATAGTTTTATTTAACATTGGCAGTTTCTGTAATCTCACTCCTATTGTGTCTTGAATTTCCTTTAACCCTTGTGACATGTTTTCTGTAATTCTTATGTTCTAGTTTCCTGACTGGTACAGTGTCTGGGTACTCATAGCGTGTTGACCACTACTGGAGGATAAATTAACTGATTTAGATTTTTGTATTTTCTCCCAACTCTTCCTCCTCCCCAGTATATACTGTCTTTATTTAAGAGAGGCAAAGGCATAACACCTTCCCACTCCAGCTCTATTTT
The DNA here is from genome assembly GCA_013400975.1 of Atrichornis clamosus. Classification (NCBI taxonomy): domain Eukaryota; kingdom Metazoa; phylum Chordata; class Aves; order Passeriformes; family Menuridae; genus Atrichornis; species Atrichornis clamosus. The sequence goes on along the minus strand of WBMZ01011651.1, from coordinate 3,919 downwards.
TTCAAATGTAATTTCTACATTTGTTTCTTAAGTATACTGGATCTTGAGTTGTTCCTACCCATGTAGGGTAGGAACAACTTATTCCTGCTTCATATGACAAAATAAAGCTTGGATAAATTATGCTAGGAATTGTATTATTCTTTGTAGTCAGCACAGAGAAAAATGCCTGTAACCCTCTCCTGTTCTGATTTTAGTGGTACTTGAGTTCTACCATTTTACAGTGGTTTGCAACAGATAACATAGAATAGCTGGTATGAAGTAAAGCCAGTTTGCAGCACCAAACTGCATATGGGAGGATTCAGGTAAGTGTGTAGTTGAACTCTGTTGTCATCCAGAGAATTGTATATCTCTATAACTGATGTATTTTCAAGGTACAGTTATACTGCAAAAAATAAAAAATGTTCAGAAAAACTCAGGTAAACAAGCCCCCAAAAATGACACTTAATAAAAAACCCCAGATTAATTTGAGAAGTATTTTTTAACATGCCTTCCAACTCTGGTGATTCTTCCTTTCAAGCTTACTTTTACTACTATGATAGATAAAAACTGATATTGCTTCTATAGTTTTTGAGGCCATCAAACAACTGGGATGAGGGTACATTTCATATAAAGGGATAAGGATTTAAGAAGTCAGGAACTTTTTTAGGTGCTTGTTGGCATCCATTAAGACTGCCTTATGGCTCCGGAGTTCAGAGATTGTGAAAAACAAGAGACAGCTAACATTGCACAGAGAAAGAAAAAGTTCAAGAATGTAAAATTTTGTTTCAAGTGAGGTTTAAATATGTACTTCAGTATGTGTTCATGTGTTTGGCAGAAAAAGTCAAAATACCTTTATTTTTCATTTTAACTCAAGCTGCTACTCCGAGAAACTTCTGAGACAGGTGGCAGGATGTCTCATCAAAGTGAAACTAGAGTTGCCCTGCTGAGATTCCACCTGCTATGTAAAAGTGCTACCACCCTCTTGCCAAGTGAAAAGAATTAGCTGACTCTAGCAGATTTTGAGCCTGTATCAGGTAAAAGCCATTCATTAGGTTGTGAGACTAAGCACTAGAAAACATACACTGGACAACTAGAATCTTCCAGCTTAAAATTGTTTAAGAAAATTAATTTCCTAACCATAGCAGTGAAAAAGTGTCCTATATTCCAGTATAAATTTCCTTTCCCAAGGGTTTCAGAGCATCAACAAAATAAGGCTCTGACCCTTGGTCATGTGATGAAGAAGTTGTTGGAGTCACAAGTGGTAATCCATGCCTAACGGTGAGGTTTTTGTGGTGAAAATAAAATTAGCTGCTGGCCTCTTAGTATGATTTGGGAAATGTACTTCTAAACGTATGTACCTGCTGCGTTTAGCATTTGTAAAAAGTTAGTGCTCTATAACAGCACTTCCCTCAGCAGCTTTTAATCTCTCTCCCTAGTAATTTAATTTTCTTTCTCCCATTATGTCATGGCTTAGCACAGCTCAGGTCACCAATTCCTCAAAATAAAAGTGAGGCTGATAGCAGTAGCTGCTATAGCACGGTTAGAACTACAATACAAATAAAAATAACTTGTAACTGTACAAGTTATGTGCAGATTGATCACATTTCATCCACTGGTATCTCAAGTGGATACTGGGTCTAGTACTGTGTAATTTTCTTTGATTTAAGATAATATGCCTATAGCACAGAATATCATGGCCCTGAAAGCAAGTAAACCAGCAGTAGTTTCCTCATGGCATTAAGTAATCACTTGAAGTGAACTTAATTTCACACTATAGTAAGTACAACTGAAATCACTACAAGTGTACTAATGAAATAGCCCATTTATTTGGCCTGATTTTTGTTCCATTTGCAAACATTGTATCTAAGAATTGTTTGCATTGAAAGTACCCCAATATTTTTCGGGTTAGTAATCAGATTTATGTATATAAAATAGAATTTTCCTACTAGACATGAAAGATCCATCCGAAGACCTTAACTTTTCAGAAGTCTCCTGAACAATTTTATTTCTTTTTAGAATCTTTCTTTAGGTGACCTCCTCCAAGCAAAGGAAACATGCAGTCAAATGCATAATTTGGAAAGCCGTGCCTTGGGTTTCTGGATCATCTTGATGCAGCTTTGAATCACAGATGAATTGTGTTGTGCCTTTAAAGGTCATTTATTCCAAACCTCCTGCAATAAGCAGGGACATCTTCAACCAGATCAGGTTGCTCAAAGACCTGTTCAACCTGACACTGAATGTTTCCAGGGATGTGGGCTTCCATCCCTTACCTGCACAGAACATACTTTTGGCCCTTTTGCATATACCTACACTTTTAAAATGTTTTTGGTTTGTGGATATTTTTGATTTTGGAATCCAAATCCTTGACTAAATTTGCAGGCAATATAATTGTTAGTAGATATAACAACTATCACAGTTAACAGGAGCTAGCAACTGTAACTCAAGACTTGACAACCATTGGCAATCTGCTCATGATCTCAATTTCTAAACTAATCTCTATTATTGTCAGTTAGGAATTAAAACCTTAGGGAAGACAGGCGTATTCATTATTTTTGCATTTCCAGATCTCTCTGGAAGGTTGCTATGGGCACAGAATATTGTAACTCTTCTTTCTGTCCCCCAGACAATGCTTGCAGTGGTTGTGCCCCAAGCTCCATCTTAGCAGGCAGCTGATCCATAACATATTAAGTCAAAAGAGAAAAACCAAGAGACACTTGCATAGTGTCTCACACTTTGCAAGCACATTTGTGAATGTTTACTCGTTCGGGGGAAAACAAAACAAAAACCAACAAGAGGGCTTGTGAAACAAACCAGAGAAGACAAGTGTGAACAAATACATGACAGAGCCCCAAGATGCAGGACAGCTCTTCTGAGTCTGGGAGGGGGTGCAAGAAGGATGTGATAGTTACAAAATATCAATCCTTACCAGCTCTGACCTTTACAGAAATCATAGCATCCTGGAATATACTCCAAGTCCTAATTCACATGCTACCTTTCCATCTCTGCCATTTCATCTCCCAAGGACACAGAAACATTCCCAGTGCACATTACAAACTTGAGAATGCATATAGGTTTCCCACGTGAATGTTTAGAAAACTATAGTTACGTTAAACGCATCCATCCAAGTTCACCTGTGTTTACGTGCACTTTTGGGAAGGGTTTTGGTAAGCCACAGAAGCAAAACAAGGAGGTCAGTCAGGGCTGCTTGGACAAGAGCGGGCCTCTCCCACGTGCCGCCGTCGCCCAGCAGACACAGAAGACTCCTATTTTTTCATAATACAAATTTCCGTGAGATTTCTGCCCTTTGTAGGGACCTTTATATTAAAACCCCTAAGCGCGTTCCCGGGCAAGATGCGCTGGCGCTGCGGGCGGGACCAGCCTGTTGCGGACGGCAGCGCTGCCGGGGGCTGCGGGCGGCGCCTGCGAGCCCCGGCGGCTGCGGCCGGCCCTGCCCGCGGCGCGGCATCGCCGGGGGATAAGGCGACCCGCGGAAGGGACGTCTCCCCGGAGAGCCTAGGTGGCTGTTCAGGGGTGCCCTGCAACGTCCCCCCAGCGCCCCATCTCCACCGAGCTCCCCCGCAGGAGGCAGGACGGCCGCGGCGGCGCTCAGCCGGGCGCTGCTGGTCCGCGCTCACACCCATCGCTAGGGGAAACGCGGCCGCGCCCTGCGGGGAAAGCCCCGCGCAGCGATGGAGGGATGCCGACCCCGTCCCGCCCGGCCGCTCCCGGGGCGCGGGTACATGAGAGGACGCGGCGAGGCGGGCGTAGACGGTCCGGGGCGCGCATGCGCGCTCCGGCGCTCCGTGGCGGGGGCGCTCCCGCGGTACCGGGGCCCGGCTCGCGCTCCCATAGGCTGCTTCCCCCGGCAGGCGCGCGCTCGCGGCGCGGCTCTTCCTATCGCGCTCGCGGGGGCGCGCGCTGCCCGGGCCGTGCGCCGCTG
>WBMZ01011650.1:0-19382 GCA_013400975.1 Atrichornis clamosus | reverse complement strand
GAGTCCATCTCGCGAGCAACAGCCTTCTGAGAACTACCACAATGTGAGTCCATCCCACGAGCAGCAGCAGCACCTCTCAAAGCTGCTGCGGTGTGGGTCACCCCTTCACCGGGTGCAGTCTCCTTCCAAGTATTCACCTGCTCTGGCATGGGCTCCTCCACGGGCNTGGGCTCCTCCACGGGCTGCAGGTGGATCTCTGCACTCCCATGGGCCTCCATGGGCTGCAGGGGCACAGCTGCTTCACCACAGCCTTCACCACGGGCCGCAGAGGAGTCTCAGCTCCAGCTCCTGTACCTCCTCACACTCCTTCCAAACTGACCGTGGTGCCTCCATGGTTGTTTTCTGCTATCTTCTCACTCTCCCCCTCTTCCCTGGCTGGAATTAAAACTGCGCCACCAGGATTTTTTTTATTTTCTTCTTAACTCTGTTGTCACAGAGGCGTTAGCACTACTTCTAATTGGCCCAGCCTTGGCCTGCAACATGTCCATCTTTGCAGCCAGACAGACATTGGCCCTGCAGGACATGATGGTGGGAGCTTCCAGGAGCTTCTCACAGAAGCCACCCCTGTAGCCCCCCATCCACTACCAAAAACCAGGCCTTGCAAACCCACTACAACTATATAGCTAGAATATAGTGTGTTATCTCTATTTAAAACAAAGCCTCTTACAAATTCTGCTGCCTTTTAATAAATATAGTGATAACAATAAAAAAGCTTGATGTAATTATACTTGATCCTATTCAAAGCTTCTTTCTGTTGACAGAAACATGAAGGACTTGATAGCAATAAGAATGCAGAAGTTTAGTAGAGAAAGATTCTTTTAAAGGCACTGCAAAAGGGGAGAAATAAGTGAATAAAAAGTAAGACACATAGTGGATTTTAACCACAGAAGAAACACTGGAGTATTCAGCCCCAGGAATTTCAAAGATTGGGGGATTTACTGCAAATTTTAAAACAATGTGGTTGCACTGTAGTTTATATCTTGTGGCATTCAAGTAACGTGGTTAGAAATTGTGTTTTTTGTGCTTAATGAAAAAACCCTTCTGCTTTGTAATGTTGAAAGCATTGAGATCCATAAACAATAGCATGGTTTAATCAAGTTTTACAATTAACTCCTAGAATTCTTCCAGAAGTTCCCGATGTTCTGGCAATGTTTCCCCTTTGTCATCTGCACCCTCAATCTTCATGAGGTTCCCTCTGCTCTCATCCGATGCACACAAGGGGTCCCTGCAGAGATTGTCATGACCCTGATCACAGTTCTTCACAGGTGAACCTGCTTTTTAGCATGAACTAGTCTCAGCTGTAGCCTTTTGATATCAACAGCAGTAATTGCACTGAAGTAGATTTGGGATGGTGTCTGGTAAACTTCTTATGATCTTGAAATCATCTGTGTTTCTGCCTATTAGATTTTTATAGCAAAGCCAATTTATGTTTCATGTAGAACCCATTCATATGCAGTTGGATCTCAAAATATTCACATTTTAAGGTTAATAGCACCCTTCAATTTAGTCATGTTTTCATTTATTCAGTTGTCTTTATCATGCAGCATCTCTAGTGAGTATCTCTTCTGGAGCCTTCTCAGGTGCTTTAGTCACAGGCATCTGGAAATTTTGTCAGCACCATTTTCAAAAGCGAGGAATGTCATTTCACTGTTGAAGTGCTGACAAGTGCTGACTGTCCCAGATGTTGATGATAGTCTGCATTTTACTGATTTTCTGGGGAGAGAAATTTACATTTATAAGTAAGGAATAGGTGTGCTGAGGAAATCACTGTCAGACTTTGATATGCAGCATTTCCTGCAACACAACAGTATCATTGTTTGAAAAAAGTCAATTTTGAATTTTTTTCAAAGTTCTGACAGTCCGTATAAAATGCTTTGCACTTCTTTCTTGTTTTTGCCTCCCTTAGTGTTTATTCTATTACATCTCTGGTCTGAAGCAGGTGTTCTGAGAGGGTTTAATTATTTGCTGAATGAGGATAGTAGTTATTATCTGCCTAACTATAGTTTTAATTTTGCTGTGAACACTGTATTTAAATGTTTCTTAAATGTTTTCATTTAGAAAACAATTAAAATACTATTTTTAACAATTAGTGGTTGCTTTATGTTCTAAAAGGTATTATTCTTTGCATTCCTTTTTTTGAAATAGTGAATATGAGTAGATGGTTTTGAACATGACCAAGAACTTGTATTTTATACACAGGGTCAGAATAAGTTTGCTTTTCTGTTAATTCTGGGATAGCTGCTTTGCTGGAAATATTATTAGGAACATAGTATTAAGATATCAGAACAAATGTTTCTAAATCAGATTATCTTAGCATATGTATTATTTTAATATAAAATGGAAAATATTTGAAAACTTCATTATCCAAAATACATGGAGAAAGTTTGGATGCCTTCATTGCATCAAGTCCTTATATCTATGTCAGTGTGTCTTAGAACTCCTTTCTTCACAAATAAGCCTTTCCAACATCTGAACAAAGAAGCAAATGTCTTCCCTCTCATCTTTCTTCTTGCCCCTACTGTTTTTAGTAATGTATGTCTGACATGCTAACTGTCAGGCACATGCTCTTTTACTATTTTTGTCTCATCTCAGCTGCCTGATAATGGCTTAAGAGGGATGATGAGTGGGATTGCACATCAAGGATCGCTTTTGTTGGTGGAGTAACCAGGAGTGCATTTCCAATTTGCAGTTTGGCACTGGAGCTTCAGAAGCACCATGTATGTTTGATATTCACTTGGTTGCATGCCACTCAACTTGGGGATCAGTCATGATGGTGTGAGAGGATACAGAAGGAAAAAACAAAAGTGCACATACACACAAATAAAAAAAAGAAAACAAAAAAAGCATGAAAACACCTGACTTTTATTTTGAAAACAGTAGGACATCTCACAGATTGAGAACTTGTCTAACATGTGGAGGAGCAAGTATGTATGTGAGTGACAGAGAGGGAACATATATTTCTGTATTTCTCTTTCATAATGTCTCAAAGACAAAATATTTCATAATTTGATTCCAATGACTGTTTTTGAGTTAAACCAGGGATTGCACTGAGTCATTCTTAGGCAACCATTTCCATGTTATTTCAGGACTTTTTGTGGCAGGTCTGCATTCTTCTTAATCACTTGCAGTCAATCAGATTTTAATTTGTCTTTGTCTTCAGCCCTGCAAAGTTTGGGCCTGAAATGTTTCTGCTTCAAGGATCAAAGAGGGTTTTCCCTGTGTATGTCAGGCACACTTATGGAATGCTCTTGTATGTTTATTTAGCTCCATAATTATTCTATATTAACAAAAGCAGATTGTTTCAGGAATGTTTTTCAGAACAGCCTGTTTGAAATCACATTTCGTTGGAAATACAGCACCTCCAATTCTGTTATTTTCCCTTTGAAATACATTGTAGGAATTCACTGGAAAATCTATGACAACTCTATTCAGGGATGAATGGCTTATTCTCTTTCTTATCTTGTTAATCAATATTGTTAACTATCTGTGATGGACATAATTAATGGAATGACCCTAGCCCCTCCTAATTAGAGATAATTGCCTTGTTCAGTCACATTCACTCTCCAAAATATGTGTGTGAGCATAAATGTCATAGTTTATTTTAGACTCTACCATGATCATTATGTATTCTGTTTTCTTGTTAACAACTAATTTTAATTCTTGCTCACCCCACAAAGTTGAAAGCCCTAAAATGGTCCTCTTACCTCTCTGAGCTGGATGGCTAAATAACACATTATTGTATTGCACACTTACAGTCAGGAGGGTTCAATGAGGGTAAAACCAGAATTCCACTACTGGCTGGACTCTGACTCTGGCTTGAATCTACTGCCCAACAGCTTCTTTAGATGTTGCCTGATGAGATATGTGTCTTAGCTTGAAGTTAAATGGTGCTGGTATCAGAATAAGCCTCCTGAATTTTGGTATGCATTTTGTGTATCCTTTTATCAGATTTATTATTTGTTAATGCTTTTGCTGAGCTTCCTTGAATAAGAACAAAAGGGTACACTTATTATGCAGCTATTTCATGAAAGCTATTTAAAATAACAGTTGAGGAGGAAAAAACAAATCAAAATGAATAAAAGCCTAGGAAACACACGATGAAATGGAATGAGTATCAGAACTATTAAATTAATAAGCTTGCAAAGCATTATTTATGGTATCTCAATAGAAATTTTGAAATTGATAGTGACTTTTCAAAATTAATTGAGTACCTTTGTTATATTTCAGGAATACATATTCAAACTCACTGTATCCATTCCTTGTGGGGAGAATTGTTCCACCTGCCAAAAACCTCAGGAGTTTCATCTGATTTTCATCTTTTCAAGGTAAAGAGTTGAGATATTGACTCAGTTTGGCATTCATTCAGCAAATCTGTGTAGTCTGAGATTGTCTGTAGACAGTTGTCCTTGCTGTCACAAGTTGCCCATTAAAAGAGTGTCTGAAGTTGTGCAGAAGAAAAAGCCTGAAACAGATTTGGCAACTCCATAGCCCCATGAGATGTCCTGTCAGGGCACTTTACTTTTAGGTACACCCTTCCTTAACAAGTGCATGTGCCATTCATGAAACAGAAGACATGCAGATAAAGGATTTGGTATTAAGGACTGATGTGCTCAGGATGGGCCCAAACATCATGCCATCTTGAAGCCCAGCAGTGTTATTCCCATGTGCTTGGGGCTGGAGGATATCCCTCAGCTGTGTCCGCATTTCCCAGTAACCTGCAGAGAAGCACAGAATCTGGCTCATCTGCGCCCTAAAAAACTGCTACAGGCAGACCAGTTGATGGGGTTGGAGGGGCAGAAGATTGAATGAATACTCATGGAGATTCCCAGTACAGATTTCTTTCAATATTATCTTTGCAGTATTGACTATTATTCATGAGTGCAATTAGATGGAGGTACAGGTGTCCAGTTCTCCAAAAAAAAAGTGTGTCAACAGACCAGAGCTGTCTCCTCTGGCTACTTTCTGATGGCTTCGAGTTGTAGTGAGTGCTGAAATTCTAGTCCTTTTTGTAAGGGCTGGGAAATCTCCCTGACTGCACACATTTCACCATTAAAAGTACATCTGCTAATTTTTCCAGGATAGACTATTCCTGTATGACACTAGTTTGCCCCAGATTTACTACATTGGCTATTTCTGTTAAAGCTTCTCATGAAAGAATGACAGCTACAGTGACCCTCTGAAAAGTGAACAAGGAAGAGACAACAGTGCTGACAGAAAGAATCCCGTACCTGATGTTGTTTCAGTTTACTATTCCATTTCTGTCCCTTCTATTTTGCTTCTCCTTTTCTCTGATCAAGTTTCTCCTGGAGTTTAGTTTTTTTCAGTGAGGGCTCTTTTCTTTTTCAGGACAATTCTACTATGTTACAAAATTTTTCTAAAACATCTTTTCCAAGTCTCTAGCAGCTACATCTCAAAGTTTACAGTCAAATAAAAATCCCATGTATATTGTGCTGCAGGTTCTTACTTTGTAGTGTTTGGCTTATTATAAAGGTCCTTATTTTGTAGTGTTCAGCTTACAGCTGGTCTGATTTTGCAGAGAACCAGGCTCCCTCAATGTGATCTTTAAACAACATACTGGATGAGAGCTCATGATTAGCAGAAAACATTCAAAGGTATGTAAAAGAAGCAATAGATTGAATCGAGTAATAGCACAGGAACAACCAGTTCTGTATTAAATCTTTCTTGCAAATCTACTTCTGCAAGTATTTTCAATTCTGCCAATCACTGCAAATATTATTTGTCAGTGCCATGCATAGTAAGCAGTAAAAGTCTCTAGTATGTCAAGCTGATTTTTCCCCTCATTGTCCCTCTTTTAATACTGATAACTTAGCTAGAAATTGTATAGTTTTCAACCAAAATTTGAAAGCTTTATTTCTTTGATTAGTGGTCATCACCTAGAAGGTGTTATACACCACACAGTGAGTAGTACCATCTCCCCATGTCCTTCCCTGCATAAATGGAGAACCTTGTGGAACCTTGCTATAGATAGCTATCAAAGCTTCAGTCTTTATTTCTTTGTTCTGAGATATTATCAAAGCAGTATCTTTCCCTTTTCATATTGTCTCTGTTGGCATTTTTTTTTCCATTGAAAATGTTCCTAACTCGAGCTTCTGAGATGAACTAGTGTTTCATCTGCTAAGGGTTGTTCTCAGTAAGGGTGAAAGACCTAGTAATTTTTTGGACTGAAAGAGGCAGAGAATGGATCTTTTCTGATCCAGTTTCTATCTGTACACTAGCATTGACCAAATGCTTATGGTTTTGTTTCTCTTTAATTTCTTGCCTGCACTTTGCATATCTTATTGGATTAATACCAAGGACTTTATGGCTGAGGACTGTATTGTCATAGATCAGAGCTCTAAAGGACATTGTTCTTGGCTGGTATTTCCAGACACAGCTATAATGGAAAACTAAAAAAAAAGAAAAGCAAAAAGGATAAGATAATTATATATGCTGTTTATATTCATGTTTGTACCCGTAGGGATGTGTTGATGGGGAGGTGTGGTGAAATGATAAAAATGCTATGAAAGGCAGTTATTCCTTTCTGTGAAATAAGGAACTCTTAACGGCACCAAATTAATTCTGGGAGTGCAGTGAAAAGGACTAGGACTAGGTAAAAGTAGCACAAAAAAGGAATTGAAAAATTAAAATGGAAAAATCTATATTTCAAGCACTGGCAGGAATATATTTATGCATGAAGAGTATTCAGTGATTGATCTACAATAAAACTGAGTGAGACACAGAAACGACACATAGATGTTTGTATCACTCTCCAACATCCACTGGAGTTAAATATGAAATACAGTCATATTTCTTGGGAGATCTATTTTAAGCCTTCCTCGTTCCAGAGTGCCCTTAATAATCTGTAGTGGATTTGTAACCAATTCCTTGGTTCTGGCTTCTGATGGAGTTGCGTTCATCTTTTTGATCATGAAATGGCTTCATAGAATAAGTTTTATCCTCAGTATTTAAATGGTTACCTTAAACTGGAGAGCCTACTTGTTGAGAGACAGCAGTCCTGATTTCTCTCAGTCATATCTCTTTATCCCCTATTTTATGTTATACAAAGAAAATCATCTGTCACATTGTCACTATACTTATTTTTCTATTAATCACAAAGTAGAAAATTGTCTAGTAAATTACAGTTGCCTCAGTCTCTCACTGGAGTTAATTTTTTTAAAGGTGAAAAAATGCATGGATAACTCAGTTTTTCTCCACTCTTGTTTGTAAAAAGGGGAAAGTGAATCAAGTTGTAGCAGATTTGGTAGATTCTCCTTTCAAATTTCAGGAACCCTCAGCAAGTTCACTAAGGGTGGGAATGCTCATCTGCTGAAGGATAGGAAGGCTCTGCAGAGGGATCCGGACGGGCTGGATTGAGGAGGGGGGAACCTTATCACTCTCCACAGCTATCTGAAAGGAGGGTGTAGTGAGGTGCAGGTCAGTCTCTTCTCCCAGCAAACAAGTGACAGGGTAAGAGGAAATGGCCTCAAGTTGTGTCAGGAGAGGTTAAGATTACATATTAAGATTACATACATTTTCTATGAAAAATGTTTTCACAGAAGGGGTGGTCAGTTGTTGAAACAGGCTGCTCAAGGAAGTGGTGGAGTTACCATCCCTGGAAGTGTTTAAAAAACTTGGACGTGGCACCTGAGGACATGGTTTAATGGTGGACATGTTGTTGGTGCTAGGTTGACCATTGGACTTGATGATCTTAAAGGTACTTTACAACCTTAATGATTCTATGAGGGCTGGGAGGTGGTGAGGATTTATATTTTCTCGTTATTAATATACTTTTATTTGAATGCACAAAGAATTCACCGGAAAGAAGTATTGGAAGTACTGGAAGCTATATTAAGCAAAGCCAAAAGACTTCTGAAATGCAGGAATTGACTGTCAAAACTACCAACATGTCACCTGAGTTTGAAACACCAAAGACAGACTGGTATCACATTTTACATCACATATCTTGAATTTGACATCATATGCTTCTTTAGGAAACTCTTTAAATATTACATTTCTTGGAAAAGACTTGCACTAAATATTATTTAGTTACAGTTTTTCCAATTAGCTGCAAAAAGAAAAAAATGATTTGAGCATGTTAATTTCCTAAATTGGATTGTCTGTTCAGGCTAAGGATAATGTGGTCCAGAAATGAGACACAGGTTAAAGATAGCTTTGCATCTCTTAATGTTCAGGACCTTACAGTATTCTTTAGTGGGAAGAAGTTTGGCTAGTTTTTCAGCTCGTGGAAGGGAGAGGAGAGAACATATCAGGAAAAAAACTCTTTCCATCCCATCTTTAAAAGATTTCTGATATCAGATCAGTAATATTAGTATTTTCTTTTTCATTTCAGAGCCTAAAAAATTAATTTGAAGGAAAAAAAAAGAAATGGCCATGTGAGTTCAAGTGAGACTTGATATTTACAGTCAAGATTGAAAGTCCAAAATGAAGAGCTGTGTAATACAGTAAATGGTATCCATGATTCATTGCCCAAAATAACATCTTGCAAAAGAGATGATGTTTGAGATTCCCCAGAGATAAAAGGAAAATCTTCTGTGATATGATTGGCCTTTGTCTCTAGAAAACAGTGTGATTTATGAAGTAGTTTTGCATTAAGGCAAGTGATGGAAGAATCAGGTGAGACAGTGGGGAGGTTTTATGATAGAAACCTATTTTCTGTCCTGGCTTTTAAGATTAAGTCTCAAATTTTGTAACACTTGTGTCACAGACCCACATAACAACTTTCAGGGAAAATGTAGTAGTTGGCAATGCATAAGGCAAATTGAATTCCCCTTTGAGAACATGCAGCCCTGCAGAAGTCATTGGGAGGTCTGCAGGCTGATAGACACAGTGAGGCGAGTCTCTAGAATGAAGTATTAGTTTAAAACTTTACATTTACTGCATCATATTCTATAAGATTCATGGATTTGTACAGCATTTGGGGAACAAAATCACAAATGAGATAATTGTTCTGCAATTATTGATAGAATGGAATACTCAGCAGTAGAAAAACTCATCTAAAATTCAAGTCAGGATAAGGGAAAATCATTAGCTATGCTGTGTAAAGCAGACATACACAATAACTTGTGAATGTCACGTTTGTCAGGCCAAAGTGATGGGAAAAGACTTCTCCTAAAAGAGAGAAAATTGAACACATCTATAACAGTGGAGGATAGTTCATATCCTGTTGTAATTGCAGTGCACTTGAAGCAGAATGAGAATAGCAAGGGGAAAAAAACCCTCTTCTGAGCTTTACAGCAGCACTGCCTGGAATGCGTGACAAAGGTAAAGGCTTGAAAGGTGATGCTGTGAAGAAACCTAAGGCCAAGCAAAGAAGATCAGGAAGATGATGTAGAATAAAGAAAAAGAAAAAGAAAAGAAAAAGCTGAATTCAGCTTTAGGCAGCTAGGGAGAAAGTAACTGTAAAAGAACCCCAGATGGTGCCAAGGAGAACTGATGGTTCTGTTCCTTCTGTCTGTTAAAATGTGTCAAGTGTGCAAGATCAAAGTGCACATGATGATTTGATAGCAAACAGAGATATGTTAAAAAATAAAACTACTTTGGAAGTTTGGATATGCATTATTGATAGGTGTGTATTGGATATGCTATTTAAGTATTGCGGCTCACTCTTGTGGTGCAAGGTGAGAGATGTGCTACCAAGGACAATCCTTCATGGAAATAAAAGCTGAAAAAACAAATCAGAAAATGGAAATAATGTTACCTCATTACAAAGCCATGAATCCCAGATTTATTTCAGACTGTATCAGGTAAAAAGTCCAAAAGCTTCTGAGTGTACACAGAACAAGGAAAGTTTGAAGGCATGAAACTGCTCTTGTCTGAATTCCTGCAGTATTCTAGATGCTACAGTCATGGTCGAAGATCCCATTAAGCAGTAATAATAACAACAATGATAAGCCCCCCACAATTAAAACTCTAGAGCTCTAGATCTCTATATATAAAGCAAGAGGAATAACAGGTACAGACTTGACAGCTCTGTATAGCAGTTTGTGAGGGTATAGAGACGGGGACAGTTTGGTCCAGTGCTACCTTTAAGGCTGCTATTCTCCACTGTCTCTGGTGCTGCCATGGGTTAACCTAATGCTAAAGGAGATGAGAAGTGGTGCAAGACAGAAGAGCAAGATGCCTGTATTTCTGTGCATGCATTCCTGCAGTCAGTTTGGAAAAACCTCCCGCTTGCCTCTCGCTTCCATTTCACAGGGTACTTCATCGTCCAGAAACATAAGCAACAGCTTCTGTGTATTAAGGGATTGAAACAGTAAATTTTACAGCACAATTCATCAATGGTGTCTGTCAGATTTAAGAGAGAGAGAATGTTTTTGCTAAGCTGCAGAGATTGCTGTAACTGAGGTCAACAGCAAACTCTTAGTGCTTTTAAAAATTGATTTTACTGAAATCTTACTCAATTTTCTTAGTAATAAAGGCCTCCAAGGATTTAAACTGCTGTAACAAAGAGCAGTGTTCTGCCCTGTTCTCTAAGTAGGTGTGGTTTAGCTCCATTGCAACTCCAATTCAAATAATAACATCCTTTAAAAATGGAGTATCCTTCCTAATATTTCAGTAAACAATCTTTTGTTTTCTCTTGTAGAAGCTGGAAGGTCATAAGCTTAAACTTCTAAAGTCTCCAAGAAACCTATTTATCTCCTTTGCAAAAAGGCTAAAATGAAATCAGAAAACGTGTGTGAAAGGAATCTAAATGTGTTTGCTTATCTGACAAATCCAGTGCAGATTGCTTAATAAAATAAACCCAACAAGGTGGCAAAATCAGCATGGCTTGGTTATTTAATTCTAGACAAAACATTTGATACTGTATAAAATAATAGAAAATGCTACTTTTGTTACTCTGGAACTCACAAGTATCTTTTACAGTTTTCTTAAGTAACACTAAAGGGCAGATGCTCCAGCATGTATCAATCTGAAATTTATATTACAGCAAATTCTTTAGAAGTAGGTAATGTTATAACTTGTGGTTTTAATTAAAAAAAACAAAAAAAAGAAAAACACAATTAAAAAAAACCAACCAACACCCCCCACCCCAACAAACAAACAAACAAACAAAACTCCCAAACAACCCCAAAATTAAGACCTGTACTATACAAGATCCGACCCTCTCTTCTGTCTTTAAATGAATGCTATCCCCTCTGAGTCATAGATTCCTGGCTTTTGCACTTTGCTGAAGGTATTTGCATGGTTCTCCCTTCTTAAGCAGAGATGGAGGTTACATTCCTCCTTCCACTTTCTGTGATTTATCTCAGGGATTCTTACTTCTGTAAATGCTGCAGTCTTTCCTCTCCTGGGCAATGGTTATAATTCACCCAACTGCCACCTTAAAGCAAAGTATTATTTAAAACAAAGTCACATTAAAGGAAGCACATCCATAAAACCAGCAGAGTACACTGTTTGCATATATTGTGTTTCAGTAAAACCTTCCCCTCCACAGATCTGAGAAGTCCCTGAATTTTTTTCACAGACCCACTGTAAAGTATAAAGTGTCTCCTTTTTTTTCATTTTATGCAAGACTCTCATTTTATGTCATTTTTGATGAGTGTCCTCTTTTCTCAAGAAATAGTCTTTGACTCTAGTGGTTTTTGGATTTGAAGTTTTGCAGCTTGGCATGACGTTAGTGTAAGTTCAACTTAGGAACTGAAGGTGGACCTATTTTCTACTAATTGTCTCCAGCTTTTCCAATAGTTTGGGTTGGTTTTTTTTTTTTTTTTAATTATGGTTCTTTTTCTCCATGTGTTTTCTACAGCTGCCTTTTGAGCAAGAACATTTCATTCATTTACGAAAATCCTGCAACTATTTGTAATAAATTTCCCCAACCATATTGTACAAATTATTTAATTTTTACTTCTTTCTTTTCATCCTGCTGCTGCTTCCCAGTTCCAAAGCTGATGCAGAAGGCATTCAAATGAAATGACTGAATACTGACTGGTTTATTTCTCTCATTAAAGTCTCTAGAGAGGTGACTAATTTCAATGCTGATATACCTTTTCCAGCAACTTTAGTTTGGTAATACAAATGACAGAGGTTTTCTCCATTTCTGGTACCATAAAAGTAATACACACATTCTTCCATGTTTTGGTGGCAGCTCAAAGAAATGAGAGCATTTCTTTAAGCAAATGTTTAAGCTAACAGTCCCTTTAAGTCTTGAACTCCCTATATCATGAGAAATAACACTGATGAATAAAGGTGTTTTAAAGATTGAAAGTTTAATTCAGATAAACCAAATCTCACATTGCAGTAGGAAAAACCTTATTTTTATCATGTTCAAGAAAACAAGGAATCTTTGTAATACATTTTTCTGACATAGACAGCACATCTCCCGCACAGAATAAGAAATGTTTGCATTTCCAACCCTCTTTGCTGGGCCTTCTGAGTTAGAAAGGTTAAGGAACTCCATCCTTCACTACAGAGCTGCAAGTGGCTACAGGACTGGGGAGGAAAGCATACCATAAAATATCCTATTTAATGGATAAGAGCTGCTTGACCCAAGGTTGACAGACTGTCCTGCTATGGGTCATTTATTTCCTCTTGGGCTGGGAGAATACTGGTTACATATAATTATTTATTGCATGTGTTGTATAATAATTGCAACAACAATAATATAAAGAATAATATTTAGAGAGTGTTAGCTTAGTCTTTGCAGAAACTGTAATTCTTCATTGCCCATGTGGCCAGAGAGATTAATAAAAAGCTAGCACATGTTCTGGCAAAGTAATTAACTCATTATAATCAAGAAGAAAACACTGGAAGACTTTAGAGCTTCTCAGCACGCACAGGGTCAGCTGGGGTGATGGGTCAGGAGGATGGGGTTGTTTCACAGGCTGTGGCAGAAGTTGAAGTCATTCAGCAGCACAGGTGTGATTGCTGAAAACTTCTGCACCCAGTTGAGGGGTAAGTGTGTCCAACTGACTACAAGTGGGGGGAAGTATGGCTTGGGGGGTATGGTTAGGGCATACCTCGACTTTTTTTGGTTTGTTCTTGCTGCGTAATGATTGGAAGACGAGAAATTTTGTTACAAGCTGGATATGTACATTTTCTTTCATGAAGGAACTTCAGAAAGACCTGTGTACCCTGACAAGGATTTGTTCTGAACTTGTGTAGCTGTTAATTATGACATATGATGTTGTTCTCATTTTCCAAGTTAATTAATCTCTCCCCAAAGACCTGAATTAAGCAGCTTTTGAAGCAAACAGGAACTCTTTGTCTACATGCAGGCATTAGCGTTGGGAACCTGTCTTTTTCAAAAGGTTGTCACCTTTAGAATTCTGATTTTCCTCTTGGGCAGTGGCGTTGAGAAGGACTAACTATATGTACACCATGCAATCAAATATACATCTTGGCATTATGAACAAAGGTGTGAAATGACTTCATGCTTTGATGCTAGATATAAAGTTGAGGATTCTAAGACACCGCTACTTTATGGTCTTTTTCCAATCTTATTCTATCCCCTGATGCTTCCTTGGACTGTGGACAAAAGTCATGGTGCCAGTTCCATTATATATAAGAAGAGAAAACCTCATCTTTGATTACAAGGGAGGAGGGGAGAGGATTCGAGGAAAAACAGTAAATGAACCGAAAATAAAAATGTAACCCATTCATATGTGGAATCTTGGGTATTTACTGTAGAAAAAAATTCTACAATAGGATACCCAAACAATTGTCAAAAGCAAGAAGTTCACTCTGGGAATTAAACTGTTACAGAGCTTTCACATGTGGTGAACACCAGCTCTTCAAATTATTTGCATTCTGACGTTTAAAATTGCAGTTGGCCGTAACTGTTTCTCTCTGGGTTTTAGTTAGCAAAAATAGACGACCTATTTTGCTGTCAGTGCGCAAGCCTGGCTCTGCAAAGACAAGGGAATACTTCCAATCCAGCTCAGACAGATTATGGAATTTTGCCTGTGCACTCTCCAAGTGCGCTCCCTAGACTGGATGCTGATCCCCAGCATTAGAAATACTGTCACATTTATTTTAAAATGTGTCTGCCTATTTTTTGTCCAACACTGCCTCACAGTATCTTCTGAGAAAAAAACCCCAAACCAACAGTTAGTTGAAATACATGAGAATAAATAATTTCATTTTTTGGTTTTTTTCTTAAAACAGAAGTTTTTGAACATTCTTTGTGACCTGCAAGAAAAAAATTAGTAACATTTGTCTGCCAGTACTTCCATAGTACAGTCTGGTTTTACAGGATTCATAGATTTCTACTGTAAGTGCTCCATCCAAGCAAAAATTTTACAAGCTCTTTCATGATAGTAGTACTCTCTCCTGCACATAAGTGTTGCTCTTCTCTGCAAACTGGCAGTAATGCTAGTGAAGCTTTTCTTTTATGGCTTCTATAGATTTTTGTTTACAGATAGGTAAATTCAGTCTAAGTGCTTAGACTGTCACCTTTTTATTGCATATTTAACAAACGATTCAGACTTTATGGGGAAAACTTGCAGTTAAACTGCATTTGCATTTTGCATGCTTTTCTACTGTATTCCATCTCCATAGTAAGTCATACTTTTTTTCATCATGGAATTGGTGTGCAGCTGCTTCATAATTACAAGTTGAGCTCTGTCGCTGCTCAAAGCTGAGTTTCTAATGTTGTCTTGTTAATCCATTTTTCTGGATTTTCACATTATTATGCATGTATTGATTGGAAAGGGCTATATCTTAGCTTTACATGACTTATTTAAAGTAACTTTTCACACTTCATTATCATTTGTTTTTATTGCATCCTGTCTTTTATTCTTCCATATCCTGCATTTTCTCATCTGCTTGCATTTGCAGGGCAACATTGTACATTAGGAGATCTTTGAGTTATGCTATAAAATCTCTCCCAAAGAATACTTAAATCAGGTAAACCTACTTACTTGGTGGTTTGTAGGAGGGTTATTTCTCCTTGCACACCACCTCCAAGACTGGCCCATGTCAGGCTGCTGCTTTATGATGAACTCAAGCAGCAGTACTTCTATTTATATTATTTTTTTACCTGAACACTAAACAGTTAATCTTAAAAGATACACATATACATATATATGTGTATATATATATATATATATATATGCGCTCAGGTGGTTATTTGGGGGCTTAACTGGTTACTGAACAATTTTGAAAAGCTGTTCCTGGTATGATTTATGTGTAAAAGTTCTGTCACTACAGGTCTCTGTGAAGGGGGGTGGGAGGTATATCAATATCACAAACAAGAAAATTCAAAAATAAGCACCAGAAATCGAGAAGGAAATGTTCTCACGCCTCTGAACAATCCCATTGAGGCACCGGCAAGGCATCCACCGATGGGGAGCATTGTTCTGCTGTGCACGTTGCCTCCTCCCTGAATAAATTGGGGCTTGTCCGGCCACCTTTCTTTATGAGTAGTGAACCTATCATTAATTCTTTTTGTTTGTTTTTTAGGGTAAGTACTTTATCTTTAAATCTCTAAGATTAGAAGTTTCATGTCATTCAATTAATTAAACAATGCCACTCAAGAGCCATAAACATTAAAAAGCTTCTTGGAAGCAGACTATGGCCCAGTCCATTGGATAAATTGATTGATTGCTTCTGTGGCCATTCCTAATAATCTGTAACATTTTTTCATTAGGCAGAAAGTTGTTTTCCTATTTAGTATGCAAACGTGAGATCTGGAGCATTCTGCCCATGTGTTATGATTTCTTTTTTCCATTATACAATCACAGAATGTGTCACTTCCCTGTTTACAAAAGAAAAATGTAGGAGATAAAATTTGTGTTTAGTAAGGATTTTGATCTTCAATATATTAAAGAAATTAAAGTCCAGGGTTGGCAGAAAATCATAAATCATAGTTATGTGTTTCTCTAGAATGATTTTATGGATGCTAGGGCAAAGATATTACCATGTGCACTCTGGTTATGTAGAAATGCCACTAGAGGCTATTTTTGTTCTTCAAAGGTGCCCTTTAAGCTCACCGAAAATTACTCTTAATAGAGTAAACATGCAATTTGCACAAAACTAACACAACACGCATCACAGAGAAAAAAACAATAGTGAGAATTTATAATGAATTCAATCTTTCTTTCATGCTGAGAATTTTCCCAGCCTTTTTTTTTTTTTTACACCTGAAGTTTTTTAAAATGTATTCTCTATTTCATATTTTTCCAAATATTTCTGCTATTCATATTTTAGCTTGAGAGGTTTTCTTTCTGAAAAGTTTGATATTAAAAATTTGCATTATATAGATTGTGTTGTTTAATATTCTTTTCTTCCTGTATGAGATTATTTCACTGGTGCTAAGATATTTGCAAATTTAGAATGTGATTGCTATGAGTAATCTCAAAATATTTGTTTAAAATAATGTTTCTCCAATCTGGAGAAAATATTCTGCAGACTTCTCCATTAGTGTTCAGCTCTATTATCCATGTTGCCCCTCATGATGGAACTTTCTATCAGCTGTCCACAACATGATATGGTTATCCGATCTTTTATTTGTTTTTAAGAAGTGCATTTTTAAACCTCACAATGAGAAAAGAAGGTTGCAAAGTGCACCTTGAGGCATGGATGGTGAAATCAACCCAAAATATGTGTGTATGTGTGTGTGTGAATGCACGCTGTCATGAGGCAGACTTGGGAATTGACAATCTGGTGTTTACTGTATGGATTTTAATTTATTCCTCTCCTTTCTTCTTCTATCTCCTTTGCCTTTTTATTTAACAAAATCTTTACTTGGTAACCACATTTTTATCTTGGGAAAAGTTATGTAGCTATTTCTGAAGTCCATCCCTTGTTTGCTGACAACCAACCAAGTGAAGGAGTGAATGGTAGCATTAATAGTTTGAGCACAATCACTTGTATTATCTTACACATGAGGTTTTCTTATCAGCTCTTTTCCATCTTTCTTACCTGCTAAATTTTTTTTTAGCTTGGATTTGTCTCTGTAGAAAATGACATCACTAAAACACAAGGTTTGGCATTTGAATGTGGTTGCCTCTCATTTTTCACTTCTTCTGCTTCAGCAAATCACTGTTGTGTGGTAAAATCATGGTGGATGCTCAGCCTCCTGCTCTCCAGAGGAGGAGCAAGAGCAGGACCAGGTGTTGCAGCTGGAAGGTGAACGTTTTACACTCATAGACCTTGAAAACTGAAAAACAAAAACTCAGTTCTTTGGAAATATTTTTTTCCCACTAACTGCAAACAGAAGTTTTTTGGGTTTTGGATTGATTGTTGTCTTAGTTCTTCCCCACGTCCCACCCCCAGCCCCATGATTTGTTATATTTCTTCACCCTTTTTCTTTCACTTCTTTCTCAGACCTTAAAAAAAACATTTACCTGAAGTCATGAAATGAAAGGTGTGGCTTCACAGAGACCAGAACTAGTAGCCCTCAGATCTTAGTAATGTTTTAAATAGCAGACTTTGCTCTGTGAAAGAACTCAATGAAAACAGTTGTGTATTCTAGAAAAGCTGAAGAAAATGTTAGCAAAAGAAACCCTTTGAGCAAAATCAAAATAGTTTTTTTTACTAGGGAGAGAAACATTTTGAGGAAATCAGTGTACATTTCTGGACTTTTTGCTGCGGAAAATCATCTTTGTCAAAGGAATGAAAAGGTAGAGTGAAATGAGCCTTGAGAAAGATAAAGGAGGTCAGGAGATCTCTTTCTTTGGGCCATACACTGTTAATTGTATGACCAGACCACCCTGCTCCTCCTTCTGCCTCTGGAGGTGCCTGCTCAAGAATCCTGGGCATCTCTTTGGCCTTTTGGAAGTTTGACCACAGAAGAAATAGATAGAGTAGATGGTACATTTAAGTGAAAGGAAGGGTTGGAGATGTGAAACAGATGGTAGTAAGTTTGATGATTCCTTAATTTGGTTGATTGAATAATCAAGCCTGGAAACAGGAAAAGAGATTAATGTCTTATTAATTTTTAGTTCTTATGTCCTCCACTGTATTCTCTTGGAACAAGAACCTGAGTGATACTGACTTCTCACAGCCTTCTCTCTCCTTTGGTTTGGTTTAAATACATTTCCAACCTCTTCAGTGCAGCATAAATCTGTCAGAGTTAAACCAGATGTTTGGGGTATGCCAGTACTGTGCAGGAGAGACCTTGGCACAGGTCTGACTTGCAACCAGTCCAGCATCTCCTCTTCTGCTGCTGGCGGAACAGGAAAGCTGCATCACTGCTGAAGGGAGCTGGCAGTACTGTGTTGAAGTGTTCCTCCACAGACTATGCTTTTGATAAACTTGGAGCTCAGGTGCTACAGGCAGCAGTTCTCATCTGTCCTGTTGGTACTGATGATCCTGAGGACCCAAGGACACACAGGACAATGAAGAAGGTTGTTTAGATGTTAAACACACTGGTTTGAGAAATACTGGGGTTCAGTTCCTGTGCTATCAAAGATTTTTGATGTTAGTTGTGCAAAGTAGTTCCACGTCTGTTGCCAAAGGCTCCTTTCCTCCCGGCCTGTTGCTCACTGTCTGTGCAGACAGCATATGCATTCAGAGCAAGACTCTGTACTGTATGGATGCATAACTTTGGTTTGGAGTAAAATATTTATTTGACCTCAGTATTATTCAAATATTTTCCCATTTCCACAGAACCACACTGGGTGGCTCTGGAGACCTGAGATTAGTCACTTGGGAAGAAAGATGTCCATATTCTGAAAAAATGATCTGCAGAAGGGGAAGCTTGGGAAGTGCTGCTCTGCAGTGATTCCCCCTGAGAGCAGTGGAATAACAGTATTGCATGCCTGTTTCTCTGCTCTGTGTTCTGACAGGTACTCTGGGGCCTCTGATGGGCTGAAAAAACTGAAGGTAGGGTGCAGGCACGAAGAGAATGCTTCTGAAAAATACTCATTTTACATGGCAACTTCTGGAGTAAAGCTACACACTCCTACAGGGAGCAGCTCTTGGGTAGAGGCCCCTGCCACCACCAAGACTTATTTGTTTTAGTGGTGTCAAAGTCTGTTCTTTGGGCCGAAGCAGTGGCCCTGAGTGGGGCAGGGTGGACTAGAGTCACTGCGGGCCGCAAAGGGATGAACGATATTACTGGCATTTTTCTAGCAAGCTAGCTATGGCTGCAGTGTGAAACTCTGAAGGTTGTACCGCTACTTTGTAGTTGTATTCAGCCTAGGAAAGACCGGTAATTGGACACGATCGGATTGTAGGTGGCTAAAACACCCAACCGAGGCTTCCGAGTTACGCGACTCTTGTCATCCCCTATTGCAGAGACCCTGCTACGTGCCGCATGCGACGGGGCATCTCTGCGCCCTCGGGGGCAGGCTCTGCGCTTTGCCCCGTCGGGTACCTGGCCGCCGCCCCTCCCCGGTCTCAGCCGGCACCCCGGGATCGCGCGGGCCCCGCGCAGCTCGCTCGGAGCGCCGCCGCTCCGCTCCCCGCTCCCCGCTCCC
>WBMZ01011648.1:0-10678 GCA_013400975.1 Atrichornis clamosus | reverse complement strand
TCCGCGGCGGCGGCGGGCGGTCCCCGCTGCCAGCCCGTTGCCACGCAGCCGTCGCCTTGGCAACCGGCCCGGCGGCGGAGGGATGCTCGGCCCCTTCTGCCGGCCTTCCCGCTCCGCCCTCCCCGGCATCCCGGCTCGCGGACCCCCCCTCCGCCTCTTCCCACGGGCAGCGCCGCGCCCCCCGCCTCCCCCGCATCCCTCCCGTCCCGCTGCTCGTCCCGCTCTCCCCACAGAATATTGGATGAGAATTGACCACTTTGCCAAGAGGCAGCGAGTCACAGCCTGCGCTGAGGCAGCAGTGCTGGAAACGGCACCAGCAGCTCCAGCGAGAGTCCCCTGGGACCTGCTGGAACCTTCAAACAAACAATCCAGACCTTTCTGGAATGTAGGATCGGCCACTCTGATACTTCCGTTTCCTAAAATCCTACCTAGAAAAAAGGACTTGCTAGAGACCTTCCCCAGAGAGCAAATAAACCACAGACAGATTATTTCCCCTAATTCTGCCAGGAAAGCCAGAGACCTTTACCAAGGAGAATGAAAAATCACCAACAGATTATTTCCTGAAATTCTACCGAGACACTTAGAGATCTGCACCAAGGAGCTAAAAACCACTGACCTCTTATTTCCCAGAATTCTACCAGGGCATCTAGAGACCTTTCCCAAGGACCAAAAATCCACTGAAAGATTCTTCCAGGACAATTAAAAGCTTTCACCGAGGAGCAAAAATCCACTGAGAGATTATTTCCAAAAATTCTACCAGGAAAACTGGAGACCTTTCCTGAGAAGCTAAAAACCACTGACACACTATTGCCCAAAATTCTACCAGGACAGCCAGAGACCTTCACCAAGGAGTGATAAACCACTGACATTTTTTCCCAAAATTCTAGCAGGGCATCTGGAGACCCTCACTGACAGATTCTACCATGCTATCCAGAGCCTTTCACCATGAAACATAAATCCACTGACAGATTATTTCCCAAAATTCTACTGGGCCATCCAGAGACCTTCAATGAGGAGCAAAAAATCCACTGACAGATGAATTCCCTGGAGGCACCCAGGAAGGAGCAGCCTCCTTTCCCCCTGCGGTCTTCTCCGACACACACACAAATCTCTGCCAGGCTCTGGCAAACACACGGAGCAGGGAGTTCTCTTTGCTCCCTTTGTTTACCCAGACACCCACTTCCCAGGTTAAACATTCCAGGTTCAACACATTCCAGGTTCAACATCCAGCACCAGAGCCCAGGCTGCCGCTTGCTGGGATCAGCCTGAATCCCTGCAGGAATTCTCTCCCCGTCAGTCAGAGGGGAGTTGCAGGACTGCTCCGTTCGGGCCCCTCTCCACGTTCCCACAGTAACTCGGGCACATCTGGCCTGCACAATGCCAGCTCTGTCCCTGCAGCAGCTCTGCCACCCCACGCTGCCAGCCCTGGCACCACGTGTGCCTCCCTCTCATCCGCTGCCAGGGTCTGGATGGCCCTGCTGCACCCCTCCTCCCTGCCCACCGCTTGCATCAGAAGGACTGGGGAGCAGAACGTGCCAATTAAAAAATCTTTATTAAGCATGATGCTTCTACTGCTCACTCTGTTGGTAAACCCGCATCCCTGTTCCCAGCAGCTTTTCCCTTCATTGCTGCATCCCTCTAGATCTTTCCAGCTGCCAAAAGGAATTCTGGTGTACACAAACGGGAATTCTCCCTCTCCTTCTGCAGCACGAGATGCTACCGGCTTTCCTTGGTAAGGGAAGAGAGGGGGAAGAGGGGGACTGGCTCTCCCGGGGGCTGGGAGGCAGCCCTGTCACTGGAACACGGGGGAGTGTGTTCTTAGTGCCTTTTTAGAGTCAACCACAACCGCACAGGGACAGTCCCTGCGTCACACGCGGCCGCCACGCTCCGCAGGGCCCAGCCCCCGGACCTCGGCTGCAGGAGCTCCCTGCAAGCACAGGTTGGACATGAAGGAGCAAAACTATCCTAGGAATGTGTCTGTGCCCTTGGGAACGGGCTGGCCACAGGACAGCGGTGCTGTCAGCGACACAGAGCTGTCCCACAGCCCACGCTCCAGGATTCACAGTAACCCCCACGCGGCCTCTCCAGGCCCAGGAGCTTCTCGAGTTCACAACCAAGACACATCCCCCACCAGACAGCTGGAAATGTGAATGTCCTGAGGGATGGGGCTTCAAGGAGCCTGGAGAAGAACTTTTACAAGAGCAGGTGGTGATAAGACAAGGGGACCAACAAAAAACCCCACACCTGATCTCAAAGCTTTCTGCTCCTCCTTACATCTCAACTCTGGTATGTACCCAAAGTAAATAATGCCATTTAGATAATAATTCTTTTTAAATAAAAGGGAGAGGATTCAGATCTGGTCGATCTGATCTCTCACCCCAGAAGAGTTCAGATCCCTCAGAGCAGACTCTCATCCTGCAGAGCTGCAGTCTAGAGTGAAACATGGTTCCTCCTCTGTAAAGCTGGAACAGCTCATCAGGCGTTTGCCAAATGGATTAATTCCAGAGGCAGAACATTTATCAACATGTTTGTGCTCATCAGTGCTGTTTCACAGACTTTGGGCAACACCTCTCCCAGCTCTGATGCAGTCCCTGAAAACGCCCTGTGCTGCATCAAGAGCAGGAACAGGACGGGACCCACACAGGATTTGGGGCTTGGATGTGAAAAACTTCCCACAGCTGCCACATGTGAGAAGCCCTTTGAGTGTTCTGGCACCTTCAGTGCTCAGATCATCCAGAGGGATGGGGTGTAACAGCCAAGATCTAATTTCAGGGAGAACTCTGCAACCTTTCATGAGTTCCATGATGTTGCTTTTATTTGGCCTTAACAAACAATCAAATAATTTTCTCCTCTTTGAACGAGAAGGACAAAAGACATTTCCCCAGCACCGTTCTATTCATGTTCAAAAGAGCCTATAAATCTCTACCAACAATAGCAAAGATGAAGCTTTTTTATTTTGTTTTGTTCATTTTTAAATTCATATCCCTGCCTTTCATGCTATTTGCAGATCAATGGGAAAAGGAGCAGGTCAGGGGTCAAGAGCAGTTGTGCCAATCAGGGTTGGTCTAAGACTCAATTCTTTCATCTGAACCTGCCCCACCTCCTCCCGAGCCAGGGAAGAATTTTAGGGGAAAAAGAAGAGAAGAGGAAAAATCTCACACCAGATAAGTGCACGCACAGAAAGAGCATTTCACAGAATTCCTGAGGCTGGAAAAGCCCTCCCAGCCCATGGAGTCCAAGCTGGGCCCATCCCCACCCTGTCCCCAGCCCAGAGCTCTGAGTGCCACAGCCAGGAATTCCTTGGGCACCTCCAGGGATGGGCACCCCAAACCTCCCTGGGCAGCCCCTGCCAAGGCCTGACCACCCTTTCCATGAGGAAATTCCCCCTGGTGTCCAACCTGCCCCTCCCCTGGCACAGCTGAGGCCGTTCCCTCTCCTCCTGTCCCTGTTCCCTGGGAGCAGATCCCAAATCCCCCCCCGCTGCCCCCTCCTGTCAGGGCCTTGTGCAGAGCCAGAAGGGCCCCCCTGAGCCTCCTTTGCTCCAGGCTGAGCCCCTTCCCAGCTCCCTCAGCTGCTCCTGCTGCTCCAGCCCCTTCCCAGCTCCCTCAGCTGCTCCTGCTGCTCCAGCCCCTTCCCAGCCCCGTTCCCTTCCCTGGACACTCCAGCCCCTCTCCTGTCACGAGGGGCCCAGAACCAGACACAGCACTGGAGGTGTCCCAGCAGTGCCAGCACAGGGGGACAATCACTGGTCCTGCTGCCACAGGCCAGGATGGCACTGGCCTTTGGCCACCTGGGCACACGGCTGGCAAGGGAATGCTTTCCATGGAGGAAAGACAGAAACCTTTCCCACCAGCCACCTCGAGCTCACTCTGAATGCTCTTGGCTACTTTAGCAGGTTGGGTTCACTTCCAACACAGCCCTGGTAGAGCCATATGATAATTCCTTGTGATTCAGCTGCATGTTTTTGTTTAGAACCATTTCAAAAAGCTAAATTTAGTTGTTGTTTGCAAGTATTCGTTCAACAGTTTGCACAAATACTCAAGACTGATTCCCAGACTTCACACTTGGCTTTTTGCTTCGTTTCCTTCTGTGTGTTTAACTCTCCTGCACCCGTTCCCTCCCGCTGCCGACAAAAGATGGAAGCTGGATCACAGAAATAAACTCCAAGAGAATTGGTGCTTTTGATCTGTGTCACAGAGCCAGCATTCCACACGGAAAGAGATCACAGGCAAGGGAAGCACGGCACTCATGGCTTGGCATCTGCCTGCGAGCAGAGCACGGGGACACGGCGCCATTCCCACCTGGATCCAGCACTGGGACACAGCGCCATTCCCACCTGGATCCAGCACTGGGGCGCCATTCCNTTCCCACCTGGATCCAGCACTGGGACACGGCGCCATTCCCACCTGGATCCAGCACGGGGACACGGCGCCATTCCCACCTGGATCCAGCACGGGGACACGGTGCCATTCCCACCTGGATCCAGCACAGGGACACAGTGTCCATCCCACCTGGATCTAGTGGCTGCCCCTGGATCCCTGGAAGTGTCCCAGGCCAGGCTGGACGGGGCTGGGAGCACCCTGGGACAGTGGGAGGTGTCCCTCCCATGGCAGGGGGGCACTGGTTGGGATTTAAGGTCCCTTCCCACCCAAGCCAGTCTGGGATTCTGTCTCGTCTCCTAAACCAATCCTGCTGCAGGGGTGGAAGGCTTCCTGCCCTGGAATTTTGTTAATGGCTCCAATCGAAATGTTTTTGCAGGGCTCTGGGAATCAAACGGGCAATTTCCACACATCCTGGTTTGCCTTTGAGACTGGTTTTGGCACTGTCCCAGCGCTCCCAGCCGGCTGCCAGGTCACCCCGGATGGCACCACCCAGGGCATGGGAATGCCTGCTCCTGGCAGTGGGATGGGGGACAGCACACGCAGCAGGGGAGGTCACAGGACAGGGGTGCGACACAACAACAAAAAACACCAAAACCACCCCAGCTACACGCAATTTTAAGAGTCGTGGTTTATGTCCAGATTCACAAAAACTTTGGAAGTTTTAAACATTTTCACAGTGGCCAAAGAACAGTAGAATCACAGGGGAAATCATTAAGGTGCTCCTGGAGGTAAAACCAGTTTTAAAGTATTATTTTAATATCTTTGAGGAGGAAAAAAAAAGGCAATAATTCCTATTGGCTTGGGAATTCTCAGGTAAGTATTATTGCCAGGCAATAATCTCTAATGTAGCTGCATTTTGCTTTTTCTCCTGTAGCAAAAATACCACAGAAACAAGGACAAGACTTTCTTCCTATGCTGTAGCACAAACCCTTCAAGGAACACCAGACCATTGCTCAATGCCCTTAAAAAGTGTCTCAAGTTGCCCAAAAATTTAAACAAACAACCCAAGGCACCCAAATAATTTGTCAGCTTTAGTTCTCAAAGGGCAACTTCTGATGGTTCTGCAGGAGTTTTCTAAAAAAGCTCATCCAGATCACTCCCACTGGATCATCACTTACAGTGTGAAAAGGCATTCCCTGAAAATTCCATCTGGAAAAGAGGTGGAGGGTACAGATAAGTCAAGGGACAAATCTCAAAAAACACAGACCCAGCGTTCTGACATTTTCAGCTAAAAGTATTGTCTGTATCCTTTTTATTATTCCTTATCGTTATTTAAATCTCTTATACATGAAAAATGAAAATAGTGATGTTGCCAAGCATTGGAATCAACAGAAATTTCCTTTTAAGTGTCTCTGTCAACAATGACTTCAGAATTCCTGACAAAGGTGGGGTTTCTGTTAATAGGATTGAAAGCAAATGCCAAGATCTCCATAAAATGCATTTTCCCTTTTCTGCATAATCTATGACAACTATGTACAGAAGTGTACAGCAAAATATGAAATTATCTCCCACACTTCAAAACCTGGGAGAATCCTGGTGTGCCACCATCTAAGCTGGCACCTCCAGCTGTAAACCAGGAGTTCTGTTAGCACAGGAACCAATGGACTCCTAATTCCACAGATTTGTCTGATTCCAGGTTCTGAACTGACAGAACAAGGCTGCAGAACACGCTCAGCCCGGATCAGACAGCAGGAAACGCGGGTAATAAGGAATTCTCAAAGGAGGAGCGGATCCAGGGGTGCCTATTTATAAAACACAGGCTCTAATTACACTGCTCTCAGCACCGGGAATGTCACTTCCCTGGATTCGCTCTTGTCTGGGAGGACATGACGGGTGCCACACCCCCAGGGCAGGAGCACACGGAAAACCGGGAGGCAGCAGTGCTTCCACCACGCACACGACCAGCCAGGCTGGCACAGCGCTCCGAGACCTCGAGTGCCACCCTCGCCAGCAGTGCCCAGGCCTCGCTGCCCCGTGTCCCCCGTGCCACAGGGCTTTGGATCCCTGCAGGGGTGGGGGCTCCCCACTGCCCGGGCAGCTGCGCCTTTGGGGCAGGAAGGCTGAGCAGCGCAGGAAAACCCAAAAATCCCGGAATCACTGAGACTGGAAAAGAGCTTCAAGATCACCCAGTCCGAGCTGGGACTGACCCCCACCTTATCACCCAGCCCAGAGCACTGAGAGCCACATCCAGCCCTTCCCTGGACATCTCCAGGGACAATCTCTCCACCACCTCCCTGGGCAGCCCCTGCCAATGTTTAAACAGCTCCTTCCACGAAGAAATGGTGAACAATTCCTTCTTTAGCCCCACAGAGGCAGCAGGACAAGCAGTGCTGTCCCAGCACTCACAAACCAGCTTCTTAAACTCAACAGCAGCATGGAACTGCTGCACTTATCCAAGATACTCCTTCAAAATCCAGACCCTTGTGCCTGACACAAGCAGAGTGTCTCTGGCTTAACCAGCCCTGGGCAGGGTAACCCAGCCCCAGGCTCTCAGTGAAACTTCACTCGTATGTGGGTGAAGGAAAACATTTTCTTCACCATATGGTGCAGGATGAAAATAATTGCCCAACGCCAGCAGCTCGCTAATATTGGTGCCAGATCCAGGGAAAATGCTGTCAGCTCCCACAGCCCACAGCTCCCTATTTTAAGACATCCACCAGAAGCTTCAGGCTGAGGAGCTCTGCAAAGGCCCAGAGTCCCCACAGGCAGGGGAAGTGCTGGGGGCTTCATTGTTCAGAAGGCTCTGGCTCACAAAGGTAAAGGACAGAGTTTGCTGTGCAAAGAATCCCAGAATTGCTTCCTTCGGAAAAGCCCTCCAGGATCACCAAGTCCAGCCCGGGCCCCATCCCCACCTTGTCCCCAGCCCAGAGCTCTGAGTGCCACCTCCAGGCCTTCCTGATAACTGGGAAAAGTCTCCCCTGGTATCACAAAACCCATAAGGGGACCTCACCCCCTGTTTTACAGCCAAGAAAACAAAAGGAAGAAAAAGACCAAAAGCTTTTTTCTGTCCTGGGATGAGACACACATTCCTTTGGGACAAAGTCAGCTCCAGCATATTGTTGTGGGATCTCTTGGCTTTTCCCTTTTCAGGCACCCTGAAGAGCACACAAGTTATCTGCAAAACTGAGACCTTGCCACAATCAGATCTTGAATCCCAGGATGGGTGAGGCTGGAAGGGCCCACAGCAGCTCATGTGGTCCCTGCTCCCTGCTCGGCAGGGCCATCCCAGCATCAGGATCGTGTCCAGAGGGTTCTGGAATAGCTCAGTACCACGTGGAATGAGTTTTTAAATGGAGGGGGTGAGGAGTTTTGCTCTTTATTTTTGGTCTGCAGCAGAGTGGATGGAGGACACAAAGATCGCTGATCACAGCACATCAGATAAACCAACCTGATAAATTGATTAATGTGCTGACTTCATATTATCCCATTCTGTTTTCTGTTTGATTTACATGTATAATTTACTTACTCATTTAATCTCATTAATAAAATATCAGGGGGGAGGCTGTGTGGACTGCGTGTTTTCTCCTAGGGTGCTGAGATTAAAAACCTGAGGAGTCTCCAGACAGTGCCTGTGTAAATCTCTGAGTGATGCTACAAAGCCCTGCCTTATAGCACTTCCATAATTGATGCTGGAATCACAGCACTGCTGGAGTTTATGGGAAACAGCATTTGCATATCAGTCATTTCTTCTGACTAACAACAGGGGCCTGGGAAGCTGTGAGTGGGGGATAGGAAAGCAGAAAGGTTGATCACTGTCCTGAAAAATCAATCTCTGCTTCTCACAGGGCTGGGAAGTGAAGAGGCACCTGCACATTTGGAGTCCAAAATGAGAATGGAGTCAGAATCCCAGGATCACTGAGGTTGGAAAAGCCCCCCAGGATCACCGAGTCCAAGCTGTGCCCATCCCCATCTTATCCCCAGCCCAGAGCTCTGAGTGCCACAGCCAGGAATTCCTTGGGCACCTCCAGGGACGGGCACTTCAAACCTCCCTGGGCAGCCCCTGCCAAGGCCTGACCACCCTGTCCAGGGAGAAATTCCTCCTGCTGTCCAACCTGCCCCTCCCCTGGCCCAGCCTGAGGCCATTCCCTCTCCTCCTGTCCCTGTTCCCTGGGAGCAGATCCCAAAGCCCCCCTGGCTGCCCCCTCCTGCCAGGGACTTGTGCAGAGCCAGAAGGGCCCCCTGAGCTTGGACATCATCAGGGTTTGAACATTCCCACTCCATCCTCAGAGTCTGGCATTTGAAAAGAAGCTGTATCTCTCAAATAAATTGAATAACCCCAAGAAACGAACCACGAAGCGCTGGGAGATGGCAGACTTCTAAAACGACCGTAACTCCTCACAGAAGTCCCCCTTGCTGCTGCACCCCTGGAGATTCTGGGACAGGAGTTACCTGTGCCCACACACACCACCACACTCCGTGCACAGACATTCCAAGGACACAACACGGACACATTTCCTTCCCCTGCGACGGAGCCCACGGCTGGAGGTGGCGGAGAGAAAGTGATCTGCTTCAAAGGCTACATTTTGAACAGGAACTTTTCAACATCAATTTAAAATTATAATTTTTAGGTATTCCAAAGCCTGCTCAAAGATCAGCCCTAAGACCTGCCCATGAAACGCTCATTTGCACATTTTTAAATACTAATCCAAATCAGAGCAACTTTAAATGAGTCAGTCAGGTATCACTGCCCCAAAAGTGAACATCTCTGTTGACTTAGCTAGAATTTTTTAATTACTATTTTCTCAAACTGAAATATCAATAAAATGTCTGACCTTAGCATGTTTTACATCAAGCATAAACCTATTTATTACACTTTAGCAGATTTGTATCCGTTTTTCTTTTTAAGCAAATGAGGCTGAAGTCCCCAGCCCTGTTTGTGTTTGGGGCCTGCCCACCCTGAAGGGCTCTGCCTGACCCCAGCCAGGGTGGACACAAAGGTCCGAGTGACAACGTGTTGCTACCAACAGCATGAAATTAAGTAACCACAGACACTCCATCAGTGCCCGGTGGAGAGAACTCCAGCAACACCAGCTGGTGCTTCATCAGCCACCAGGAGTTCAGCCCTGAAATGCCAAGTCTCAGGACTGGGAGACCACGAAATTAAATCTGGATTTAAAAACTGATGTGTCTGAGACTCTAAGGTGCCCCTAGGTAGGTCACTCATGTGGGAAATGCCCAACACATCCAAAGTTTTCTAGGATGACTTTCCTGCTGCTGGCACGCTCCTGTCATGCCTTTCCACAAGGAATCACGGTGCCCACAGAAATCTTTCCACGTAGGTCCTGGTAGGCAATAATCAACCCCTCACCTTCAAGCTTGCAATTGCAAGGCAATGTTTTTCAGCACTGAACCAGACTTTGTCACCATTTCTTAAATATACTTCCAATTTTGGTCTCTATTTTCAGGCACAGCTCCCCAGGCTCAGCATTCGGAACTGCAGCACCACCACGGTGCTGCTGCTTCACCTCCTGCTGCCTTGTGCTTCCCACCTGCACATTCACCTGCAAGTCTGCAGGTACCAAAACAGCAGCAACCCGGGCTTTTTCATCAGAGAATTATGGATTTAAATTAGAACGGATACTCAAATTCAGCATTCACTGAACCTGTTCGGCTCCAGGAAAGAGCCAAGTCTGGCTTTCACGGTGAGAGGTTTTGGAAAGCTTCACTCCAGAAGGATGAACTTACAGCACAAAGAGCCAACTCTAATATGCAGGTGAACTAAATCAAGAATCGAGTCTAAACTAAGTCAAGAATAAAGCAATAAAACAAGCAATGATGATAAACTTGAAGCAGCAGTGTAACTTTTGGGTGAATAGACAGATGTTCCACCTGTGCACATGCACAGGGTGGAAATGTTTGTGTCTCACATCAACAGGAGAAAAACCACTTTAAACAATGCAAAAAATATTATTTTAAATAATCTGGGACATGCTTTCAATCCTTAATTGCAGTCCCAGAACCAGTTGTGGTTTATCTGTGCACAAGGAAAGGCAGAAGAACGAGCAGCTACAACAATTGCCAGCAGCGTTTGACCCCCTCCAGGAAACAAAGCCCAGCAGAGTGAGGGGAAGTGGGCTTGCCCAGAGCAAAAACTGGGAATTGATGTTCAAATTCTCGTCATTTGCTGGTAATTAGTCCTAGCAGTTTGAAACGACAGGTCTCGTACCAGAGCAATGATGTGTCGCTCACGCTTCCCAGAGGTTCCGAGCACAGAACCCAGGGATGGTTACCAGTGAGACTGCAGAAGGCAGCAGCACATCCCTGGGACAGCCCTGGGAGGCAGTGGGGATGGGGGC
>WBMZ01011639.1:0-22326 GCA_013400975.1 Atrichornis clamosus | reverse complement strand
AAAAACCAGGCCTTGCAAATCTAAGACACCTATTCGGTACAGAGTTGTACATGTACTCCTGTATTCAGTACATGTACTCCTTCCATCCCCAAAGATGTATTGCTTAAGCTCCTGTTATCCAACTGTTTTTTAAACTAGGACATCTGTGATTTCCTGATACAACCTAATGTGTAATAGAAACAGTAGGACTTACCAGAACTGATTTCTGATTTTAAGTAGGACATTCTTTTTGATATAAAAACATGATAGGGCTCCCAGGCACTTCCATGGCTGGTGAATTCTTTCTCCTTTCTTAGTATGTTCTTACAGTAACTAAATGGGGCACATATTTTGTGAATGTTTGTGGTCTTCAGGTTCTTGCTGTAATTTGAAAATCTTTTGATCAACTGCAACAGCTTGTAGCTGAATCATTTTTCCTTTGCACAGACCTTTGTAGCAAATTCCAGTGTACAGGGTAACGAAGTTCACCCTTTGGTGTAAACTTTGAGCAGATGTTTGGGGGTTCAGGCTGATGGGGTAGTTCAGCTGGGTGGCTTGAGTCAGCCCTGGGTGTCTGCAGCCCTCACCTCTAGGTCAAGAGCTCTTCACCAAAGCATGAGGTTTGCTGTAGGTGAAATTACAGTGTTGTCCTGACACATTGGTTGTAACTCTGTACATAAAAACAAGAATAAGAATCATAAACTGGTTGAGGAATAAGTGAGGTAAAGCTTATTCCATATTCCTCCCCATTTAATTCAAAATTTTGTCCTGAAATAGGTCACCATGTTACTCAGTTGGAGTGAAGTAGGAGCTCAGTTTTTGGGTATGGTTTCTGCGTTCTTCTCTTCCCTTTTTCCTTCTCTTTAATATTTTGGTCTTTTTTGATACTAGAAATGCTTCATTTTTGTTTTCTTCCAAAAAGTGAACTAGTGGTGTGCAGAAAAACATTCTTGAGATATGCAGTTTGTTTACTTCAATTTGCCCTTGGAAGAAAGTCTGGTCATTATTTTTTTTAATCCTATTGCTGTAATAGGTATTTTTTATGAAGTCTAGTTGTTCCACAATATTTCCATACTATTGTTAATTATGAAATTCTGTAAGGACACCTTGCTCTGATTGTTTTTACATAAACTGTTTGCCGTGTCCACTTACAACTGGGAGTGTCAAAATCAAAGCAACTGCATGTAAGTGAGGGAAATATTTAAAGTTTCATGGGTTTACTTTTTAACATGTTGAGATTCGAATTGTTATCAGCTTGATTCTGACTTCTATTTTGGCCTCTTCTATACGTTTATTTGTATTGGTGCATCGTTAACTTAGGAAGCTTAAGGAGGAGAGATTTCCTCTCAGCTGTACATCATGCATAATGATGTTACACAGCTACAGGTCAGTGTGGGTCTGTAGTTGCAGGTGCCTGGCTAAAGTTTTTCTCTAAACTCCATTCAGCCATTAGTGGGCACAAGGAATAGGTGTGGTTTGGTTGAGTAGTACATTCAGTGAAACACATCCCATAGCTTAACTGTAGCCTCTACAAGCTTCAGAGGAAATCCAGAGTGGGTAGGTACTGGAGACAAACTGTTGTCTGTAAAGGAAAAAGATCTTCATCTGAGATGCCAGATGCATCTTTTCTTTAGCGAAGAGATAATCTAAACACCCAGAGATGTGAAGATGGAGAGGGATTGCTTAGCGCATGCAAATAAAACGTGTCTAGAAATGCAAGGGCTTTAAACTGTGGACTGACAGGAGGATGAGGCAGTTGGAGAAAGCGATCTTGGGCAATGTTTTAAGCAAGGGGAAGGGATTGTCTGACTCTTACAGCCAAAGGGGTTAAAGTTGCTTTTCCTGTCCCTGTAGTAATGGTCTTAATCTCTTTGATGTAATGGCTCATTCTGAGCCTTATTATAGGAATGCTGAAAATGTGAGTGTTGGGTTTGTGGTATTGATGTGGGTTCTTGAAGAAAAAGGCTTCAACATGAGTTGAATGAAAAGTGCAAAGAGAGCTCAGTCTGCTGGAGCTTCCAATGCACGTGAATGGAAAAAGGTTTGTCTTGGAGCTGTGACAATCAGAATCATCCATTTCTAAAGGACTTTCTATTGTTATAGCCAGCCTAGTTTTTAATACACACAAGCATTGCCTTGGGCTAGTTGAGGGATCAGTTTGGGAAAGCAACTACTGACCCAGGGCAGTTAAATTGTTATGCTAAGGTTATTAGTGTTTTTAGTGTTTCCGTTTCAAAACCTAGTTGTATCTAAACAAGAAGTAAAATTTTGTTTGCTGATTTTGCATTTGAAAGACAAAACAACCCACAAAACAATCTTTCTGCTTTTGCATCTCATTGAGGCAAACACTGCTTTTCTTCCTGTTACTTCCTGTGCCTACTTATAAAGAGCAGTTATGGAGATATCAGCACTCTGGTCCTGGTGCCACAAGGTGCTTTGTAAGCACACATGCATCCTGTGGTTTACATGAAGTATTAGCTAATTTTCATTCAAGGATATTCAAACCTTTTGCAATGTGGAATTTAGCAGCTCAGAAGAGGAGTTGGTGGTAGCAGCAGCTGAGAGTGAACAAACCAGATGACTGCTAGAGAAGAGTGTTAGTCATGAGCAGGTCAATCAAAGGTGGATCAAGAGCTCTAGAAGGAAGTAAAATAAACCCTCCCACAGCGGTTTTGCATTCCACTCTGTACACTCCTGACTGTGGCAGGAGTCTTTAGGGTCTTACCAAACCACTGGTTTCAGTTACAACAATATTTATACCACGTGACCAAAGAAGCTGGGATTATGCTTCTTTCCCATTGAAATTTCTGCTCTGGCACACTCTTCATCCTCATGTGCCTTTTTGAACCATTATGTGACTAACCCCACAGTATTTTCTCTGGTTTCCACTTTCTGGTATAAATGACCTGATGATTCTTTGTAAGAATGACCTAGCAGAATACTGACCTCCTGGAAGCAGAGCTCTAGAAAACCATACACGATTCTCAGGCAGACCTGGGTTGTTATGAAGTGTTAAACTTCAGAGACAAATTGTGTGCTGGTGGTTGTGGCTAGCAAAAGGCCTACACTGCAAAGTCTAGTTCTGTACAGAAATGCTAATATCTCCTCAAACAGTCACAGTAGTTGTATGCCACAAATTGACTGTGAAGCTGAGCCAAAGTCCAATTACTGACTGTGTCAGAATACCTTTGGTGTAATTTCTCCTGACATGAGGATCACACCAGCTGCAGTAGCAGAGCTAGAGAAGAACAGAAGAATAGATTCACTGCATTGGTTTTGCTGTTTTCTTTCTGACCTGGCGGCCTGTAATCTGAACCTTAGATTCAGAAATCTTGAAGCAGAATCTAGAGCTGATTTACGTAGTAGGTGAAGACCCTGGCAGCTGCTGTAAGCAGATGCTGTGTATATCTGAGACACCCAACTGTCGCGGCGGGGGCAAGGTGGTCAGAGCCGCGACCTTCCGAAAGCGTCCCCGGCTGCGTCGGGAACCGCTCCGTAGGCCACTTCCTCAAGCCCACTCTTGCACACACACACACACACACACACACACACACTCGCGGGGTCTTCAGAGGCTAGTTGGTGGTGAAGGACGAGGGAGAGGTCTTATCATGGGTTCCGCGGGGAGGGTTTATTGCCAGCAGCCACGCAAAGGGTCCAGAGGATAAGACAGAGGGAGCAAGCTGTGCTCCGGGTTAAATACGGGGGTGGGTAGAGCATCAGGGCTAATAGGGTGAGGGCACGGGCAGTACAAAGGTGATGGGAGGGCCAGGGGACCAAGGGAGGGACTACAGAGTAAGGCCCGATGGAGGGGCAGGGAGAGGAGAAGGTTCTGGTAAGGAGCACATATGAGGGAGAAAAGGGGTGGGAGGCCAACAGGCCAATCAAAAAACTGAACTGGGGTACATTTGAATGCCTGGGCAAAGGGTCCTGGGAGAGGCACCTTTTCCTCACCCTTAGCGGGGAGATGGACTAGGAGGCTTCCCTCCAAGGAGCGAGGGTGGTGGAAGTGATTGGCCTTGCGGCCTCCACACCCAAATACCAGATGTGGGCCGTAGTAGCCATTCCTGTGTGACCAAGGGATCCTGATGGTGCACNATGCCTGGGCAAAGGGTCCTGGGAGAGGCACCTTTTCCTCACCCTGAGCGGGGAGATGGACTAGGAGGCTTCCCTCCAAGGAGCGAGGGTGGTGGAAGTGATTGGCCTTGCGGCCTCCACACCCAAATACCAGATGTGGGCCATAGTAGCCATTCCTGTGTGACCAAGGGATCCTGATGGTGCACCATGGGCTCTGAAATAAAGTGTGCTGAGGCTGCTATGGCACTGCAGCTTACCCTGGGTTTCTCTCATCTGTACATACTAAAGAGCATTCAGACCTCCATTACTCATCTGCAAGGACTCTGCTCTGACTGGTGGAGAAGGGTTGGGCTCTTGCTCACGCTCAGCTTGGCTTCCAAGAGCACGAGCTTCCTGAGATCAGGGGAGAGGGAAAGGATGTGACTCCATCCCAGTGCAGCAGCAGGCTGGGGTCCTGGGCTGGTCCTTGTTCTGGGCCTGGCTTGTGCAATCTGCGCTTGTCACCGGACAAAGCACATACACGGTGATGTGGATGATGACGCTGTATGTGAAGATGCCCATGTGCTGGAGGATCTCATACTGTCACACCATCCTTTCATGGGACTGATGAACCAAAATGCAGCACGGTGCTGAGAGAGTTGTATTGTTTGAGCTCCTCCAGAAGCTTGAACAGATGCTGCCTACTCACTGTGTTATGTACATGAGCTGTGCTCTTGTTTCCACCTTGCTTTCATGCCCAGCTTGGCTTCATGACTTGCATAGAGGGTGTGAAAACCCAGACATAGCAATGGTCAGCATTGTTGTGTCTCTCCCTTTTGTGTAACTGGGATGGAGATTTTGGGAGCCCCATGTGGAACTTGCATTTCCCTGCTCAGCTTAGTAACACAAAAGCCTTGGAAGAGCCTGCTGCTATTCCTAAGCCAGACGTTATTTCAACATTTATAGAGTGTTTTACTTCTGCCAAAACCGGAGAGTGAAAACCATTCCTGCAATAATGACAACATTTTTGCAGCTCTCTTTATTTTAGGTGGATTTTGCAACTCTTCTGGCATTTTTATTCTCTGAAATTTCTGAACATTTGTAGAGCAGCAGTATTTTTCATTACTTTTAAGCTGACCTTGTAAGTTTATCTAGCAATAGAAAACTCTGCCCTTGATGTTTTGAGAAGGGAATCTGCTTCAGTAAGCTATATTTTCAGGAAGAGTAGTTTAAAAGCCTTCCATAATGAAGGGGAAATGATCCAGGTCTGTGTCTGTTACAACACGATAAAACTCCACTGAAAGCACTAAATGTAAATGCAAAGTTGCTAATTGCTAGTTAGCATAACTGTTTTGTACAAACCTTAGCAATGGCATCTTAGTTCTTTCTAACCTCACCCACTCCAAGTAGGACATAACAGGAATGGTAAGAGAGGAGACTGGAACAGTTTGCACAGAGGAAGAAGACCTTGTAAAATATGATGTGCTTTGTAAATCTCCTTTATCACATGAAAGAGGAGAACACTTTATATGAAACTCTTGCTGTTCAGGTGAGGAGAATAGTACCAGGGAATATTAACTGCACTGAGAGGCAGGATGATGGTTCAGACTTGGCCTTCCCACCGCTGTCTCTGGATCGGAGTTGGCTTATTTCCTATCGGCACAGCGGGAGCCCACGCTGCTCCCCGCCTTGTAGGCGTATGCAAAAAGGCTCAAAACTGGTCCTCAAAAGCTGTGCTTAATATAAGTACAGGAGCAGGAGCTCTGTCTTTGGAAGAGCAGAGGCACAAAAGAGTGGTGGAAACAAAGCAAAATAAAAAGAGTTTGTTTAACTGCCAAACCTGTGTTAAAGTTTTTTATGAGCAAATTGGCATGACTGGTTCTGAATATGACAGGTCAGTTCTTTGCTCTGATGTGTGCAGACTTAGATGGAAAAAGATCATAGTGAAATGTGGGGTTTGTATTTATCTGTTTCATTTCTCTACCAAAATGCCTGTATAAAACAGGGTAGAGAGGAGGAAAGGATGTGCACTCAATAAAGATACTTAATATTTAATGATTCTGTCTGCCTTTTGGCTTTTTATGACACCAATATTCCTATTAGAAAATCTATTTTGCCCTTTTCTGCATGAGAGATTTGTGCAAACAAGCAAGAGGCCTGACCACAAGGGAAAGTCATTAAATTGACAAATCAAGGTGTTCACAAATGCAACAGAAAAAAAGGAAATAAAAAAGAGTTATTCCAGACCGCTTGTTGTCCAGCTCTAGAAGAGCTTTGAAGAATAAGAATGCTGGTATCCAATTTTGGAAGTGACCACCTAACGACTCAAGACAGAGGAAGGGTTAGACAGTCAACCTGGAGTTTGGGGCTCGAAAGGGACATTTTTAGGTTCTTCCTTCCAAAAATGCTACGAGTAGCCCTCCTAAGCAGGTGAGCTTTGTGATTCCCAAATGAAGTGTGGAAATCCAAGCATGAAAGACAACATGAACTTAAGAGATTACTTAAAGAAGAAAGGACAACTAATAAAGTGGAGCTGCTGGAGTGATGGCTTAAATAAGCACTTCTCTTTCCCAAGCAGCTGGCATGCAAAGAAGTAGAATATCTCACACTGTCTGGGATCAAAGGGTAATTTTTATCTGAAATCTTTTGGGCAGATTTATGATAAGTCTTTGGCAGTCTCTGTGATTCTCAAGTCACTGGTGGAAAAAAACACACCCTGGAGAAGGAGAATCATGGATT
The DNA here is from genome assembly GCA_013400975.1 of Atrichornis clamosus. Taxonomy (NCBI): domain Eukaryota; kingdom Metazoa; phylum Chordata; class Aves; order Passeriformes; family Menuridae; genus Atrichornis; species Atrichornis clamosus. The sequence continues at coordinate 15,555 of WBMZ01011639.1, read as the reverse complement.
AGAAGAAGAATAGGTAACAAATAGTGCACAATTAAGCTGTATCCAGTTACAGCTATGAATTTTGAACGTGTCGTCAGAGGAGCGTATAAATTGCAAAGTAACTGTAAGCAGGAAAAATCAGGGAATTCTGTCTTCCTTCATCACTGCTTGTTGTTCAGACAACGTTCTTTGTACATCTTTGCTTTATCACAAGTAATGGAGCCATTCCATGTCTTTCACAGCACTGCCATTTGCTGCTGGTTTTTAAGGTGAAGACTAAAAGCTCTTCAGTGTCTGTGATGATGAAAATAGATCTGTTTTCAGACTCGTAACATCTTGTTAGTAGTGTCATACAGTTGGTTTACTTGGGACAAAGTTAAAAGATTAGCTTTCTGTAGGAATTGGAAGCCTGGTAAGGGTGGAAGCTGCCTGCACTGGAGACAACTCCCAGTGGCTGGCTCCATCAGCACAACTGGTGAGATCCAGGTTGAAGGTGCGTGGTTGGGATTTAGTGTGTTTAGTACCAATTAAATAACATACTTGAACTCTGGTAATGTTCAAAGGGTTGGAGGGAGATTTACCGTGATTAACATAGATGTAGAAGGGTTATTTTTGTCCTGTTAAGTACTGGTGTTTCCCCATGTAAATATTATGGGGTGCACGTATGCTTTTTGGCATTTCTAGTTTTTAGCTTGGTCTCCTTGGATTTAACACTAAACTGAATGAGTGGCGGGAAACAGTGGTTGGCAGTCTCTAGCTCTGCTCTGAAAGAAGTTTTTGGTTTTGTCCCAGAGCGGAGCTTTGCAGTATACCTGTAGGTCTGGAGAGGAATAGTGTTACATAAAACAGCTATGAGGAGGCTCCCTAATCTACCTCCAATCCTGGGATTAAGGGTAACATCCACTTTACTGCACATGCAGTATTGAATTAGAAATCCAACCTTCTGCCATACCTTTCTAGCCTGATGTATCATCCTTCTTTTTTAAATACTACTCACATTTTGTTCAGTCTCACCAGAACAAAATACTTTGATATTTAAGTGTTTTTTATCAGAACATTTCTTACAAGGAAGTATTCTGAGGAGCAAACTGAAATTTTTCATTTGCACTAGTGGCTGACGCTGTAAGATGATGCAACACAACACTTGGTAGCTTGCCTTTTAGTAGTTACATGGTATCAACTAAGCTTTTTGAAATGTTAAATCTTCAAATTTGATTTGAAGTGTCAAATCCTTAGAGTTCAGATGTGACAGTTACTTTGCACCTCATAGAGCATAAAAAGCTGTAGAAAAAATGAAATTGATACTTTTTTTGGTAAGGTGTGAGATGCATTGCCTGTGATGGTCTTTACAATGGGTCAATTCTCCTAGGGTTTACAGTGCAATAATAAATGCAATAGTTAATGTAATTGAAACACCATTGTTGTCTTGTCTTACAGACTTCTACAGCTTATTTTTAAGTGTGCAATAGCATCCAGATATTGTCCTGCTTTGCTACACAAGTTGACTTTGTTAGCTTTTAAAGCATTTTTTCAGGGTCACACGTGCTGTCATAACCTAAAGGGTTATCCAGTGTATGTAGAGGTTGTGACTCTGTGAGTTGGTAGGCTCAAGGACATGGGGGTTTTTTACTCTAAATTTTCTACTTTATTCCAGATCACCACAAATACCACGAAAATCACCGCTAGCAACTATACCTATGGTTTATAAAGCAAACATAGATATGTGAGTGATACATGTATATGTATAAAAATATATATTGAACTGTTATAAATTCTTGTCAGCAATGAATAGTATGGAAGCAACCAAGTAGGTGTATATTATTACAGATTACTACAGAGTTTTTACTAATGAAGCAAGCTTTTCAGTAATACTGCAAAAAATGTAATTATGATGGATTACCTACATGCAAGTGTTTGCATTAACGCCAGTGTCAAGCTTACTGGACAGATCTCATAATGGGTCAGATCATCCCAGATGTGGGAGGACAAGCCAAACTGTCCTGGGAAGAGAGTTCAAGATCTCTGGGAAAGTTTGTGTGGAGAGTTCAACCTGTTTTGGAAAGGATAAGTATGTGCAGCATGCGAAGTTCTTGGAGAGAGGAGTTTCGTTTTGGATAAAAATTGAGTCACAGAGAGAAATTAGGAGGTGTAGGACAATACACTTCAACAGCCAATAGATGCTGTTAATTGCTGTTTTTCACCCAGAATAGCCAACAGATGATGATGTTTTCTGTTCTCTCAGGCCAATTTTTATTTTTCTAGACTGTTTTCTTGTTCTTGCAGATAGAACAGCCAATGGCAGTTACCAAGTCTTACTTTCTCAGGATGTTTTCTCTGTTTTCATTCTATTTTTCACATTTTCAGAAGATCAGTGGCTGTTGTGGTTCCTTGTTCTTATGCTAATCAACAGTATCTCAGGATCTCTCAGGTTTCTAGGTACCCAGCTGTGCATTTCAGAGAGGCCAGCTGCACTTCTCAACAATTGCTTCTGGTTCCCAGGCCTAGTTCCCAGGCTTACCAGCATTTTCTCTGTCAGTATTTCAGCAGACACTTTCTTCTGTTAGTAATTTTCCCCTTCCAACCAGGTCACCTTTACGGCTGCTTGCTTCACCTTTGTGTTCAGGTAGGACATGCACTGAGCCTTTTGCAATATTTTAATGTTTCTTTCCCAGGAGAAGATAGTGAGCTGTGATTGATATGCCTGGGAGGGAGATTATGGAAGCTGATTAATCTGGAAGCTGAAGCTTGACCTTTTATGTTTTACTCTTTTGTGTGTGTGTGTGTGTGTGTGTGGAGGGTGGAGGATGTTTGAATTTTGACTGTCTGAAGATTAAATCCAAGGAGCACCCCATTCTCATCATCAAGGAGGGTACTCATCTGTAAAACTCAGTAGATAGATACCATGGTGAAATGTTCTTATGAATTCTTCTCAGGGTTCCGTAACCTCTGCTCTTTGTAGTCAACTTCACTCATTCTGTAGGAGGACTCTTCAGGCATAGAGAAATATGCTTTGAAAGTGTAGTTCAGCTTGGCCAAACGCTAGATTATTTCAGGGGAGAGAACAGGGAAGAACTTCCCCCCCCTTGTCCTCTCTGTGGCTTCTGTTGCTTAGCAGACTTAAGAGTATTTAACTAACTAGACACGAAGGTTTTACAGTGCCAGACCACACTGCTGCCAAAGTAGCAACAAATACTGCTTTAAAGACTTAGTGGGGTGGATTTGAATTGCAGTCATGTATGGGAAAGTTAGGAAATGCTCTGAAATGTGAAGCTGTGACAGTCCTTACGGACTGGATGTGGGGGCTTTTTTGTTTGTTTTATAGGAGTTCTACCTCATTCACTGTGCACCCTTTAGCTCTGCCTCTTTCCATAAAGAATCTTTGGCACTGCTTGTCCTTAGTGATCAAATTTCTGGAAGTTTTGTTTTGATTTTAGTAGTACAAGATGTAGCGCAATCAGAGCAACTGGAAATAAGGACACTGGAAGATCTGACTTGCAAGGACACTGAGGTTAATTTACACTGTTTGTGGTTTTCTTATTTATACAAAATGCACAGTCACTTCCTCTTTAATAAAACAAAAAATGCTTCAGGATTTTTTGCCTTTAATGGTCTTGAGAAGATAACATCCCTATCCAGCTTTGGAACTTTCTGTGATATCTTCATGATATTGCACAAGCTCCAGTGTGTTTGAACTGCAACAGATGTTTCCCCTCAGCTATGTGCAGGCTCTTGTCCTGGAACGAGGCAAGCCCTTGAAAGTAGGGTAAACTAATTATAAACATAGTTTTCTTGTTGGATTTAAAATTCCTTGTGGATGTGTAATTAGGAACAGCTCCACATATGAGCTTGCCCTTAGGTCCTTATCTTTCCATTTATTTACAGGAGAGGCAATACCTGCTGCAACAGTGGCATTTCCCTACCTTACTCTTGGAGAGTCTCAGTTTTAGTTGCAGGAAGATAACGTGGTTTCTGTGCTTCAGCTCTTCCTCCCAAGTTGCTAACCATCCCTCAGTGGGAAGGTGGATACAGCAGTCTTTCTGTTTGGTGGAGTTCAGCCTCTGGCCTCACGGTGGAAGCCATTGTGTCCTCTTGGTTCATGTATCTTCTTCCCAAGTCTCCAGTTCCTCTGGATGTTTGCACTGCAGCCTCAGACTTTGTCAAAAAGCATAATGATTGAAGTCAGGAAGGCTTAGATGTCAAAATTCTCTGATTATCAAAGATTTAGAAAGCAGTATGTGAAAAGAAACAGAAGAGATGACTGGAGGGTATCACATAGTACACCAATCTTGTAAAACCATGTAAAGCCCGAACCCCTGTGTCTGTGGCAGTAGTGGAATTAGCAAGTATTTTCTGTTCTAGTTTGTTGTAAACCTGAAATACACCTGCTGTTTTAGTGTAGATGGTTGAGACTGAGCTTATAAAACAGCCCAGAGAACAAAATGTGGAGTAAACTTTTTGTGTAAAAAGAAAAAAAAAAAAAAAAAAAGACATGAACGAGATTCCCAATCTTATTTTTGACATGTTTCATGTATGCCTACCTAGGAAAAGTTATCAGTAATAGTGATCCTGTTTTAGGTATAGAATAAAATAAGGTCATGAACAAGGACACTGCCAGTGCCAAAAAAAGCAAGGCTAATTAACCACAAAAAGCCTTATGCATAGTTGATACTCATTTCTTGTGAAAAAGGTTGTGAAAGTGTATAAGTAAATATATGTGTACGTTTATACTTGTAATTATTCCATGGAAGTTAGTAGAGCACACCTGGAAAAGTGTAAAAATTTGAACTTAGTTCTTTGTTTCATAACCCCTTCTTAAAATTGTAAGATGCTCAGGCCCATACTGGGACCATCTGACTTGGTGTCAGAAATTGATGGGGATGGGTTTATATAGCATCATATAACTTCATGTGAGTTTATGGTTTCGTGTTTTTTACCCATAGACATGAGGGAAGGGAGCAAATATTTTTTTTTTTCTTGTTATGGCCATTGGGTTTAGGAATAGGCAGCATTTCCTGCTTGTTATTTGTTTGGGGAATGGAGAGTATGTCATGTTGTGTTTAAATAAAGAGACCTTGTACCAAGAGTTTATTTTGTATCTCAAAAAGAAAACTTTAGAGTTTTCTTCTTGCTTAACAATTGTAACTAAACATTTTGTACATGATACAACTGTGTGCTTTTTATGAAGTCTGTCTAGCCCTTGATTACTTGGTTTTTTTCTGGTGAACATATTTGGTATAGCACATATAAAAAAAATCCCCCACACCTAATCTGTCATAATTAGATTTTAAATTTCTTATAGAAATACTTCAGGGTAACTAAGTCTTTATCTTCTTCTTTAATTAACAGAGGAGGAGCTCAGGAAGCTGAGAGAAGAAACAAATGCTGAAACGTTAAGACAAGAGCTAGAAAAGGAACGACAGAGAAGATTAGAACTAGAACAAAGAGTCAATGAAGTACTTAAAGCAAGGTAAGAGAAATACCTTCACTGTGAAGCTGGAAACTACTTGAGATCTCTGACTATCTCTGTGAAGTTCTGGTGAATGCATGTGTTTTCAGCCTTGGTGCTCTTAAAATAAATTAGTAGCTCACAGAGAGAGCAGCTGTCTATGTTTTCCTGTAAAACTACCTCATTAACATCCATGTACATATAAGTTACGTGATCATACATACTGCTGTAGCTACAAAAGTACCATGATAATTTTCTAGTTGAGATATTCTTCATTTCACCTTTTCTGATGCCCTCCCTGTGGATTCTTGCCTACCTGGAGCTAGTGAATGCCAGAGTTTTTGCCATGCCATTACATAATGCTTTCCCTTTTCAAAACCAGTGTCACCTCCAGACTTCCCAATCCTTGTTACTCCTGTTCTAACAGCAGCAAGGACATTCCAGTGCCACAGCACAGTCCTAGAAGTTTGGGAGTGACTGGAGTTTGAGCCTTCCTTTCCACTTGAATGACGAATGGAAACATACCTCCCATGCCCCTAGGTCCTTTCAACCTCGAGGACATTCATCTTGGTGATGCATAGCATTACATTAGGTGTTGTTTCTCCTTAGTCTGCTTAGCTGCACGGACTTTAGATCTGAAGACCATAGCAGTTGCTTGGTGGCCTGGTTGGTCTAGACCTCTTGTGTACGTAGCTGTCTGTGTTACCTTCCTCAGCAGTGGCTGAGATTACTCGGCTGAGCAGCAGGATCTGTGGTTCACTGCCAAGTGCTATCACAGAGAGATAGTGCAGGCTGAGTTGGTGATCACATGCTGTAAGCACTGCCAGTTACTTAGAAATGACAAGCAAGAGTAAACAGGCAAAATGTTTTGTTTGGATATAAGGTTTCCCAATGCCATACAAACTCTTCCCAGCCTGCTGCTTCCTTCTGTACTTGTTCTGAGTGTAAAAATGCATTTCTGCTCAGGCCAGCAGCCCGCCTCCACTGGTATCATGTAGCAATGGAAGCAGGAGCCATTTAAAGGATACATGTGAGCCTAGTTGCTTTCTGTGGTCTGTCTACCTCCTACTCTTGTGGAATCATAGAATTGTTTAGTTTGGAAAAGACGTTTAAGATCATCGAGTCCAACCCAGCACTGCCAAGTCCACCACTAAACCATATCCTTAATGGCCACATCTACAAATCTTTCCAGTACCTCCAGGGATGGTGACTCAGACACTTCCCTTGGTAGCCTTTTCCACCGCTTGAGAACCCTTTTGGTGAATGAATTTTTCCTAATATCAAATCTAAAACTCCACAGTGCCACTTGGGCCATTTCTTCTTGTCCTGTAGCTTGTTACTTGGGAGAAGAGACTGCCCTTCTTCTGTACATTGCTGTCTTTTACTTCAGTCTCTGTTTGCAGACCAGTTATCATATGGTATAAGTAAATAAATAAATACCAGTATTTGTTTAACACTCTGTTGAAAGTGCTGAAGCTGTCTACCGCTGGAAGCTATGGAGACAGTACATTGCAGAAGTTCCCTCTTGACATTTCATTTGCTTTCCTTTTTAACAGATGTCGTAATGGTTTCAAGAAGTGCCCCGTAGTTACATAATTGTAAGATTTGGTGAATAACTGTCCATCATTCAGTTTATTTGCCATCCTTAATGTGTCCTTTCTTCTCTTATCCTTCTCTCCAGACTGAAGAGTTCCAGCTTTTCCACTGTCTCCTTAAGAGTACTCTATCCCTTTCATCAATTCAGTTGCCATTCTTTTACGTTTTGTCTTAAAAGGCTGAACTCATGCAGTATTCAGTGTTGGTGCACCAAGGCTTTAGATGAAAGATAAATTAGGCCTTCCCTCTTATTCTCAGTACCCGGTACAGTGGGATTTTTTTAGGTGATGTTTCACAGTGATGGTTTTCCAAAATCACTGGTTCTTGACCTGTGCTGCCAAGTCAGCTTGGAAGGAGCTCTAGAAAGTCCTTGTGGAGGAGTCTGGTTCCCAAGCCAGTGCCATGACCATGCAGTAGGAAGGTGGTCTAGAGTGACTTTTATTTAGTGACATCTTAGAGTTGCTCTTACAGCTGGTTTGTGAGAATGCATTTTTATTGCCTATGCTGGTTGGCCTGGCTGTGTATCTAGGCTCATGTTGCCTGTTAAGTGGACAGTTGAAGAGGAGAAACTTGGACCTGTCCCATGCTGAGAGTATGTTAACTTTATAATAGCTGTGCAAGGCAATGAGTGTTGTTTCTTATGTTGGTAGATGAAACTGATGCTTCAGGGAAGGATACATTCTTGTCTGTGACTTGCTGCCTTGAAGAAGTTGCTTGAGATGCAAATTCCACATGCTTTAGCACTGGCATAGGCCTTTGGCTTTGTCCCGAGAGCAGCTGTGCCTGTGCTCTAGGTCATGCACAGAGAAGGGGGAGAGTGATCTCCTCACTGCTGGGAGTCCAGGAGGAGGATGAGGAGCCATCTTCTTCTGCAGGAAGATACTTATCATCCTGCCCTGTTTCAGACTAATGAGCCTGGCCCAGAGTATGATCTGGCCCGCTGCGGCTGTGAGTTCAGATTTTACAGAGAAAACAGATGGAAGGTCTTTGTTTATCAATATTTGTGTCAGCATCTGTGCCTTGTATTGTGGACAACAGGAAATCTCTAGCAGGTGTGACATTGCTAAATTAAGGTAGGATAATGTGACTGCCTGGGTGTTGTATTCCTGTTTAGATATCCTAAGGATTACACTAGTCCTGTTAACTTGGGTATTGCACTTGGGGATTACATTCAGCCAATTATCTCCTCTACCCAAGTGTTTCTCTAACTAGTCTTACTAATATTTCAACCTTTTTGGGACAAGCAGAATATGTAAGGTGATAACAAAATAAAACTTGGAGAATTTTTCATTTTCTACACAGGAGGAGAAAAATCGGGTTGTTTATGATTTTTCCTTAACTTGTTCCTCATTGTGAGAAATTCTTCACTGCTTACTATATTTTGCATTTCATTGTGAACATTTAAAGATAGTTTTCTTAGAACTATAGGTGAAATGTTGGCTTAATAGTCAAATATGTAATAAGCCAAATTTATGCTGGATGGAAACTTAATTTTATTAAGTAAAGTAACTGCAGAAACTTCTCTCTGCTTATGTCAAATTCAACCTGCTTCTCAGGTAATTCTTTACACAATTTTAAAATAGGTATTCATATGTCCCCTGCTGGAGGAGTGAGCAGGTTTGTGGTACTTAGCAGAAGGCTGGGATTTGCATGTACTCTTCTTTTTGCTTGCAGAAGTGAACTTCTAATGAAAACCAAACCATGCTGTGGTGTAAGAAAAAAAAAAATTGAAAAGTTGCAATATTCAAAAGTATTTGTGAAGCAGATCAAAACATGTAGCAACATAATACGTGATGCAAAATGTTTGGCAGGTTCACAATCTAGATTTTTTTTTTTCCTAGTGAAGACATGGGCATCCTTCACTGAGTTCACAGTTGTGCACAGGAAGGAGGGTGGAGTGGAAGAACAGGATTTTTAGTGATTTTGTTTGTCATGGTGTTTATTGTTTGTATGTCTGAGTATTCAGAAATATGGTGGCCTCAGTTGGAGTTTTCCACAGGTACAGTTCAGGACATGGCAACATTTGGTACGGCAGCTGAAGCTTATGACATTTTGCTAGTGGAACAGTGCATAAATAATCTGGAATAGTCTGTGTGAGCTGTTGCTGCCGTATTTTACAAATTGTGAGCTATAATCACACAGAAAAATAACCAAAAAGTTTTGCAACACTTACCAGCAGCCTGTGACTTATGCAGCAAACCTTTTTCTTAGTATCATTGTGAACTACTTTTGCGAGGACCAAATAGACAATGCTTCTGCATAAGTCACTATTCCTTCATTGTGGATGAGAATAGCAAGGAGTTCTGAAGTGTTTGGTGTATTTTAGTGGGAAGGAGATGCAAATCATGAAAATCATTTAACTCGCTTTTTTAACAGCTCTTCAGATTAGCAAGCCATGCATACCTGAAAGATATGTCTGTAAACTAGGCTGTGAAAATTCCTCCTTGATGCTTGTTTTTGCGTATATGAGGTTGGAGTGTGCTTTTGATGGAAGTGCACACACATTCAGATTGCTTTGAGCAGTAGAAAAGATGTAACAGCCTTGACTGGCTTCCACAACAGCTGTTAAAAGATTGATGGTGGGTTGTTTGTGAACTTGGAGTTAGCCTGTGGAAGAATTGCTTTGAATATGTCTGACAACGTCCTGGCAGTGACTGAACCTGTTGTGTGCTGCAGTTCTGGTCTGCACCCAGTTTTTTGGGGAAGTCTGTTGATTCACATACATCTCAACTTGCAGCTGTGTTCAGGGTCTAATATACACAAACCAAAAATGTTTACTGAAGGAAAATGGCCTTCAGTGTCAAGGCTCCCTTAACTTTTGTGTTATACTTGCAGCTAAAAAAATAACGCTTTGGTGCTGTTCTCTGGAGCAGCACTGAATGGACACTGCATCAGTGTGTACTAGTTGGTTTTGAGTGGTACATGTATACTGGTCATGAATAGCTCTAATATTCATTAAAATTGATGCATCCGTGACTTCAGTATAATTTTTAAAAAAAGGGAAACAAAGGCAATTTGTGTTTGTCTCCTCCACTGTCGGAGGTTGCTCTTTTCTGTTTCAAACAGCCTGTGCTTTAAATGGGTGCAATCTCTAGTTGCATAAAGATGACCTAGTCTCACTTTGGGGATGTGTTGGTGTTATCAGTTACACCCTTTTTCTGGGGGGAAAGTGTGGTCCAAGAGGAATTAATGCGGCTTGTTTTCTTTGGTGCAGGCTGCAGTTAGGAAGCCCACATAGGAACACAGTGTTGTTCTGGGGACTATTTACGTTTTTCAGCCCTTTAACTCATCTCTGGCATGAGGAGTGGTTCAGAAACTGTAGGAAAGATAATTTTTTCCCTCTGTCAGTGGTCTTGATGAAATGAACGGTTCAACATGACCTATTTTTGGAATTGAACTTCCCAGTAGGTGTGCAAGCCTAAACAATGAATTCTGAGCTTCCTGGCCCAGATCTGTCTGAAATGGCTAATTATAACCTGATTCACAGGTGCAGTAATGAGCTGTCATTAACCTGATGATTCGTAAAGGTCAGGTTCTTCATGGGGAAGGAGTAACAGGCAGATGGCAAATAAGACATTGCCAAAAAAATGAAATAAAAGCACCAAGAAGGGCCAAAGCCAACTGTCATGTGCTCCTGATGGAGCCCAGTAAGGCTGCTGTACAGAAGTACTTCTTGATAAGATTTTTTAATTTTGATTTTTTGCCTAAGAAACCTGAGGAGTAGTGACGCTGTGCTGCTTCTGAAAATATATCCCAGCATGTCAAAGGAAGGCCCAGCCTGAAGGCTCTGATAGCTGGCAGTGGTGGGCTCCCATCTTGGCTCTGTCATAGGAGTTGTTCAGGTGTGACACCACCCCAGTGAGTGCCTTCACACGAGTGGAGTGGGTTGAGTAACTGGCTCCTACCCATGTGAACCTCTCTGTGAATGACTACCTCGTTTTCACCTAAATGTGTCTCCAGCTTCAGTGAAACACGGTGACAGATTTCAGATGAAAATGCCCAGGTATGTGGTGTAACCATCCGATGTGCTGATTGAGGAAAACAAGACACCACTGTATTGTTGGTGCAAATTTGTTCTCAGTTATTGCTTTCTGTCTTTTGAGAGCTGTAAATGGAAGAGGTACAAGGGTATGGGAGAAGAAGCAAAGATAGGAGGAGTTTTTAGGTGAGGAACCTATGGCTTGTACAGAAATGGGGGGAAAATGGCACATGAATCCAAAGTTAAAGTTTAGCTGAGAAAATAAACTGCTGGAATTTCAGGTGGCTTTTGAGAAGAAGAGTTGCTGTAAATACAGAAGCCATAGGGAAAAGTCCTGAAGAGTCATGAAAACAAGTGTCTTTGAAAGCAAAAACCATTGAATTCAACTCATTCACGCCGATAAATGTCTAGTGGTAATTCATAAGTCAGTAAACTACTTCTAAAGGCTCTTTTTAGAAATGAACAAGGATATGGAAAGCTCATTAAATATGGGAAATGCTTAGGAAGGAAGGGAGGTAACTAGTTCTGTAATTTCTCCATCACACTTGTTGATGTATGGTGATGTTGAGACAGCACACATTAGTAATGACTTTTTTCATGTGCTGACAGTACAGTCAGATCTTTCCCTAATGCCCTTTCTAGCGGAACAGCAGGAGAGAGGACTCTCTCTCTGTATGGCTGCAGTCTGCCTGGTGCAGTGGGATCTCTCTTCTTGCTCTTCGCTTGCTAACCATGTTTCACTTGATTCCCTTCCTGAGGAGCAAAAGATGAAGGGGACATATGAAAGTACCTGTATTGTCTGATAAATTGGTGATAATGAAATTGCACAACTGACACTTCTTTGTTTCAAGAAGTAATGTTTTCAATCATACAACTCCCTGTCAAGTAAAGCATTCTGTGGCTGGTGTTATGTTGTCAAAGCTGCTGCCTCATTAGAAAAATCTTTCTGTATGGTATCTGCATGGATGGCTGAAGACTTTGGGACTGAAGCCTGAAGTATTCGCAAGACAGGTTGGCAGTTGGAGGCTGTGGACAGTGCTAATGTAATTTGAAGCCTTGCTTGCAAAAGCATTTATGTTTTCAAAAATCTGTTCACTTTTAGTGGATGACAATATTCTTGACTCATTTTGAAAGGTGAGGCCAATGATGCTTGCAATTTGACACCTATTTTTAGAAGATTTTTGTCTCAGTTTTTCAGGCTATTATTTCAATTTTGCAAGTTTTAAAAGATACTCTTCAAATTGGTTGGTATCTCTGCATTTTGAGAGCTTACAACATAATATTTTAAATCATTCTTGACACCTGTTCCTCTTGTGAAGTTGAGTGCTGTTTGACCTTAGTAACGATGGCGGAATTCAAGATTCATGCATTAAACTGTGGGCTTGCTCTACCGCTGTGGTTATGAACTTGTGATATGGAATGCCTTTTAATTTATTGCTGTGGGAAAAGTCATGGCTCTGAAGAGTTTTCCTGGAAGGCATTGCAATGAATATACGACACAAAGGCGTAAGTAATGCAAGAAATTTGATACTAAATCGTTGAGTAGTTGTAAGATGAAATTGAGGTGTTTGTGACAGGAATGGCTAAAACCCACCTCTCCTTCCAGTGGATGGTATTTCTCAGGATCCTAAGTGCAATGAGTGTTTTGAATCTTGTGAAAGGGCATAAATTTGGTTTTCTCTTCTCATGATTGTATAATCCCTGCTATGAACATCATAGAGGTTCTGGTGCTTCCTTTACCTAAAAGAGAATAAATTCCTCACCTGTAACAAAGCATTTCATGTTGTTTGTGTTTGCTTTGTAGGGCAGAAGAGGTGCCTGCAGCTCAGCAACCTGCAAAGCCACAGGCACAAGCCAATGGAACAGGTGAGCTTGGTTGGATCTATAGCAGCACTTTGGTTCAGTTGGATTTTATTCACCCCTTTCTTTTGATCCTTGGAAGATCAAACCTTGCTTCTGAAGAAGCTGAATATAAATGACCATTCAAGCAGCTTATCTCTCTGTACATGATTCTGCATTTACTTTTTGTAGTTGACTTTGCACAGTTGAGCAAGTAATTTATTGTGTATTTTAAAGCCTTTAGGTATGTAGTGAAACCTGTTGCCTCACTTCATCATCCGTGCATACCTTGCTGATCCTTGACTTACCAGAAAACAGGTGTAATATATAGAAAAAATGTTCTATTTTGTTCTCAACTGCCAAAGTTCTGTTACGCTAATTAGCCATATTACTACTTCCTTCCTCTAAAAGAAGAGACATTCTGGAGAAGAATTGTAAGCTTAAGAGTTACTAATTTTTTTGGACACCTACACTGTCACCTACATTTCTCAAGCTCATGCTTATTACGAATTCAATAATGTAGTGATTTCTGAAGGAACTAAGGCAAGAGTCAGATCCTCAAGCTTTCAGTACACTTTACCTTTCCTCCCCACACCTCTTGATTGAGACTTAGGCTTTTAAATCTGTGGATTAAATTTGAAATTGCTCGTCCTGTACTCCCATAATGTCAGTGCTTTCTGTTACATGAACTACAACCTGACTTTTTTTTCTCTTGTACACACAAAATTTCTTTCTCGGTGTTTTCTGAAGTATTAGCATGTGGGAAGCTACTTCATATTTCTATCTTCAAATGGCAGTGTTGTCTCAGCTGTGAACTGTCACTAGATTCCTTGTTTTTCTAGATATCATTGTAATTCATTAATAAATAGTTTGACTCTATTTTCTGAGCGCCAGTTGTTTTTTCTCATGAGCTTAAAAGCATCATTTTGGCTGTTGTAGTTGGGTGATTAATCTTTAATGCCTCTCTTTAATCATATCTTAATTTTATGGAGGTCTATGGTAAATTTGGTCCTGGAGTAATTATGACCAGTGTCCTTTTTGTAACACTGCTGTATTGAACTACATTTCCAAAGAAAAGTCAGTCTGTTCCTTTTAGATGACAATTTTGTGAGTTACAGGTGATTGTTTTGTTCTCACTTGCCTTGCCTTAAGGCTTTTACCCTTTTATTATTTCCATATACCCATATATTATGCTATATTTTTCCACTGAAACTGACATACAGAAAGTGTGCATCACATCATTATTTTGCTGTATAAGACTTCCCAGGTACTGTTATGACTATATATTCCATATATAGAAAGTGGCATATGCAGCATAATTTCTGAAGCCTGACTTTAGAAAAAAAGAAACTGCAAGTTTTATTTGCATAGCTATATAGAGAGACACACACACGATCTTTAGACTATAAATGGTTGGAAGGTGGTACTAAAAATGCCTCTTGCAGAGTATTGCTTGTATTTCCACTTCCCTTTCCTCTCAAACCTGCATGGCTGCAAGGTGGTTGTCCAGCTCTCTGCTCAGGGGTATTTTGCTTTGCACTTGCTTTTCTCAAGGTGACCCTTCAGCACAACAGGAGCACTGAGATTACGTCAGTCTTTTGTTTACTGAAGCGTCTTACCCAGAAAATGTTTTTACTGTATTTGCTAAAAATTACTGGGTTTTAGGATGTTTTACTCTTTGTACTTCTGGTAATAAGATGCTTCCATGTACTGTCCTAAGAGCAATGCAGGAGTCACCTTTAGTCTTACTTTACCAGCTTAAGCAGAAGTAGACTGTGAGTTTCCATGAAAAGTGTTGGTGAAGGACAGGAAAGCTGTATAAAGTCTGCTTCCCAACAAAGCATGGTGTGTGGGAACAGGGGCAGGCATTGAATACAGATGTCTTCTAGCATTATCCTGATACTTCATGTTTCTATTCTGTAGATAAGCGTAGTCACACAGTCTGTTCGAGACTCCAGAAGTGGTTTTGTGACAAATTTGGGGAGTATCTTGAGGACTTCAGATTTCAGCCAGAAGAGAATACAGTGGAAGCAGAAGAGCCACTTAGTGCTAGAAGGTAAATCCCTAATGTCATTGTGAGAAATTGCTGGCTTCTTTACAAGTTGCTTTTTTTCCACACTCTTTTTTTTTTTTTTTTTTTAAACAACCTTTTACATGGTTTGAGCAAGTATGTCAATAACAAGAAATAAGACTGAAAGTAAAGAACCATCTCAAAAGTCTTGTGAATGCTTTGGACAAAACATGGAATTTTAAGTTTATTTGCTGTCTGAAGTAAAATAAGAATTATATTATTTACTAGGTTTTGTCATATGCCTCCCAGAAACTCTGAACAAAGTCTTAGGCTGGAGAGCTTTTACACGTCAAGTTTTAGTCTGATGCAAGGTAGATTGTATTAGTTACTAGAAACACATTTTGTAGCAGGCAAGAGTGAAGCTTTGTGCACATACGTTTTATAACTGTGAGCAGTATTTCAGGGACAAAATGTACAGAAGTGTGCACTAGTTACCTCTTTAACAAGTTGCTTTTATCTATTATTTTTCAGGTTGACTGAAAATATGAGAAGATTAAGTAAGTACTTAGCAGTATTTTGTTTGTTTAATCTGTGGTATTCGTTCTGGTTTTAATTGGGAGAATACCTGTGACTTGTCTTAGTTTAAAAGACAGATACTTGCCAAGGAAAGCAGGAACCTTCTTGGAAGGAGAGAAATTACCCCTT
>WBMZ01011638.1:7556-52672 GCA_013400975.1 Atrichornis clamosus | reverse complement strand
TGGCAGATCTCTGCCTTTCAAGCGAAGACAATTCCTCATGCAGTCCTTCCTCCTGAAATGCCTCTGCCAGGAGCTGTGCCTTTGCCTCCCCCTCTCGTGTGTCCTCCCGTGCAGCCGTGGCTGTGGAGGAAGAGAAGAGACTTTCCCTACGGGGTGTTGTCAGAGGCCTCCTGGCAGAGGCTCTGCAGCAGCTGTGGCCTTGGGGATTGCTCCCACGCGGCTGCTGGAGCCCAGCCTGGGGCGCCGCAAGACCCAGCCTCTCCTGCCCAGCACAGGGGAGGTGCCTGTTGCTTTCCCGTTTGCAGGATCAGCCCTGAAGCTGAGGCTGTATCCCAGAGACAACACTCCCACTCCCACTCCCACTCCCACACACAGACACACTCACTTGGACGCACAGCGTGCCCTGGACAAGGTGCTGCCTTCACCATCGCCCCCGTGCTCCCCACAGCACCCCCAACCCCACAAGTGCAGACAGCCCGGGCCATTCCCGGCCCCCTCGAGCAGCGGCACAGCCCCCGTGCCCATCCAAGAGCCCTGCCTGCGTCCTGCACCCTCTGCCCAGCCCCACGGCCGCCCTGCTGGCTGGCTGGCCCAGCCTGCTGCTCCCAGCACCCAGAGGCACCCGGGGGCTCACAGGCTGCCCCCACGGGCACCCCACGCTCCCCAGACACGCTCCCCCCACACCCGGCACGCGCACACGGGCTCTGAGCTGTGCTCCTGCTCCCGAGCCCCCCTCCCACCTCTTCCCAGGAGCTGCTTCCTGGCACACACAGGGGCCCACCCCAGTGCGGGTGGAAAATCCACCGTGTCCCTGCCCACAGCTGTGCCTGGGGCATCCTGTGGGCCCCTCTGGAGTGACCGGAGACTTTGGGAGCCGGCTCGCAGAGGGGCCCTCCCTGATCTGCTGCTCGTTACCACCGAGGGTCCTGTCAGGCAAGGCTCCATTGGTGGCCGTCTGGGCCACAGCCACCACAGAGCCACCGAGTTCCAAACCTCTGCTGACAGGACGAAAAGAGCCAGCAAACCCTCAGCCCTGGCCTTGAGGAGAGCACACCTCCGGCTCCGCAGGGGCCGAGTTAGGGCGGGCCCTGGGAAAAGGCTGTGGAAGGTGCTGGGCTCCATCCGGGCCGGTCCCTTTGCATTGACAAACCCCTGAAGGACAAGGCAGTCACGGGACACAGCCAGCACGGGGTCAGCAGGGGAAAGTCCTGCTCGTCGCACCAAATTTCCTTTGACATCACAATAACCCACCGAGCTGATCAAGGAAAGACAGTTAATCGGAGCTTTTTGGATTTCAGTCAAGCTTTCAATCCTCTCTCTCCCATGATCCTTCTGCATCCCTTCCAACTCAGAGCATTCCACGATTCCATGATTCTCAGCCTAACGCAGCTGGCGCTCTCACTGCACACCTGCCTTTACACCCCCGGGGCTTTTGACACTGTCACACAACCCTGACGATTGCCCCAGTCTCCGTTCACCTGGACACTGGAGAGATTTCTTCCCACAAGCACAAGCCCTTCCCGTGCATTCAGCTCCCGTCCCACCAAGGCCTCCAGACTCTTGCCAGCTCAGCTGTCGATCCCAGGGGCTTGGCACTGGGCTCCTGCACCCTTCCAGAGCCTGCAGGGTCAGCTTTCCCTGGCGAGCCCGTGCAGACCTGGGCAATCTGGGCAAGGGCCGTGGGCTCCCAGTCCCCTCACCCACCTCCCAGCAGATGCTCCCGTTGGCACGAGAAGAGGATGGGAAGCACCTGGAGAACTCAGGAGGAAAAGCACCGGGAAGGAAAGGCCCAAAATCCTCAAGGAGAAGAGCAGACACTCAGCAGAAGGCAACCCATCAGTGTGGAGGATCCATTCCAGGGGACACTGGAGGCCAACCCCTCTCCTGCACTGGGGATGGCCCAGGCAGCAAAGACTCCTCAGGGCCCTTTTGGGCTGGTGAGCAGAGCAGGGCTCACCCAACACCTACATCCAGGTACCCCCAGCAGAAGGAAGCTGGACATGCTGGAGAGGTGGTGTCACCGAAACTGCGGGAAAAACATCGACTCTCCAACAGCGTCTTTTCAGCGTTAGAGAACCAAGGCATAGCTTTATTCTGGCCAGGATGTGCAATAGAAATCATCTCATCCACACGTGCCCGGCTCGTGCAGTGAAAATCATCCCATCACACGTCACCTTTTACCCGCTGTTGCCCATCTTTATACAGACAAAACTCAAAGAAATACACGTCCGTTGCTCTTAAATTCCACTGTTACGAATCGAGTGAGAGCTTTAGAGGAGCTCTGCCTTCCTAGGACTCCCGGCAGTGGCTCTACTGAGGCCGCCCGCACCCCAAGCCCAAAACTCCCGCTCGCAAGTTCTCAATAATGGCCAATTGGGTCTGCTACAACAAAGGAATTATTTATTGAACAGACACAAGTTAACAGACAAAGACTTTGAACAGATTACCCACCGCACAGGGTAAAGAGCAACCACTAGTAAGTTACAAAAGCATGCACCATATGAAGGTACCCATGTCACAGCTAGCTGAGAAATAGTAAATCTTAGGATTTCAGTGTATCTTACCCACGAATTGATGGTGGTGTACACAAGAATCCTTTCACCCAACGCCCGGACGAGAAGAATTACAACAAAAGACCAGCGTCCCAGTCTTAAGGGGAGAAGGCTTTACACATTTCCAGGATGTGCAGAAAAACTTCTGCTTTGCGAGGGTTTAGTGAATCTTTTATAGTTTGTGAAGTAGGATGCCTGTCAGTCACAAATCCCTGCTTATCCTTTAAATCTTGCTTTCCGGGCAAAATGTTCTTGTTACTGATGCGTTACACCCGTGGTGCCCAACAGCTCATCAGGAGTCAGGTGGTCTCGAGCGAGTCATTTTTACTGATTTGCAGGTGCTTGTGAGGGCAGGGCAGATGCCTTGGACAGTCATGGCAGCTAACAATCAAGAGATAAGCTTTATGGAGCAGGGGGGGATGTCCTGCTACACACACAATTCTTAGTATTGGATCTCCTGTTGGCTATCGATCCCTTCGCCTTCGATGCCGATGTGATCCTCATTCTTCGGTTCTCTGATCAGTCCTGTCCCAGCCCAGGTGTCTGGGATGCACCAGGCAGGTGCTGTTGGGGATGATGATCCTTAATTGCTCGTTAATGGTCGCTGGTCTCCTGTGGATCTTTCTGGCTACTCCCAAGCTGTAGCTGTGAAGCTCATCGGGCCTCCCCTGGTGAGCAGAGCCTTGGGAAGAACTTCCAACTCCCTTCCCCCGGGGCAAAGGCGAGCAGAGCCCTTACACAAAAACGTGTTGTAAGTTGTATCATTTCCAACTGCGGGACAGAGCAAAGCCCATGAGGGTCAACAAGGCCAAGGGCAGCTGCTGCCCCTGGGTCAGGACAATCCCAGGCACAAACACAAGCTGGGAAGAGAATGGATTGAGAGCAGCCCTGAGGAGGACTCAGGGCTGCTGATTGGGGAGAGGCTGGACATCCCCTGGCCACAGGTACAGGCAGCTGAAAACCCTCCAGTCCTGGGCTGAGCCCCCAGCGCGGGCTGCAGGGGAGGGGGGATTCTGCCCCTGTACCCCTGTGCTCAGGTGAGACCCCACCTGCAGAGCTGCTCCAGCCCCGCGGGATCCAACAGCAGCAGGACCTGGAGCTGCCGGAGAGAGCCCAGAGGAGCCACGGAGCTGCTCCCAGGGCTGGAGCCCCTCTGCTCTGGAGCCCGGCTGGGACAGCTGGGGGGGCTCACCTGGAGAAGGGAACACAGAGCCCCTTCCCCAGGACTCAGCTCCCTGCTGACCTCTCAAATCCCGGCCTCCTGCCGCCATGGAGCAGCCCCCAGCAAGGGAGGGTGCGGGGCTCCTGCCTGCTTTCCCCAGGGGAGAAGAGACAGAAGGCTGCAGAGAGAAGGGTAAAGGGTGGGCAGGAGTTGGTCTGGGAGAGCAAAGCCTGGAGAGCTGCAGAACAGCCCCAGCCCCACAAACACGGGCTGAGCACCTCGGTGCTCTCCTGACAGGACACACCGTGTGCAGCGGGCAGAGCCCGGGGGAACAGCGCTGACCGTGGGGCAGCACGGCCCGGTCCCACCACTGCCCACATCACGCAGCTGCTGCTGCTGCTGCTGCTGCTGCTGCTGCTGCTGCTGGGGGGAAGCTCAGGCCCTCGCAGAGGGGGAGAAGCAGCGCTGGGCTTGGATCGCAGCAGACACTGGCTCCTGCCCGCAGGATGGGCACAGCAGTGGGAAAGCAGGAGCAGGAAAAGCCGCCGGCTCCAGAGAAGGGCGGTGCAGCAACGGAGGGAAGCTGGGTGTGCTGGCACAGCACGGGAGGGAGCTCTGCTGGTTTAACAGGGAACCGGCAGGAGAAAGGAACCCCACGCAACTCTGAGAGTGAGAGATTGCAGGGGGTAGTTACCATTGACTAAAGGGTTCATAGTAAAAACATGGGGAGAGAGAGAGAGAGAGAGAGAGAGAGAGAGAGAGAGAGAGAGAACTGATTGTTTAAGCCCCAACTTCAGAGTACAGCCTGGCACCCCGATGGTCAGAGCGATGGTCCCGGTCCTGTAAAGCCCCGGTTGCAGTCCCATGGAAGGTCTGCTCCTCCTGTGGATCTGAGGAATGGTGCTGCCCCAAGTCCCCAAACCTGGTTGTATTGGCTCACGTTCAGGTGGGATGCTCAGGACCTCCCCCAGGGCAGGGAGTTTCACAATGGATGATGCAATCCCGTGAGTGAGGGGCTATTTGGGGAGTCCTTGATGCTCCCAGTGGGTGCAGCTGCCCATTGTGCCGCTGCCACTGAGTCCGGGATGGCCCATTAGCAGAGATGACCCCTCAGGCTGGGTGGGACTGTGCTGGTGCTTCCCCAGAGAGGAGTTATCACAGCTGAGGCGTTGGGGATAGAAAAGAAACGCTGGCAGGGTTTGCCTCTTCTTCCTTATCTCATCCAAGCCCCGTCTTGTGGCCCGAGGGGTCAGGTGTGCACTGGGCAGCTCCTGCAAACGACCCTCATTGAGAGTTGCTCCCCAGGAGTGTCGGGGGCAGTAGGACGCACACTTTGGTCACACCCACACGGAGCTGAGTTGGCCCCTGCCCTGGCCCTTCACTGCTGTGCTGTTCCCTGGAAGGCAGGTGAGGCCCTCAGCCATTCCTGGGGCTGCTGCTCCAGCAGGAAAAGGAGCAGGGGCAGCACAGCATCACTGTCATTTCTATATTCATGCATGAAGTCATCTTTCATGGGTTTCTTTGGTGTTATATCATTTATAGCTTTGCTTCAGCAATGATAAAATTGTAGTGATCCATAATATAATCTGTATTTGATTGCTGCTCTTAATGACTGCTGGTATTAATTTTGATTGCAATTGACTGCTGCTACAGCTAATGTTATAATAATGTAATGATTATTGCTATTGACTGCTGCTTTTAATAGAATTACTTATAATTGATGCTGCTGAAATTAATTGACTGCTGCTGTAATTCAGTAGTATCCCAAGAGTACTGGGATACAACTGATTGCTGATAACAATATTGGAAACTGTGATAGTTGGATGCACACACATGTAAAAAATGCTGGGGAGGGATTTGGGCCAAGGGCCTGGAGGGACAGGACACAGGGAATGGCTTCCCACTACCAGAGGGCAGGGGTAGATGGGATATTGGGAAGGAATTGTTCCCTGGGAGGGTGCTGAGGGGCTGGGATGGAAGTCCCAGAGAAGCTGTGGCGGCCCCTGGATCCCTGGAAGTGTCCAGGGCCAGGTTGGACGGGGCTTGGAGCATCGTGGGATAGTGGAAGGTGTTCCTTCTCATGGGAGGGAATGGCACTGGGTGAACTTTAAGGTCCCTTCCCACACAAACCACTCTGGGATTTGATGATTCTTCATTTTCCCAAAGTGCCCCCATCCCAAGGGACACCCCAAGGGCCCTTCCAGCCACATCCCTGTGGCCAAAATATCCCTTCAGCAGAGGAAGTGGCACAGGGGTGACAGCCAGTTCATCTCCAACCCCTCAGGGTGACACTGAGTCCCCCATTCCCCGCCATCACCACCCTGCTCCTCACCCTGAGTCACCCCCAGGGCTGATCCAGAGCTGCCTCAGGGGAATCCCAAAGGCACCCCAGGGATATCACACCCCCCCCACAGCTCTGCACCCAGGGTCCCCCCAGATGTACTCTCCCCAGAGCCAGCTCTGCACTGTGCAGGTGGTGCTGCCTGCCAGGGCCTCCCCCACCTCTGGACACCCTCCAGCTCTGGGGACTCCACAGGGTGTAGCCGAATCCCCCTGACCCCTCACACCTGGATGAAATTTGAGAGCAGAGACCCCTCTGTGGTTACAGGAAGGTGTTTATTACACCTGCTTTGAGCTGGGCCAGGCTCCTCACCCACCCCCAGGCACCCAGGCCTTGGAGCTCCCCAGCGCAGCAACTCAAGCACTTGTCCCCTGCTCCAGTCCCTCTGCCACCCAGACAGACGGATGGACAGGCCACTCTGCCCCATTCCTGGAGCTGCAGCAGGTTCCGGGAGGGCTGGCAGGGCTTCACCCAGCTTTCCAGAGCCAGTGGGAGCCCTGGGAGGCAGCAGTGGTGTTGTGAGGGGCAGCCCCCCTCGACATGTGCCACCCAGTGCCCATGGCCACCTCTGCACCAGCCAGGCTCAGGCTTTTTCGGGGTGTCACAGTGACCTCGGGGCTCCTCTGTTGGAAATGATACAACTTACAACACGCTTTTGTGTAAGGGCTCTGCTCGCCTTTGCCCCGGGGGAAGGGAGTTGGAAGTTCTTCCCAAGGCTCTGCTCACCAGGGGAGGCCCGATGAGCTTCACAGCTACAGCTTGGGAGTAGCCAGAAAGATCCACAGGAGACCAGCGACCATTAACGAGCAATTAAGGATCATCATCCCCAACAGCACCTGCCTGGTGCATCCCAGACACCTGGGCTGGGACAGGACTGATCAGAGAACCGAAGAATGAGGATCACATCGGCATCGAAGGCGAAGGGATCGATAGCCAACAGGAGATCCAATACTAAGAATTGCGAAATTTAAGAGCAACGGACGTGTATTTCTTTGAGTTTTGTCTGTATAAAGATGGGAAACAGCGGGTAAAAGGTGACGTGTGATGGGATGATTTTCACTGCACGAGCCGGGCACGTGTGGATGAGATTATTTCTATTGCACATCCTGGCCAGAATAAAGCAATGCCTTGGTTCTCTAACGCTGAAAAGACGCTGTTGGAGAGTCGATGTTTTTCCCGCAGTTTCAGTGACACCTCCAGCACTATTCCTGCGTGTTTTGCTCAGTCCCAGCTTCTTTGTCCTCGCTCGCTGTCACCTCTGCTCCCACAGGCTCCGGGACACCCGCAGGGACATCATCTTCACTCTGGGGAGAAGGCGACACCATCCCTCGAGGGGTGTAGCCCATGCCCACCCTCACCCCTGCCCCCGGCGGGGGGATGCTCACCCCCAGCGATGCTCCGCAGCTCCTGGATCTCCTGCCGCAGCCGCAGCCGCAGCAGCTCCCGCAGCAGCTCCCGGCGCCGGCTCCGCGGGGTGACCCCCACGCGCCGCAGGGACCCCTCGGTCAGGCGCAGCAGGACGCGGCCCGTCAGGGCGTGCTCCCGAGCCAGCTCCGCCAGCCCCTCGGCCCCGCCGTGCGCCGCCAGCCAGGAGCCCACCTCGGCCCCCGACCACTGCCCCGCCGGGCGCTGCGGCCCCTCGGGCACCTGTGCGGGGGGCAGGGGGAGCCGGGCTGTCCCTTCGTGCCCCCGCCGGGCCCCGCAGCCCCACGGCAGCCACAGGGTCAAGCTGCCGCCTGTGTGCCACAGTGCCCCGCCACAGCCTGAAGGCGGCCGTCGGTCGCGTCCCTGCAACTGATGCTGCACCTGCGTCCCCATCCACTGCCCATGGGGGTCCCCAGACCCCCGCAGGTGTGGGGACCCCCTCCACTCCTGGGGATCCACAAATCACTATCCATAGGAATCCCCCATCCTCCACCCGTGGGAATTCCCAATCCTCTGCCCACGGGGATCCTCTAAACCCCCACCCATGGAGGTTTTCAAACCCCCACCTGGGGGGTCTCACATCCTCCACCCATCTGGATCCCCAAACACCTACCCATGGGGTCGCCCATGCTGCATCTATGGGAATCCCACATCCTCCACTCGTAGAGGTCTCCTAAATCCCCACCCATGGGGGTCCCCAACCCCCCACCTGAGGGGGTCTCACATCCCCCACTATGGATGTCCCCCCATCCTCCATCTCTGGAGTGCCCCAGGGCCCCACTGCAGTTTTCTGGGGGGATCTCCAGCCCCTGCCCACCCTTACCTCAGTCTCGGGGGACCCCTCCAGCGGTGCCTCAGCCCCATCCTGCACCCGGGGCTCCATGTGGGGCCGGGGGCAGGGCAGGGGGTCAGCTCTGGCTCCCTGTAAATGGGTCTTCATCAACGGGGAGTCTCCCGGACCAGCCCCCCCTGTCCTGCCAGCCGCACAACCCCCCAGCCCCCCGCCCCAGCAAACCACCGTCCCACGGTCCCCCCCGGGGGGACACAGCCGGGGGTTGTCGTGCTCCTCGATGCCACCCACTCGATGTTCCCCAGCACGAGGGGCTTCTCCCCGGGTTGGCGGCCCCTCCGCCCGCCCCGCCGTGGGCGCGCAGGGCCCGGCGCACCCCGGTGACACCAGGGCACCAGCCCCGGCTCGCCCGTGCCCAGAGCCCGCGGGGACACCGGCACCGCCCGGCTCCCCCGCCCGGCCGGGACCCCTGATTCCCTCCTGCTCACCACTCTCCGCCTCCCACCTCGGTCCGAGTCCGTGCCCGACACCGGGAGAGCGAAAGGAACCTTTGCCCCGGCGCTGGCTCCACGGGCACAGCCCCGGGCGTGCCCCGACAGCCCCGTGGGCTGCCCCACAAACGGCCCTGCCAGGCACAGGGGACCCCTGCGCATCCCGGGGAGCCGAGGCGCAGGGCCGGGCTGGACTGGGCTCCATCCGGACCGGGAGCGCTGCCGAGGCTCCCCCAGCCCCTCCCGGGTCGCTGCCTCCAGCCCACCCCGCTACGCTGAGCACCTCCCACGCCACGCGGACGCACCGGAGCGGCTTCACCCACGATGGTGCCGATGGCAGCGAGGGTCCCACAGGCGGCGGGGACACAGGAGAGGCACCGGCGGAGCAGGGGGAAGGAGCGGGATGAGCCTCCAGGATGAATCACATCCGACGGGCTGCAGCCCTGCCCGGCCCAGCGTGTGCGGACCGGCCCCCGCCTGCAGCTCCCCAGGGCGCTGCTCTGCCCCGCACGTGAAGGGGGTTAAATCCCCAAATAACTGCTGCCCAGGGCAGAGCTGGAGTCCCCATCCCGGGAGGGATTTAGCAGCCGTGTGGACGTGGCACTTGGGGACGCAGGTCAGGGCTGGCCTTGGCAGTGCTGGGGAGATGGCTGGACTCGATGATCTGTTGTCTTTTCCACACTAAACAAATCTGATTCTAAACCCAAGCCGGCCCTTCTCCTCTGGCCCTGGCAGTTCCCATCTGCCTCCCACAGCAGTGTTGTTGCACAAGATTTCCAATAGAGAACAAAGGAAATCCCGGTGTTGCACCCATTCCTTATCTCAGCCGAGCCTCTGGAGCAGGGCTGGGCAGCAGCTGGTGGGTGTGAGAAACCGTTTCTGTCATAAACAGGACTCAAAAGTGTTTGCAAGTTGCTTTAGGAGACTGTTCCTGGGCAGGTAACAGCAGCCACCCTCAGCATCACAAAACCACAAGGGGACAAGTGAGGAAAACAACCAGGACGATAAACAAAAGGACAACCAACAGTCTCAGCTTCCAAAAGCCTTGGGAGAAGAACAAGTCTGCACACCTAAGGTTTATCAACACCTTAGAGCCCCTTCCAGTGCCTAAAGGGGCTCCAGGAGAGCTGGAGAGGGACTTGGGACAAGGGATGGAGGGACAGGACACAGGGAATGGCTTCCCACTGCCAGGGGGCAGGGTTGGATGGGATATGGGGAAGGAATTGTTCCCTGGGAGGGTGGGGAGGCCCTGGCACAGGGTGCCCAGAGCAGCTGTGGCTGCCCCTGGATCCCTGGGAGCGGCCAAGGCCGGGCTGGATGGGGCTTGGAGCAACCTGGGATAGTGGGAGGTGGCCCTGCCCCAGACAGGGGGATGGATTAGATGACCTTTAAAGGTCCCTATCCATCCAAACCAGTCTGGGATTCCATGATTTCAGAGAGCCAACACCTGGCACCAGCTCACATCTCCCACCACAGACACCACAGGAATGGTCCCCAAAGCATTCCAGGTGAGGGGAAAGATTAACAGCCAGAACTGTGTTTTGTCCTGATTTATTGCAGTTCCATCAGTGACATCCATTCATTTGTCAGATGCAATTTGCTCATTCCAACAGCGTTTGGACAGCATGGAGCAAACTGTCCCCTCAGAGCCCAGCTCAGCCCCTGGGACTGAACCCACTGCCCCAAAAAGCTGCTCCTCCCCACAGCACTACCTCCCTCTCAGCCCACCCACCTCCAGTGCTTCACAGTCTCCTGATCTCCAAACTTAATTCTCCATACAGAGCTTCAGAATAAACTTTGTTCCCCAGTGGGATAAATCCTGAAGAGTTACCAGAGGGATCAGACAGGTTACAAGGACCCTGCAGAGACTCAGAGCCACAGTAACTGCTCCCCTCCTGGAAGTGGAATAGAGCGTGTTCATTAGATAGAAATTACTGGCTGAGTAGCTAAAAGGGGTTGATAAAGGCCACAAATCCCCTCTCCAAGAAGGATTGGGTGTAGGATTTATTAGTGCATTGAAATGGCATCACCAGGCACACGACGGAAGGACAACACTCCCAGAGCCCTTACTGGGGGTAAAGCTCCACAATCATCGCGTGTCCCTGGAGGAGAGAGAGAAAAACGTCACAGAATGACTAATGAATAGAGACTAATTATTACAGACATGAACCAGGGCTTCCAGGCACGGCATCAAGAACATGAGCCACAGCAGCTGGACACGAGTCCAGGGGTGCCCAGGTGGGCAGGAGGCCAAGGGCCCCTGGGCTGTGCCAGCACTGGGGGGGCAGCAGGGCCAGGGCAGGGCCCGTCCCCTGTGCTGGCACTGCTGGGGCACCTCCAGGGCTGGGGGCAGCTCTGGGACCCTCCCCACAGGAGAGACCCTGAGGGGCTGGGGAGTGTCCAGGGAAGGGACAGAGCTGGGAAGGGGCTGGGGAGTGTCCAGGGAAGGGACCGGAGCTGGGAAGGGGCTGGGGAGTGTCCAGGGAAGGGACCAGAGCTGGGAAGGGGCTGGGGAGGGTCCAGGGAAGGGAACGGAGCTGGGAAGGCGCTGGGGAGTGTCCCGGGCAGCGACCGGAGCTGGGAAGGGGCTGGAGCAGCAGGAGCAGCTGAGGGAGCTCGGAAAGGGGCTCAGCCTGGAGCAGAGGAGGCTCAGGGGGCCCCTCCGGGCTCGGCACAAGCCCCAGAAGGGAGGGGGCAGGCAGGGGGGGTCGGGCTCAGCTCCCAGGAACAGGGACACGACTGAGTGGTGATGGGGGGCAGCCAGAGGTGCCTGAGGGAGCTCTGAACACTCGGCCCCCCCAGCTGGTGTCACTGGACAGGACTCCAGAGGCCCGGCAGGGTCAGACGTGCCATTCCTGCCGCTCTCCCTCTGCAGCACAGCACCATTACCTGCCCTCCTGCAGCACAGGCGGCCACCAGGCCGAACTGTCCCCCCTCCTTCTTCAGCCTGTGGGCAGCAGTGATGACCAGGCGGCAGCCGGTGGCTCCAAAGGGGTGTCCCAGAGACAGGGAGCCCCCCCAGGTGTTGAACTTGTCCAGGGGAGGGGCCCCGACCTGCAGGGACACGAAGGGACACACCCTGCTGTCACCTGGATGGAGTGGGATCGCTCCACCCCATCCCAGCACCAAGCCTGCAGCAGTTCAGGATGTTCCTCGGCACATCCAAGTGGCTGATGATGGGATAAAACCATCCCAAAGGTGCTCCTGCTGGACCTGCAGCCCCACAGGGAAACCCCAAGCTGCAGAAGGACTGAGCTCCTCACACTGTTTTTAACTTCTCCTCTCCAAGGATTGTGGCTCTGGATCTCCACCTCCTGCTGACAACGGGAATAGCACCCCAAAGAAATTTCCCAAAGAAACTGCATAAATTGGGATTTGCTAACCCAGAGCTCAAGGAACATCTCTGCTCCTCCCAGGACAGAACCAGAGCCTGGCTGTGCAGCACCAGCACATCTGCCAGGAGGGATCCCAGGAATCCTGAGGTTAAATTGAACTGGAGAGAAAGGTGGGTCCAGAGGAGCCACGGAGCTGCTCCCAGGGCTGGAGCCCCTCTGCTCTGGAGCCAGGCTGGGACAGCTGGGGGGGCTCACCTGGAGAAGGATCCAGGGAGAGCTCAGAGCTCCTTCCAGTGACTAAAGGGGCTCCAGGAGAGCTGGAGAGGGACTGGGACAAGGGATGGAGGGACAGGACACAGGGAATGGCTTCCCACTGCCAGAGGGCAGGGATAGATGGGATATTGGGAAGGAATTGTTCCCTGGGAGGGTGGGGAGGCCCTGGCACAGGGTGCCCAGAGCAGCTGTGGCTGCCCCTGGATCCCTGGGAGTGTCCCAGGCCAGGCTGGACGGGGCTGGGAGCACCGTGGGAGAGCGGAAGGTGTCCCTGCTGTGGCAGGGGTGGCACTGGGTGATCTGAGATTGGCTCAGTTGGTCAGAGCAGGGTGCTGGTAACACCAAGGTTGTGGGTTCGATGTCTGTACAGGTCATTCACTTGAGTTGGGCTCCATGATCCTTGTGGGTTCCTTCCAACCCAAAACATTCCGTGAAAATGTCCCGACTGTGCCTTACCTTTGACTTCCTGCCCATGTAGTTCTGTGCAAACCAGTCCGAATCCATGGCTTTCAGGTTAGCCAGGATCTGCCCCTGCAAGGGAAGGGAGGGTGTCATTAATGGCAACCCAAAGCAGAAGTCCACAGGGTGACATCCCAGACTTCGAGCACTCACAGCGAAAGCCTCGTGGAACTCAAACACATCGATGTCATTCAGGGTGAGCCCGGCCTTCTCCAGCACTTTGGGAGTGCCGTAGGTTGGGCTGAAGGAGAGGGAAGACACACCAGTCTTGCATCAATGTTTCCTGTCAGCACCATCCCCCTTTTTCCACAGTCACATCCTTCTCTCCAGGGCTCGTGGCCCAGCTCTGCCCATCCCGGTCCAAGGGAAGCACAACCTCCAGGAACTATTGCTGAGGTGCCCCAGCAATCTGAGGGGGCTCCTGCCACAGCTGCTCTCCCACCTCCCCTCCTGCTCACACCTCATGAAGGCCTGAAGAGATGCAACCTCTCCTGAGACAATTCCCCAAAACACATCGCGGCCAGAGAAGGCTGTTGTGTGACCAGGGGCTGTGGGGGGATGCTCCCCATCACCACCTACCCCAGGAGCAGCTGGTCCTTTGGATCCTGGGACACGTACACGAAATCCCTGTGCAGGAAAACTCTGTCAGTGCCAGGGAGAGGAGAAGGAAGGGGGAGCAGAGACCACTGAGCCCCTCTTACCTCAGGTAGGCCTTTGGTTTGTATCCCAGGGCCAGGGCCTTCTCCTCAGACATGATCAGGATGGCCGACGCTCCGTCGGTCTGGAACAGGCAGCGAGAAGCCAGGTGAGGCCTGAAGGACCAGCACACCCTGCTCACAAGGAGCCCCACTGCCCTCGGGAAGAGCCACGGGCAGGAGAGGACCTGAACAGCACCAGAGCTTCCAGGACACCCCACTATGATAGGGGCCAAAGGACAAGGCAGATGGAGGGATGGAGGGCTGGATGGATGGGTGATCACTAACGATGTCAGCACACACACTGCTGAAGCACTGCCTTACAGCCCACAGGCACAATTCCCCCGGGATTCACCCAGGACAGAGGTGCCTAAAAGCCCTGCCTGGCCTGGGACAAGCTGGTTATCCCAAACACTCACCTGTCCTCCCAGTTCCACCCCAAAACTGAGAGTAATTCCGGGATGACACAAGTCACAGGCTCATCACATGACAAAAATGGGCACTGTGAGTTTGGCACATCAAATCCTGGAATGGTTTGGGTTGGAAGGGACCTCAAGGTCCATCCAGTGCCAGCCCCTGCTCCAAGCCCCATCCAACCTGGCCTTGGACACTTCCAGGGATGGGGCAGCCACAGCTTCTCTGGAGTCACAGGACACAGAGAATGGCTTCCCATTGGGCAGGGTTAGATGGGATATTGGGAAGGAATTGTTCCCTGGGAGGGTGGGGAGGCCCTGGCACAGGGTGCCCAGAGGAGCTGTGGCTGCCCCTGGATCCCTGGAAGTGTCCAAGGCCAGGCTGGACAGGGCTTGGAGCAGCCTGGGACAGTGGAAGTTGTCCCTGCCCATGGCAGGAGATTGGAATAAAATGATCGTTAAGGTCCCTTCCCACCCAAACCATTCCATGATTCCATGAAGTTCAGACTAAACCTACAGACTTCAGTTGTACAAGGTGACCAATCCCATCCTGGGACAGAATTCCTACGTGTGCCTTTGAAGGATCCACCCTCCTGAGGCAGCTACAGAGCAGCCAACAGGTAAGAGCACCCAGAACCTCAGGGGTTTAGTTACTGATGTGAAAATGAAACAATCCAATACCCAGATTCTCCAGGTTCTCATTCCCTTCCACGCCTGGAAAATCCGGGAACAGGCAATATTAAAAAGCTCATTCCCAGATTATACCAGCTAAGGGAGGCAGAGGGTCAGGTGGACAGTTCTCCCCTCTGGCTGACAGTGAAGGGAACAGGAATTACCAGGAAGGAGGAGTTGGCTGCTGTGACTGTTCCATAGGGCTTGACGAAAGCTGGCTTCAGTTTTCCCATCTGCTCCATGGAGGAAGGCCGGATCCCATTGTCTTTGGTAACTGTGTCTTTGCCTGTTGGAAGAAAAAAAAGCACATTTAAACTACAAAAATCAGCAACACACAAGAATATCGTCACCAGGAGCCCAGAGGGAACAAAATCAGAAAATTCTGGGGTTTAGGACAAGCAGGAGGAGGAAAAAAAAAAATCTGTTTGTGGTGTCAGGATATTTAACGTGCCTAAAAATAACACTTAAAAATTGAAGCTACTTTACTTTTCCTCTGAAGACAGCAAAAACAAAGTGCTGCCATCTGTTCACTGCAGGGGAAAACTACCACATGGAAAACACAGCTGATAAAAGAATTTAAATTTAGGTTTTAAAGCCTAAATTAAGAAATGGGCCTAAATCAGTTTAGAATTATGTGCTGAGTTTTGAGGAATGAAGAGCACTGTGAAGAACCAAATATATCCATCTGTAACAATTCCAACTACAAAATAAGCTTGTTAACAAAAAGTACGAATTGTATAATAAAGACCACATAGAACCATGGATCTACAAGGAAAATTTCTCTAGGATACCAATTACAGTTCCCAAATGAACAGGTATTACATCAGATCGTGTCCACTGGCTCCTGGGGAAAGAGGGGGACACCAGGAAAGGCCAGGGGAAGGGCAGCTTAAAGGTTCTCCCCAAACTGTTTCACCTCCCAGCAAGGAGCGTGAGACCTGGTGAACTGGAGCCTGACACGTTCCAGCTCTTCCCACCCAGCACGTGCGTTATCAGACTGGGATTCTATCAGGCTTTGTGTTTGTGGTTAATATTTTGGGGAATGAAGGTGTTTTCTCTTGCCTGGCTGGAATAGCAGGGGGATTCCAGGTCCAACTGTCCTGATTTTCCTTGCTCTGTCACTACATTAGCACAGATATGGGGTGGGCAAGGAAAAATTGAGACGTAAAGGTATAACAGAGGGCAGGGATAGGTGGGACCTTGGAAAGGAATTCTTGGCTATGAGGGTGGTGAGGGGCTGGGATGGAATTCCCAGAGAAGCTGCGGCTGCCCCTGGATCCCTGGAGGTGTCCAAGGCCAGGCTGGGCAGGGCTTGGAGCACCCTGGGAGAGTGGAAGGTGGAAGGTGTCAGGGTTGGAACTGGATGATCTTTAAGGTCCCTTCCCACCCAAAGCATTCCATGATTCTGCGCTGACACATTCAGATATCCTGTTCACAACCACATCCCTGCACCAGCAGTTTTCCAGGGCCGATCGGGCGGTAAAACCCACCCAGACCCACAGAGCTCCCTGCAGGGGCTGCCCCCAGCAGCGTGTGCTGGCCGTGGCACACGGGCAGTGTCACCTGGCACTTTGAAGGGCACCACGTCCTGCAGCAGCCCCTCATCCTGGGCTTTCTTGGCCAGCGTGTGGGAGCGCAGGGCGTACTCGTCCTGCTCCTGCCGCGAGATGCCGAAGGCGGCGGCCAGGCGGTCGGCAGAGTGTCCCATGGTCTCGCTGGTGGAGAACTCTGCCACAGCTGGGAGCTGCAACCAGGAAGGGAGAGTCAGCACAGGTGACAAAAAACCCTCCTGGGGGTCCGTGAAGCTGAGCCCCACAGTCAGAGGGAGGCCCTTCCCTTCGTTAAGTCGGAGCTATCCAATTAACACACGGCAGCCGGACCAGAAGAGGC
The DNA here is from genome assembly GCA_013400975.1 of Atrichornis clamosus. NCBI lineage: Eukaryota > Metazoa > Chordata > Aves > Passeriformes > Menuridae > Atrichornis > Atrichornis clamosus. Next base: position 36,174 of record WBMZ01011638.1, on the reverse strand, counting down.
TCCGTCAAATGCATCAGAGGAACCATCCCTTTCCAAGATTTTGGGAAAAAAATGAGGTCCAGGCTGCTGCTCACTCCAGGGCTTCCAGAAGTGTGTTGAGAGCAGCTGTTTGTGAGTTTAACAGAGCATCCACGACCAGACTTTTTGGGATGAGCTCAAACAACACGTCCTGGGACCCTAGAACTCCTTGTCAAACACCTCCTCATTCAGAAGCAGAGCCCAGAGGTGATTTTGGCTTAGTTTCAGTTCTTCTGGCAGCACACAGGAAATCCCTGCATGCACAGAAGTCTGAAATTTTCCTGTCTTATGTGGATTTGGGATCTCAGCTCTGCCATACGTAACCTGGGCCTCGCTGCACTCACCCTAAAGGGAATGGCATGGATGCAGTGTCCTTGTGAAGAGCTCAGGGGTGGGAAGGAGGGAGGAGCTGCTCCTTCCCATCCTCACCATGCTGTAATTCACCCCCTGTGACCCCCCTAGGACAGAGCAGTGGCTCACTCTGCCCCAGGCTCCTGACATGGACCTGTGGAGGTTCTTCAGGGCAGGATTTGGGCAGGAAAGGGAATCATAAGGCATATTTAAGATGCAGTAATCAAACAACAATTATATCCATTTACTGAGGATATTCCTATCTAATACTAAGGGGGCTACTTCTATTATCTAGCAACATTCTTTTGACCTCAAAATTCTTTTGGCACTTCAAGATCCTCAAAGAACCTTTACATTTATGGGAAAAAACCTTCTGTTTCTGTCCTCTCCAGCACAGTTTGGCCAGGAGCTGCAGGAGGTTGTGCACTAAGTTGGGTTTACTGAAGGTAAACATGTGAGAAGAAAAAAGAGAGTCCCAAATGCTGTGAGATGCATGAAACAACTGGTTTAACCCAAAGCAGAGGACACAGATCGATCACAGCAAGCCCCAAGAGCCACCTCACCCTTCTCGAATCCTCTCCACCGAGGCCAAAAAAATCACCTCTCCAATGTGGGTCACACCTTTTTCTAAACCAGTTTAGCTAAATATCGAAAAGAAATAAATACCTCGGGAGCAAAGTAGTCAGGGCGGATTTTGGAAATGAGGGAGAGCTTTTGGCCCAGGGTCTTGGCTCGGTTCAGAGTCAGCATCGTCTTCCTCATCTTCCTGCTGTGCCGGATGGGCACGTCGGACATGAGCTCCACGCCCCCGGCCACCACCACGTCGCACTGCCCAGCTGCAATCATCCCCACGCCTGCAACGACAGCTTTTCCTAGGAATGCTGCTGGGAGCAGGGACACTGACCCCGGCACAGCCCTGGGTATTCCTGCACTCCAGGTCCTCCTCCAGCCCCCGGCCCCAGCCGGGTTACACACCTCCAGCTTCTGTCACTTGGCCCCTGCTTGTGTTTGTCACACAGGGCAGTGAGGGAAGAACGCCCCCAGCACTTTGAGCTGGGTCTCCATTTTTTAGCCATGTTTAGGCTGAGCCAAAGATAAAAGGAGCCTGAAAGGAGGAACTTCCTTACCATGGTGTCTTTACTCCCAAGCAAACATGGACACTGGGCAGAGATGCTGCTGCAGATCCACAGCAGACACTCAGTTCATGTTTTATTTTGTTGGTTAAAAAACTTCCACTGAACCACTGAGGTTGGAAAAGAGCTCCCAGGCCATGGAGTCCAACCTGGGACCAAACCCCAGCCCAGAGCTCTGAGTGCCACCTCCAGGCCTTCCTTGGGCACCTCCAGGGATGGGGACTCCAAACCTCCCTGGGCAGCCCCTGCCAAGGCCTGACCACCCGCGCCAGGCAGGAATTGTTCCCAAAATCCCACCTGCGCCTCCCCTGGCACAGCTGAGGCCGTTCCGTCGCCTCCTGGCCCTGTTCCCTGGGAGCAGAGCCCGACCCCCCCTGGCTGCCCCCTCCTGTCAGGGGCTGGTGCAGAGCCAGAAGGGCCCCCCTGAGCCTCCTTTGCTCCAGGCTAAACATTCCCATCTTTCCTCCCATTCCAGCATTTCTTCAGTTGGTTTTTCACATTCACAAGCAGTGCAAGGTGGATGAGGGCTGTAAAAGAATTCCCAAGCTCCTTCTGAACCCCACAGCTTGTTCTTCCAGCCCACATACCTGTGGTCATGGCCTGGTTTGAGGAAATACAGGCCATGGTGACGGTGTGGGCCGGAGTTTTGTCGGAGAACCCCGCTCCCAAGGCAGCCTACGACAACAGAGAGTGCCTGTCAAACCTCCAGCTGCTGCTCCCCAGCCCAGAGCTGTCCCTGCCCAGCACATCTGGCCAGGTGGAGCTGGAAACAAGGACATGGAGTTTTCATCCAGTTAATTATGGCAGCAGCTCTTCCCCTCCCCAGACTCTGGAGCAGGAGCTGAGGTCGCTGCCGAGGCTCTCACTCACATTATGAGAACAGTCACTGCCCCTCCAGGTTTTTTAATTAAGAGACAAACTAATCACACCCTTCACGTTTAAAAAATCATATCAAAGGGGCCTCCAGCCACTTGACATCATCTTTGCTTCACATTACTGGTGAAAGCAACACGTGAAAGGGAGAATTTAGACCCCTCAGCACAAGGCACTGTGGCTTCACAGAGAGCAGCAAACTGAGCTGTGACTCATCTGACCAGCCCGGAGCAGCTCCCAGTGACCTCCCCTATTTGGGACGTGGCCAAGTAGTTGAAAGTTCAGCAGTTGTTCCCAAGTTAAAATTACCCTGCAGCCCCATCTGACTGGCAGCTGACCAGAGCCAGGAGTTGCATCCACGGGGCTGAAGCTGCTGCTCAGCACCTCCCGGGCCCTCCCAGCCCAGGTTACATCATGGATTTATCCAGGTGCAGAGCACAGCAGAGGCTCCAGGTTAGCAAAGATCAGGCTGTCACATGATTCCAGAGGATCAGCTGTTCTATGGATAATACAGGAATTGTGTTGCTGGAACAAAGGGCAGGGAAGCTGCTCCACTTCAAATCCTGCGGACGCTGTGTCTGACCAGCCAAGTAAAATAAATAAATACCACAACAAAACAAACCCTCACAGCACACTCTGCTCCTCCCCAGGACATTGGGCAAGGCAGCATTGGAGTCCAACTGGAATTTAGGATCTGAGGGATCAGCAATCCTTAACAAAACCCTCCCCTGCAGGGAAGAGTCAAGCAGCAGCTTCACAGCATTAAAACATGAAAATCTGATCAAAAACAATGCTAAATGAAATCTATGGCAGATTTCAACAGGAGGCAAGAGTCAGGAATTACAGAATCATTTTCCTTATAATCCCAGGCACTTGTATAACAAACAATGCTGCACAACTACTTCATATTCTCAAATCATGTTTAAATGAACCATAATACAGGGAATTCATTTTCAGCAAGTATTTGTCACGTCCAGAATAGTTACAGAAATCAGAGGGAATCCCAGGGAAAGGCTGCACATAACCCACCTCTCTGGCAACATTGCTCGTTTTCACCTCCTGGATAACTGTGCCATAAACAATGTAATCAACAACATCCCTGGGGACGCTGGTCCGGGTCAGCAGGCCCCTAAGGAGCAGAGCAGAACAAAGGGAATTTGCATCATGTAAGTGACAACCTCTCAAACATCCTCTTCCTGCCAGCTTGGCTGGAGAACAAGGCAACCACAGAGCCACATCTGCCCCCAGCTCAGAAGAAATCTCGTGTGCACGTGGGCCTGTGGGAAGTGCAGCTGATTATGGGCTGCAAACAATCACGGTGATCATTTCACTACAAATTATTTCATCATGTCATTAAAGCAACTACTTTATACCTCCCACAGCCCTCCTTCCACAAAATGGTTCATAGAATCATCAAATCCCAGACTGGCTTGGGTGTGAAGGGACCTTCAAAATCACCCAGTCCCACCCCGTTGCCACGGGCAGGGACACCCTCCACTATCCCAGGTCGTCCCAAGCCCTGTCCAACCTGGCCTTGGACACTTCCAGGGGTCAAGGGACAGCCATTTCCAGGCTTCCCCAAGCTTTCTCTCTTCTCCACAGCACTTTGCTTCTCAACAAAACAAACCCACAGCTAATGACCTTCAGAACAGAAGGGACAGGCAGGGTGACAGAATTAGCTCCATATCCTTGTTGTCACTTTGTTTCCTCTGTGTTGCCCAGATTGCTTTTCCCACCTGGTGTAAGCACCCCCCAAGAGCAGCTCTGATGTCTGTGCCTCTAAATTCACGAAAATTCACTAAAATATGTCACCACCACCACCTCTCTGCACCAACACAAACCTTCTGCAAACCCCAACAACAACACAGACCCCTCTGCTTCAGCCACCCACTGCTGTGGAGAGAGGTCAGGAAAATAAAGCACCTGGGCTGTTCAGAGCCAAGACCAGAGCCTTGGCTTTCCAACACTGGAATTCCAGCAGTTTAACAAGATTTCTGAGCCCTTCTAGAATTCAATTTACTTACTGCAGTGCTGCTCTGGCTAAGTCATGTGGCATCAGATCTGCATACCTGGAAGGTGAAGAGACACAGAAACTCAGAGGTGTGAGAGATCAGTACAGAATTCTCAGTACAGAAACCAGTACAGAATCCTCAATAGAGGAACCAGTACAAAATTCTGAATACAGAAATCAATACAGAATTCTCAATACAGCAATCAATACAGAATTCTCAATACAGCATCAATACAGAATTCTTCTGTGAGCACAGACCAGCAGCAAGAACTGGGGATGGACCAGAAATGCTCCACTGCGTTTCGGATCAAACTTTTCAAGGAATCACAGATTGGTTTGGGTAGGAAGAGTCACTAAGTCCCATCCAGACCTTCCACTATCCCAGGGTGCTCCAGGCCCTGTCCAACTTGGCCTTGGACACTCCCAGGGATCCACAGCTGCTCTGGGCACCCTGTGCCAGGGCCTCCCCCCCCTCCCAGGGAACAATTCCCCCCCAGTATCCCATCCAACCCAACCCATCCCCCCGGCAGTGGGAAGCCATTCCCTGTGTCCTGTCCCTCCATCCCTTGTCCCAGTCCCTCTCCAGCTCTCCTGGAGCCCCTTTAGGCCCTGGAAGGGGCTCTGAGCTCTCCCTGGACCCTTCCCTTCTCCAGGTGAACACCCCCAGCTCTCCCAGCCTGGCTCCAGAGCAGAGGGGCTCCAATCACTGCACAAAACCCACAAAAAAGCAGCAGTGACCAGATGGAGAAATCCCTTCTCCATCCTGACCAAGAGTCAGGTCTGGTCCGAGTTCAGTCATGGATTTGGTGGCACAACAATCCAAGAAGAGCAGCCTACGGCAGATTTGGGCACATGTCTTGCCAGTTTTGTGAAACTTATTGCTTCACCTGCTATAGATTCATCAACTGCTTCCTTTAGACATGCTCCTTAAATCCTTCTTCTTCCCAGAACTCACTTACATAACCAACCCTCTTCAAACACATTTCTGCATTAGATAAGCCAGAATAACAGCAGCAGCCTCACTCACTGCCCCTCCAGAGCCTTTAGGCCCAGGAACAACTCCATTAAAACGAAGACAGAAGTTGATTTTTCAGAGCCAGATTCCAGCATTACCAAGCAGGGGGGGTTCTGTATTTTCCTCCTCTCTGATACTCACGAGGTGCCTGACTGCAGGAAGGGAGTGCGGACACCCTCCACCACCACAACGTTCTTCACCCCACTCTTGCCCAAGCTCGTCTTAGTCTTGGGCTGGACTGTGAAGAGAGAAGTGGTGTTGACAAGAACATCAGCAATTTTAATATAGATCCTGCAAAAACTACTAGAAACCAAGGGAACTTGTCCTCTTTTGGTGCATAAGTGAAAGGCAGGGGAGGTAAGACACCTGAGCTGGAATCTGAGAATCACGGAATGGTTTGGGTTGGAAGGGACCTTAAAGATCATCCAGCTCCACCTTCTCTCAGGGGTGGAGACACCTTCCACTATCCCAGGTAGCTCCAAGTCCTGTCCAACCTGGCCTTGGACACTTCCAGGGATGGGGCCTGTGCCTCACCACCCTCACAGGAAACAACTTCTTCCCATTAGAAGAAATTCTCCAGTGGAAGAGGTTCAAGGTATCATGACCCAGAATTGTTTGACAGGCCAGTGCCAGGATGAAACTCCAGCACTGTCTGAGGATTCCTCAAGGCTCTTCCCAAAGCCTAAATGATGATCAGAGCTGCTGTCCAGGCTAGTTCCCAAAATCCCAAAGCATGAGACACCTGAGCAATCCCCACAATGAACCCCAGAGCATGGATCACCCCAACCACCCACTGTGGACCATGACTAAAAACTGGGAATGGTGCTGGGAGCCAGGGGCAGGCCAGGAACAGCCACTGGGAGTCAGGGGTGGGCCAGGAATGGTGCTGGGAGCGAGGGGCAGGCTGGGAATGACTCCTGGGAGTCAGGGGTGGGCCAGGAACAGCTGTTGGGAGCCAGAGGTGGGCCAGGAATGGTGCTGGGAGTGAGGGACAGACTGGGAAGGCTCCTGGGAGTGAGGGGTGGGCCAGGAATGGCTGCTGGGAGCCAGGGGCACTCGGAGGATGAGAGGACTCTGCAGCAAACAGTGGTTTGCCTGAAGTTTCACTTGTTTGCAGCTTTATAGGAACACCTGAACTAAGGCACTCTGCACCATTTCTAGGATTTAAGTGGAACAAGACTTTAGAAAAGTGAGGCAGCTTCCAAAACAGCTTTGTCTAGCACAGACCCACTGAGATTCCAGGTGTTTTCCCTTTACCTGCAGCTTGGAACTGCGAGGAGCAGCTGAGTGATCGAGCAACTGGAAAACGAGGAAGGATAAAATACAAAAAAAATGTCAGAAACATTTCTGGTCTCTGTAAGAAGGGATTAAAAACCCCCAAATAATGTCACAGTAAGACACCCGAACACCTGTGGGGTGTTGGGTGGGTTTACTCTGTTCAGAAACTCAACAGTTTCTATTAAGAGTTAACTGGAGATTCCTCCCCATGGGATGTGGGAAGGGACAAACACAGCAACAATGTAGTTAGGTATTAAAAAATAAACACTGTCAGCCTTTTAAAGGTGGGAACAGAACAGATTCAGACCCCAGCATCCATTCCAAACCCAGCACTTCACCCAGAATTAAAGATACTCACAGCCCCCGGCAGCCCACGCTGAGGACACGGGGAGGCTCCGCAGGGTAGTGCTCAGCATGGAACTCATTTTGAAATCTAGGGAAAGGTTGGTATCAGTCCAAGCTGCTCTATCCGGGACAATCCCAAGGGAAGCGGCCTGCCTGCCTCCCACAGAGCTGAAGAGGTGGGGAGAAGACACTCCAAGGCAGCAGCAGCAGCAGCACAGGGAGTCACTTCCTACCACGCTCCGTGCACAGAATCCAACCAGGAGGAGCCTGGCTTGTGACTGGGGCTGCAAATGTGCCTGCGAATAAATACTGCCCAGTGAGCTTCCCAATTCCCTCCCAGTTACTGCTCCACCACTTCCCACTGGAAAATTGTCCCGGTGCCCAGCCAGCCTTGCTGCCAGGAGCACCCTCCTGACGCAGTGTCCTTGGCACCCCTGCACACCCCTGCCCCTTGCTAACCCCCAGTGCCAACGTGAGGAACTCCTGCCGTGCATCCCCACAGCAAACAGGGCAAGTCCATGTCCTCCACCCCCAAAAATTCCTCTGCAGCTTTCCCAGAGGTCATTCCAAAATCGTGTTTCCCTACAAACAAATCCTCATCTGCAGTTTTTCTGCCCAGGGCTCAAGATGATCCTCACAGCTCCAGTTCTCTGGCTGCTCTGGCAATGTTCACCTCCCTCTGTCATACTTTGGGAGTTCAAATCCCAGCACTCTCTCCCCCAAAAACACAGGTTTTCCACGGAGGGACACAGGAACACCTGCAGTCCCAAACCCAGCCCTCTGCAGCTCCTCAAAAGTCAACACAAACCCCCTTTTGCACCTCACTGCTACAGCTCCACACTGGAATGTGCCACGCAGAATTCCTCCCTTCCCAGTCCACAAACCAAATCCCGGCTCCACCTGTCAACAAAGGTCCTGATTATGGACCTTTCCAAGGCATCCTGCTCTTCCTCCATCTGTGCCAAGCTCTCTCCCCATACCTGGTTGAGGCTTTTCTCTAAATTTTCCCTGTTCAGCTGACAGAAGTTCCTCCCTGGTGGAACTTCCTCCTCCCTGTACAACCGTCTCTTCCTGACGCACCCACTATCCCTGCCCCCCAAAACGTGCCCAGCCTCTCCATTTTTGGCAGCCAGTGCTGCCTTGGCACCTCAAAGGCTCAGCCCTGCCCGCACAAATCACCACGACAAAGTTCCTTTCACAGCTTGCAGGATCTGCCTGGATTCCACAGCCGAGCTGGACTCCCGTGATCCTCAGGGATGCCTTCCAACTCAGGATAATCCGTAATTCTAGGAACACCTTTTCCCTCTCCACACACCCCCGACCCTTTTACTCGCCGCAGCACCGGCACGCGCAGCGCCCACTTGCTACACCTCTCAAACACACGTGGTTCTCTCAGCCGCCCCCAAACCCCCTCGTCCATCCGGGACCGACCCCTCGATCCCCTCCTCCATTCAAGACCACCTCCGGCGTCCCCATCCATCCGGGACCATCCCCCAGCCACCCAGCACCGATCCCCCGACCCCTCCGTCCATCCAGGACGACCATCCTCGATCCCCTTATCCATCCAGAAGCGATCCCCCCGGCTCCCCTTCAGCCTTCCCCCGCCCCTCCCGTCCATCCGAGACGAACCCCCTGACTCCCTTCACCCTTTCCCCGCCCATTGCGGACCGACCCCACGACCCTCTCGTCTATCCCGGACCGAGCCTCCTACTCCTAACCCCGCCCCCTGCCCCAGGACAGATCCCCCGATTCTCCTCGCCCTTCCTGCACCTCTCCGTCCATCCAGGACGGACCCCGCGACCTCCGGACCGCCCCTCTCCGCCGTGTCCCCCCGCTGCCCCCGGGCCCCAGTCCCGCCGTTCACCTCGGCCCTCGCCCCGCTCTGCCCTGCCGCCGCCGCCACTCAGCAAGGGCCCCGCGCCCCTTCCACCCTCCGGGCTGCCCGCAGCCTGCCTGACTGACACCGCCCGCTCTGCAGCCCCTTCCCTCGCTCTCCCGCAATCCGCTCCCGCTCGGCACGGATTGAAAACACCCGGGACGTAGCGGCGAGAGGAGGGGAGGGAGGCAGGCGGGAGCTGACTGCGGTGAAGCGCTCAGGCAGCGCGGCGGGCGGCCGAGGGCGGGGCGGCGTGGGCGGGGCGGGCGCGGGCAAGCCCCCGGCGGCCTCTCCCTCATTCGACCTCGGCGAAGATGGCGGCGGCGGTGCGGGCAATCGGCAGCCTCGGCCGCCTCCCGGCCGCCGCCAGGGCCGGCCCGGCACGGCGCACCCCGCCCCGGGGTGAGTGGGGGGACGGCGGGGAGCGGGAGCGGCCGGCGTGCGGTGTCCCCGCGTCAGGGGAGCAGTGAGGGATGGGGGCACTGGGGGGCAGGGAGGGGTGAGGGACGGGAACATTGAGGGGACAGCGAGGGAGTACTGAGGGAAGGGGAGCACTGGGGTGGGACGGGCAGTGAAGGGACGAGGATTGAGCGGACACTGAGGGGGAGGGGGTGGGGGGACACTGAGGGAAGGGAGTTACCGGTGGGACAGTGAAAGGTTGGGGGGGCATTGAGGGTTGGAGGAGCACCGAGGGACGGGGGGCACTGAGGGGTCGAGGATTGAGGTGGGATGGGGACCGGTGAGGAGTGAGGGCTGGGGGGACAGTGAGAGGACACTGAGAGGTGAGGGCTGGGGGGGACACTGAGGGTGAGAGTGTCAGGGGGACAGTGAGGGGACACTGAGAGGTGAGGGCTGGGGGGGACACTGAGGGTGAGGGTGTCAGAGGGACACCGGCGGGGCAGTGAGGGGCCAGGAGGACAGTGAGGGGATGAGGACTGGAGTGGCACTGAGGAGGTGAGAAACAGGGTGTCACAGAGGAGGTCTCTTGGTGCTGTGGGAGGGTGTCAGGGTGTCACTGGGGGGATTCTCCAGGTGCTGTGATCATGGGGGCTCTGAGAAATGGGGTGTTCTTGGGGAAGGGTCTGTGAGGACTCGAACTGCGCTGGGAGGTGTCCCCGTGTGTGTCTGTGCCTCGTGTGAGGGATTTGTCCCCACGGCCCGTGAGTCACCCAGGGGGATCTCTGGCACGTCCCCAACACCCCCCAAGGTTTTCCCAGGGCAGAGTCTGTCCCTCTGTGTCCTGGGATCTCTGAGGGGTGTGTGCCCCACCAGGGGACATGCTGCTGTGCCAGTCCCGAGTGCAGGCTGGCTCTCCCATGTCCAGCCACCTTCCCTGTGTCCTTGCACGTGGACACACTGTGGGAGTCAGTGTGCTACTCTTGGGGGGTCTCTGTGATCTGACATTTAGGGGGGACACACCCTCCGGTCAGGATTGTCCGTGCTCATGAGCTGATCCACAGGGAGAGAGTGTCCTTGTTCCCTGACACATGTGCCTGTCCCCTGTGCCCCGTGTGCCTGCTTGGGAAGGAGAGGGTGTCTCCATGTCCTTGGGTGTCTGAATCCTGTGGTTGCCCTCCAGGCACCCGGGTGTATCCATGGGAAGGGGTATCCCTGCGTTCCCAGGTGGGTGGGGAGGGTGTGCCCAGGACTGTCAGTGTCTCCAGGTGCTCCATGATCTTTCGGCTGATTGGGATTGTCCAGCCTGGAGAAGTGAAGGATCGAGGGAGAATTTACAGCCCCTTCCAGTGCCTACAGAGGCTCCAGGAATGCTGAGGAGGGACTTTGGACAAGGGCCTGGAGGGACAGGACAAGGGGGGATGGCTTCCACTGCCAGAGGGCAGGGATGGATGGAATATTGGGAAGGAATCCTTCCCTGTGAGGGTGGGGAGGCCCTGGCACAGGTTGCCCAGAGAAGCTGTGGCTTCCCCATCCCTGGAAGTGACCTAGGCCAGGTTGGATGGGGTTTGGAGCAACCTGGGATAGTGGGAGGTGTCCCTGCCCATGGCAGGGTGGAACTGGATGGTCCTTAATGTCCCTTCCCATTCAAACCATTCTGGGGTTCCATGATTCTGTGGTTTTGTATCAGGCATCTGATACAAGGCCTGGGCAGGGCTGTGACTCTCTCCTGCCTGTTCACAGAGCTTGGTAGCTCTGTGCTTCCTGGCAGAGCTACCAAGGCAGGGAGTCCCCAGGAGCCCTGGGAAGGCTGAAGGGCCTGGCTGGGAAGCACTGGAAACCCCCTATTCCAGCACTTTGAAGGGCCTCAGAGTGGTATTGATGTTAACCCAAAATCCAACCGTGTTTCATTTAACCCAAACCTGGGCTCGGCAGTGCTGGGTTCAGAGCTGGACTTGGTGCTCTGAAAAGTATTTTCCAACCTGAGCAATTCGATGATTCTGGGATCCCACCTGTGTTACGTGCAGCCTTGGAGCAGGTTTGTACGTGACAGGGTGCTGCAATCACTAATGAGGAGACCTGTGGCAACTCCAGGGAGTTCTCAGGCTCCTGGTGGTTGGGATTCTCATTCTGACTGGTAAAACTCTTAATGACAAACAGCCCTGGAGCTGCTCTGAGGACGCTGTCACTGTCCATAATTAATGAATACCCTTGTTCTGCCTTGCAAAGTGTTTGGGAAGTGGATGCAAAGCTCTCCAGGGCAGGCCAAAGGCAGGGCGCAGGCAGGAGCCAGGTGAGCTCCAGGGCTGGCTGTACCTGCTGAGCCACATCCATGCACTGGCAGGTTCCCAGAGTGGGTTGGGGAGCTCAGTTTGCCAGGAGTTTCCCATCTCACGGGTCACAGCTCCATGCTCAGCTCTCAGGGACAGCCTGAACGCTGGTCAGGTGTCCTGAGCTTCATCCCATCCATCCTGCTGGGCTTGGGGTGCTCCAGGACTGGAAAAAGGCTTTTTCCCTGAACCGTCACCCATGGATGCTGTTCCCAGTTCAAGTGGTGTGCCACGTCCGGGTGAGTGGATGGGCAGGAAGGGGAAGTGCTGGGCAGGGAAGCAGCTGAGGTTATAACTGGGAAAAGAGAAAGTGGGAAAGGAGCAGGCTGGGCTGTGGGATGGGGTGTTGTCCATTCTCTGCTGCATCCAAGTCCTGAGAGCAACTGAAGTGTTGGTGTCCTGGTGTTTGGAGTGAGTGAAGGAGTGAGACTGGAACGGATTTCCAAGGCTTTAACTCTGGAATGAGTGGTAGGACGTGGTGGAAGTGTGCAGCTGGGCTGCTGCTTCCTGCAGCATTTTGGAGGGTTTTTCTGGCTGCAGTCCTGGCACGTTCCCATTGCAGTGCTGGAGGAGTCAAAGCCTAAAGCAGATGTGCAGGATCTGGGATCAGGGAGCTGCTGTAGTTTCCAGGTGAAAGATGTTTTCCACAAATATTCCAGGTTCTAAAGGAAACCAGTCAGGCTGTAGAAACCTCACTCAAAAGTGAACCAGCTGTTAGGCTGCAGACAGCACCTCTCCCAAAAGAGGTTGCATTCAAATGGAGTGAGATTTGTTCAGTCATGCTCTTGATTTATTTTTTTCCTACTTCATCTTTTCTGTTTTACGAGAATGGAAAGGCAGAGTGGAATTCAAGGTTGAAGATTTTTGTGAAAGGAATGTTTTTGGAAACTGATATGGAAAAGGAAAGCCATATAAAGAGCAAACAGGGAATCCCAGACTGGTTTGGCTGGGAGGGACCTTAAAGCTCGTTTTGTTCCACCCACTGCCTTGGGCAGGGACACATTCCACCATCCCAGGTTGCTCCAAGGATTGAATGAATCAATTCAGGGAGATAGTTTAGCCCTTGCCTGCTCTTTGAAGAGGTTGTGTGCCTTTTATTGAGCTAAAATATTGCTGTTAAACGTGCATCATGTTCTGCTGAGCAGCATCTCTCACCACAGCCCACACTTGGTTTGTGGGAATTGATTGTTGGTGCTTATTTTCAGGAGTACCTGACTTGAGCACTCAAAAACTTTAGGGAAATGAATGTGGGATGTAGCAATCACATGTGGGTATGAAATACTCCCGAGGAGCTTTGGAGTGGGAACAGCTTCACTCCTTGTTTATAAAATGCTGCTGTGGGCACATGACACACACACGCACCCCAGACCTGTTTGCTGGGACAGCCTGACGCTGAATTTCCATCCCCACGGCATCACACCGCGGATCCCGGGCTCAGGAATGGGAGCAAAGGTCAGTCCCTGCTGCCAGCACCCCGGACAAGGTGGAAATGAGGCCAAAGTGCAGCCGGGCCCCAGCCCTGAGCCCCTGTCACGGGGCTGTGGGAGGGGGGAGCACCTGTTGGGGAGGCACAGGATGAGCTTTTCAGTTTATTCTCCCAGTACTGGATTGTTCTCCCTTCTTGCTGCTGGGAATATGTCATTCCTAGAGGTTTTATCAGTGGTGAACAGAACCCTCCCCTGGCTAATTGGCTGTGTGCCAGCTGGTAGATGAGCGTGTGGAAGTAACACTTTTACTGGAATTCAGACGTAAAGCAGCTTTGGCAGGGATTCAGCCTGGATCTGTGTTAGGGGATCCTTGGGGTCAAGGTCTCTTGAATGGAATTGGGGTTCATTCATGTGCTGAGATCATGGGGCGAAACACAAGTTCTGAGCAGAAAAAGGAGATCTGTGAGTCAGGAACTTGTGGGCAGAACTTGTTCATGCTGTTGTCAGAGTTTTACAAGGGTCTGGAACAAGACACATTTGTGTGCTTCCATGTGTCCTCAGTAGAGATGGATCCAAGAGAGCTGGAGATAGACCCTGGACAAGGGCTTGGAGGGACAGGACACAGGGAATGGCTTCCCACTGACAGAGGGCAGGGTTGGGTGGGATACTGGGCAGGAATTGTTCCCTGGGAGGGTGGGGAGGCCCTGGCACAGGGTGCCCAGAGCAGCTGTGGCTGCCCCTGGATCCCTGGAAGTGTCCAAGGCGAGGCTGGACAGGGCTTGGAGCCCCCTGGGACAGTGGGAGGTGTCTCTGCCCATGGCAGGAGATTGGAATAAAATGATCTTTAAGATCCCTTCTCACCCAAACCAATCTGTGATTCCGAGTATTTTGTTGATAGATGGAGGCAAGAATAAATATTTTGTGAGCCCTTTGTGGCCCTCCAGTTCTGCCCCCTGAGATCCACGTGGCCGTACTTGGGCTGGCCCCAGCTGCTGGCACCAGAGTGTGTTTTTACAGAAATACCCTGGACAGTTGTTTGCTTTGCAGGGACTTTACCTTGCAGGCTTGCAACTCCCCAAAGTGCAGGAAGGTCCCTGGTTTGTGAAGGAGTGTTGGAATGAGCACAGTAGAGACAAAACTCCCTGTGCCACCTGCTCCATCCCTTGTCACCTCATTGGGAAGAAGGATTTTGGTTTTGCTGCTCTCAGTGTGGCGTTGCTGGAAGCTGCAGTGTGGGATCTGTGCTGGGAAGGTCACTGCAGCAGTGTGGAACCTGCTGGACTGATGCTGGCACAGGTCAGGCCCTAAGGGGAGGGACTGGCTCGTGCCCAGGGTTTCCAAAAGTTGTGCTTGGCAGGTGAGGGGAGCTGGGAGAAAGTTAAGCTGAGACTACAGAGAATTCCTTTAACATCTGCAACATCTTTTCCTTAGGTTATGCTTGCCGTAACATCTCCACCTCCAGTGCTCTCCAGAGTAAGTGTGAAGCTTTTCTGTCAATTCATGTTAGCCCTTCAAATGCCCTGAGCAGGAGCTGATGGCACTCCTGTGTTTGTTTGCAGACAGAACCCACGTCAGCTGTGATATCAAAGGGGACGTTGCTGTCGTTCGCTTCAACACACCAAATTCCAAGGTACTGAAAATGCCCACTGAAGGCTAAGAACTTTCCTAACCTGCAGCCTTGCAAAGTTGGGAGCAGAGGAGAAATAGGAAGAGGAGATTTTGGGTGTTTAATGAGACACCTGGAGATGCCTCTTGGATATTGTGTGTGTGCTGAGCTAATCTGTCTCACTTCGGACACAAGGTCTTATTAAGTTTGAAATCTTAAATATAAAAAAAAAATCTGCGTCTTATGAAATTCTTGGATTCAAGGCAGTTAAAGAATGTGTTCGTACTTCAGTAATTTGGAATCCATAAATGCTTGTGATTCTGTTATCAGGAATCCACTATAAACAGAACTAATTTTCATTTTTTAGGTCAATTCAGCTGCAGTTTAGGTATCAGGAGGCAGGAACTCTGTAAATGGCATCTAAGGAGTACATCTAAAAATGCATGTTGGAGTCTCATAACCAGTGATGAATTTCAGATGTCATCTCAGAGATGGAAATGCTCTTTATGAAGCAATGGTTCAGCTTGCAATAAAAACCAGTTTTTAAAGCTAAACAGCTGAGCTACTCTGATAATATGCTAGACAGAAAGATTTAACTACTTCTGCTATGAAAAATCTTGTCTTAATTGTAGCAGAGCAGAAGGTTTGGTTTGGTTTTTTTTAATATACTCCTTCCTTTTGAGGAGCAACGGCAATGTCAGCTTTGAAACATCCTATTTTATATGAGGATTTTGATGGTACCTAAAGAACCCAGGCTGGATTTGTTCTGCCTGTTGCAGCCTTTCAGCAAGGCTGGAGAGATGTCATCAGCCTGGTCTGGGGAAGGTGTCCCTGCTCATTGCAGGGGTTTGCATGAGATGACCTTGAATGGTCCTTTCCAGCCCAAACTCTTCTGTGATTCTGTGATTACATAGGAAAAAACCCAGTTTACAAGCTCATAAAATCAGTGCTTGGGGTCACAACCCCAGTGCTGGGAAGGTTAAGGAGGAAAGGCCTAATTAAAGTTGACCTGCTGCAGGGTTTTGTCTTGGAGTGGGCCTGTGTGTTAGGACAAGGCTGAGCGGTGTGGCAGCAGATGTGGGCCCCAGCTGAGCTCCTGCTGACGCTGCTGCTCTGCTCGCAGGTGAACACCCTGTCCAAGCAGCTGAGTGCAGAGTTCTCTGATGTCATGAACGAGATCTGGGCCAACGAAGCGGTGAAAAGCGCCGTCCTCATCTCCGCCAAGCCGGGCTCTTTCATTGCTGGAGCAGATCTCAAGTAAGCACGGGGCCTCAGGAGCTGGTGGAGCTCTCCCTGAAGCCCAGCATCCAGGCTCTGGAGTGCAGGGAAATCCAGCAGTTTGTCCCTGACACGTTCCTGGGGTAGGCACAGGCTGGGAGTGAAGCCCACGTGCTCAGGATGCCAGAGTTGCTGGAGTGAAGTGAGGACCTCAGCAAAGAGGGATGTGGCGAGTCCTTAAACCCCTCTTGGCTGTGACACCTGGTCACTCCTTCCTTCATGCTGGGGTGCAGCCAAGGAAACCCATCCTGGCTCGGGAGTGGGCATTGTCCTTCGGTCTGGGATACAACAGGAGTGGATAATTCCCATGCAGGGCTCGTTTAAGCTGGGCTGGAGTGCCTGGCAGCCTTCCAGCCTGGCCCCTCGCTTGGGCAGGGTTTGGCACTCTGCCCTGTGCTGAGCAGCCTCCCAGGCTCCCTGGGTAACTTCTCCAGGGTATGGGGTGATCCTGTGGGTGCCCACTGGGGCCTGGAATGCCGTTGGCTCCTGCTGCTGACACTGACAGGACAGAATAGTTGCTTAAAGACATGAAAAGCCAGAAAGCTCTGAGGAAAGAAGGTAAATTTCACACAGACCTTCCAGAACCTTGTTACATTTTTGGCTGACCTTATCCAGGGAAAGAGACTTAATCCCTGTGCAGGAGGGAAGGAGGTGAGCAGAGCAAAGGCCAGGCTGTGATTAAGAGAGTCCTACTGGCCTCAGCACCTCCAGCCTCCCAAATTGCTCCTGCCTGGCAAAGGCTGTGATCCTCCAGGAGAATAATTGGCACAGGGAGTCTCTAATTGGCAGAGTGTGGCATCAGAGCACTGGCCATCTGCTCCTCTAAAAAGTGGTCCTGGACTCTCCCCTCTGCCCTTCCTGGCAAGTGCTTTGAGGCTTCCTATGACCCTTCCTCCTCTCCCAAAGGCTTCCAGAGCCCTGGCACAAGGGATCCCATTCAGTGTCTCAGTCACAGCCCGTGTCAGCGTGCAGGGCCTGACCCTGCTGGGTTCAGTCTCCCTGTGTTGTGTGATCCAAAACAGGGGCCTAGAGAGCTCTTGCCTGCCTGTCGGGCACTGGAGGTTGTGGGGAAAGGGACAAACTCATCGACGCCCTCTCATTTTCCTGCTTTTCCCGTTCTGATCTGCCTTTCTCCTCCCCTCAGCATGCTTGAAGCCTGCAAGACTGCTCAGGAAGTGACTCAGCTCTCTCAGGAAGGACAGAAGATGCTGGAAAAAATTGAGCACTCTCCAAAGCCCGTGGTTGCTGCCATCAGTGGCAGCTGCCTGGGAGGAGGCCTGGAGGTACTGGGCAATCCTGGGGCTCACAGCAGCACTGGGAGCTGACAGTGCTGGTTCTCTGGTTATCCAAATGCTGCCGGCAGGACTGGTACTGTGAGAGGGATCTGGGACCTGATGAGTGCTCATTACGTCATGTAAATGAGTTTGTGGCAAGTTAATGGCTTGGTTGTGCTTCTGGGCTCTGCCATGCAAGTTCAGCTGCTGCAGTGGAAAGGGAGCAAATCAAATCTGAACCTGTGTGGGCCAGGCTAAGATTTAGATGAGTGTCCCAGGGAAAACCGGCTGTTTCCAGCAGGCATTGGATCTGCATCAATGCTGCTGGCAGAGTTCAGCCTGGAAATTGCTGCTTTTCAGATGAAGTGTGTCCTGTATCCCAGCAACTTCCATTCTTTATGGGATTGTTGTGAGAGGGATGAGTGTGGGGACCCAGCCAGGCTCCACCCTGCCAGAAGTTCTGCTCCAGCCCCTCGGCTAGATCTGGTGTTTGCCTTGTAATCTCCATCTAGGATTTCTGTAAACTGCAAGGCTCTGCTAATTCCTGGAGTTGCCAAAGCAGAATAATCTTGGAATGGAGTCTCTTCAGTTTGTACTGATTTCTTCAGCAGTCACAGCTTTTTACACACACTGTGTTAACTCATCTGGACTTGGCCATCCAGGGATAAACCAGGAATCATGGCTGATCCACAGATGGGACTGTGCTCTTGGTGTAGTGAACCCTTGTGTAATTAAGTGTAATTAAGCCCTTGATGGTCTGGGTGAGATTTAAAACCAGCTTGGCTCAGCTTGGGAGTTTGGTGTTCTTTCCCCAGAAGAAGCCATCAAGGGAGCACAGAGGGAATTTGGGCAGTTGGATCAGGGAATTGGGGTAGGGTCATGAGGAAGGCTGAGGCAATGTGTAGGAGAGAGCTGTGTGATGAATGCCCAGTTCTCCTGTGCTCTTTCACAGGGAAACCTTTCCTTGTCTTTTCCTTTTTTAAGGTTGCCATTGCCTGTCACTACAGAGTAGCAACAAAGGACAAGAAAACAGTCTTGGGAACACCTGAAGTGTTGCTGGGTCTCCTGCCCGGAGCAGGGGGTACTCAGAGGCTGCCAAAGATGGTGAGTAAGAGGAAAGCTTGACTCCATAGCCCCTTCTGCATGGCAAGCTCCCACTCTGGAATCCTCTCTCTCCCCTTCCAGGTGGGACTTCCTGCTGCCTTTGATATGATGCTGACTGGGAGGAACATCCGTGCAGACAGAGCCAAGAAGATGGGGCTGGTTGACCAGCTGGTGGAACCACTAGGTCAGACACCATGTCTCTGAGTTCCTTGATGTCAGGGAGCCTCTCTCCTCACCAAAGTGTGTGGGGAGGCCGCTGGTGCAGCCCGCAGTGCTGAATTGCAAAGGCCTTGCCCTGCTCTGCAGGGGAATCCCTCTTTCCACCTTAGCAGCACAAGGACCTTGAAATGTCAGGCTGCTGCTGGAGCTGAGTGAACAGGAGAGGTCAGCACAGAGGCCAGGCCTGCTGCCTCTCTCGCTTAAGCTAATTAACCAGATAAGAGCCCACATTCCTCATTTGTCATGTCACAGGACAGATTGCAGCCCCTAATGGAAGGACAGTAGATGGCTGATGTCTGGCTTTCTGCAGCCTGCAGATGGTAATCCCTGGCAGGAGCTGGAGAAGGCACCCCCATGGCTTAGGTGCTCTGAATTGCCAGCTGGATGGAGAAATTCCTTGCAAAATGCAGGATTCCAAGTACTGGGCAGGCTTCTGAATAATTTCTTGCCTCCAAAGGTCTTTCACTGGGGCAGCATTCTTGGAAGGTGACTAAATGGAGGAGTTTATGAGGACTGAACTAAGGGGAGGACTAAACCCTCCAGAACCTCCTGAGAGGTGTGAGGAGCCCCACCCAGGAGTGAAATGGAAACCACTGCTCCAGCTGGTCCTGCCATGGAGCAGGAGGGTGCTTAGTGTGGTTTCCCCAGGCAGAGCCTGACCAGAGTACACTGGTGGTGCTGAAGAAAATAAAATGGACAAAAAGGTGCTGCTGCCCACCCTGAGCAGTGCCAGGGAAGCCCTCATGTCTGTGCTGTCCCACAGGGCAGTGCTCAGCAGCGTCACAGAATGGCCTGGGTTGGCAGGGACATTACAGCTCATCCAGTGCCACCCCTGCCATGGGCAGGGACACCTTCCCCTATCCCAGGCTGCTCCCAGCCCCATCCAGCCTGGCCTGGGACACTCCCAGGGATCCAGGGGCAGCCACAGCTGCTCTGGGAACCTGTGCCAGGGCCTCCCCACCCTCCCCGGGAACAATTCCTTCCCAATATCCCATCTATCCCTGCCCTCTGGTAGTGGGAACCCATTCCCTTTTATCCTGTCGCTCTATCCCTTGTAAACAATCTCTCTCCACCTTTCCTGTCGGCCCCTTCAGGTACTGGAAGGTCACACTTAGGTCTCCCCAGGGCTTCTCTTCTCCAGGCTGAAAGATCCCAATTCTCCCAGCCTCTCCCTTCAGCAGAGCTGCTCCATCCCTCTGATCATCCTGGTGCCCCCTCTGGACTCTCTCCAGCAGCTCCAGGTCCTCCCTGTGCTGGGCCCCAGGGCTGGAGCAGCTCTGCAGGTGGGGTCTCACCTGAGTGGGGCAGAGGGGCCGAATCCCCCCTTTCCTGCTGCCCGTGCTGGGGGATCAGCCCAGGATATACAGATATCCTTAGCTTATCCTTAGCTGTATTCATGCTTATAAAACAGATCCGTGGTTCCCAGGCTGGAGGTCAAATTGCCTGGATAAACTTTCCCACTCGATACTTGCTTAGGTGTGAATTGGTTTTTAAGAGCCAGCAAATGTGGCTTTTTAGACCCACAGTTACCCCGACTTGCTGACAGGAAATGTGAGCTTTCCAAGGAGCTGGTGGGAATCCTGGCTCAGCCCAGGTAAGCACAGAGGGGGAACACAAAAATACAAATGATATGCAAACATTGGATGTATTCCTTGTTATCCAAACAGCAGCTAGTGGAGCTGTTCTCTCTGTGTCTGGGGGAAAGCAGCTCTAGCTGGGGTGATGCTGTAACTGATTACAGAAAGCTTGCAAGGAGATAGACAGCATCAATCGGGGCAGTTTCAGGGGGTGCAATCAGTTCTCCCTCAGCAGGGAACTCTGCAGCATTCCCTGGATCCAGTTCTGGCAGGTGCCATTTATAAAAGAGAGCAGATGGGAGTGGACAGCTCAGAGATCCTGGGTTAGGCCACGACAAAGCCTTGGGAATTAACTGCAGGTAAAGTAAACCCACATGTGTGGGGTCAGTCACTTTGAATGGTTCTCACAGCTCAGACTTTGAAAGGAACAGCCATTTTTTTCAGCTGGAGTGTCACAATGCAGCACTTGTTAGTGTATCCAAGCTACTGGAAAGGGGAAATCAGGTATTGACATCTTGTAGCACATCAGGCCACAGAGCTGAAGGTCTCAGCCTTGAATGGTGAGAATTTGGAAGCTGGTGAGGTTTGAGTTCTCAGCTCCTGGATGCTCTCAGATTTCCAGTGAATTCTGTAAAACCCACTGGGCATTGCTGAAATGTAGATGATGCAGCAGCTCTGAGCTGTGTTTTCTGTGCTGCCTGTAAAATGAAATACGTTGTTTTGTTTGGCCTGTTTTTCCTTGGACTGGCTCTGACGTGCCAGGGCAGGAGAGAGACTTCCACAGGGAGCTGTCCTGAGCTGTCAGAGTGTTTGTGCTGCTTTATTTGCTTCTTGCTGAGACCCCCCAGCAGGGAGCAGCTTCTGGGGTCCTCTGGGTGCAAACCCTCAAGTTGTTACACAGAGAGGGGAGAAACAAAGAGGCCACGGAGCTTCTCCCAGGGCTGGAGCCCCTCTGCTCTGGAGCCAGGCTGGGACAGCTGGGGGGGCTCACCTGGAGAGGAGAAGGGTCCAGGAGAGCTCAGAGCCCCTTCCAGGGCCTAAAGGGGCTCCAGGAGAGCTGGAGAGGGACTGGGACAAGGGATGGAGGGACAGGACACAGGGAATGGCTTCCCACTGCCAGAGGGCAGGGTTGGATGGGATATTGGGAAGGAATTGTTCCCTGTGAGGGTGGGGAGGCCCTGGCACAGGGTGCCCAGAGCAGCTGTGGCTGCCCCTGGATCCCTGGGAGTGTCCCAGGCCAGGCTGGACAGGGCTGGGAACAGCCTGGGACAGCGGAAGGTGTCCCTGCCCATGGTGGATTATATGACCTTTAACATTCCCTTCCCACCCAAACCATCATGGAATTCTGTGATTGAAACCTTAAAATTGAAGACCTCAGCTTTTTGTAAAAAATGTGGGAGCTGAAACGGAGGGAGTTTCTGGGTTTGGATTTTGCCTGTCTCCTGTGTCAGGGAGTGTCTGTGGGGTGTTCCCTTAGCTCTGCACACTCTGCAGCACCTGTGTGTTTGGAGCAGTTTGCATGAAGGTGAATGTCCCTGCCCAGCTGCAGGGACACAGGATTGTGACCTCATCAGGTTTGTTCAGCCCCCGGTTGCACATTTAGCTCCAGGGTCTTCTTGGTGCAGCCTCACCAGGCACTGCTCTGTCGTTAATGACTCAGAGTTTGCCTCTGGCAGCGTCTCCCAGCTGCCTGCTCAGCCCTGTGCTGTGTCCTCCTGTCCTGGTGATACAATTGTCTGGAAATGAGGAGGATTCCTTTGCTTGGAAATTGTGCAACCCACCCTCAGAGGCTGCTAAAACTGGTTTTGTTGTTCATTGCTTCATTGTGAGACAGCTTTAACTTAGGCCAGGTGTTACTGGGTGTTGCAGCAGCTAAAGCAAATGAGAGGTTTCCTGCACTGAACTCAAAGGTTGAGCGTTGTTGGACATTGGCTCCAGTACAGGAAATTTCCAGGGACATAGCTCTCCCTACAAGTTGTCTGCATATTTAACAGTGTTGGTGCAGGGTGGTTGTGCACACTTGGACCACAAAGGAGAGGAGAGTGCAGCAAGAGGGAGCGGAGGCAGAACACCCCAGTTCCCTTGGGATTCCGGGTGCCTGTGGCTATGCCAAGTAAAAGGTTTGAGGAATAAAGGGCACAAGTGACAAAAAGATGATCAGGGGCTGAAACAGGTCCAGGGAGATTGTGGAACCTCTGTCCATGGAGGTGCTCAGAGACTGCCGAAGGTGTCCCTGAGCAACCTGATCTAATTCCAGAGCTTGATGTAACTTGGCCCTGCTCCCATGGGGAGCTGGCATTCCAGCATTTCTATACAGTGCCCTGTATAGAAATCCCTTGGGGCCTTCCTGTAGTCCCTGTATGGCCTGAAAGGCCGAGCTTTTACACCATTGGTCATAATCAAGAAAAGCCCACCAGGAGCAGGGAATGGAGTGGGAGCAGTTCAAAAGCCCACCATGTTGCTGTCTGGTCCTGGTTTCCCTGCATCCTCATCCCTCAGGGATGACTTGTGCTGTGCTTTGCTCTTCCCAGGGCCCGGAGTGAAGACTCCGGAAGCACGAACCATCGAGTACCTGGAGGAGGTGGCCATTGGCTTTGCCAGAGGTCTGGCCAACAAGACTGTGTCTGCCAGGAGATCCAGAGGGCTGATGCAGAGTAAGTCTGTGGGCAGCATGGGCAAATCCCAAGGGATGGTAGTGAGCGTAATCCACTTTAGATTCCCTGGGATGTGTTCATGCTCCTACGTAATTCCATTTCAGAATCAAGTTATTTCATGTTGGAATCATCTCTTGGACCAGGTGGGATGGTGGAGAAAACATTGCTCTGCAGATCTGGGCTTTGGCAGAGCTGGACCTGGTGGCTCCTGAGGTTGCTGGAAGGGAGCCAGGGCTCAGGGAGAGGGAGGGAACAGGTACCTCTGGGGGACTGTGCATCTGCAAAGTTTTAGTGGCCAGCTCTGCACCAAGCTCATGTAGTCAAGAGGGAAGAGGCACGTGGGACTGTTCCACACTGATCCTCGTTAGCAGAGGGCAGGAATGGCAACATCTTTGGGAGTTCCGCTCCCCGGGGCTCACTGTCACCACTTGTGTCAGGAGGACACTTCAGCCCTCAATGGGACTTGTCCATGGAACAGGGCCTGGAAAGCCTCTGAGCAGTCCCTCTGCCTGTGCCGGGGTGTCAGGTGCACGTTTCTAGTGCACATACATCTGTATTCCCCCACCTTTGCAGTTCATCCTGGAGGGCTGGCTGTGCAGCAGCACTGTGCTGACCCTGTTCTGTCCCACGTTGCAGGGCTCACAGACTATGCCATGGCTCTTCCCTTCGTGAGGCAGCAAGTTTACAAGACAGTGGAGAGCAAAGTTCAAAAGCAAACCAAAGGACTCTACCCTGCTCCTCTAAAGATCATCGAGGTAACCCCAGTGCGAGGTGTGAGGAACTGCAGGGAGGGTGGATCTGTGGGATAACCTGGACAGGCAGGGGGAAGGGGACTCTTCCTCTGAGTCAGTCCAACCCCCTGATCCTCACAGAGATCAGTCCTGAGGAGTGCTGGCTGCGTGGTAGAATTCAGAATCACTGCCCAGAATATGATCACCGGTTTCTGGGTTCTGGTACCAGTGAGGGGTAGAGCAGGAATCCCAGTTGAGGGAAGGCTTAGCTGGAATATTTTGTTCATGCAACTTCCAGCTGCCGTGTTCCCAGGTTTTCTATACAGTCTCCAAAGAGTTGAGGGAACCTGTTTGAAGCTAGGAAAATAGAAACAGCTGTAATTTTCCTAGCACAAACCACATAATACTTTAATAGTCCCCTTTGTTACACAGACATCCTATTACAGACACTGATTGAATCCTTACTCTAAAGTGACTTCTCACTATTTGAGTTGTTGCCAAGACTTCTCTAAAACTTGTGAAGGATTCAGAGAGCAGTGACATTACAGGAGCAGAGTTCCTGAAACCACACAAGGGATGACTGAAAACAAACCTGATGGAAAAGTCCTCACCTGTCCTGTGCTGGAAGGACAGGGTGACCCCCAGCTCTGCTTTGAGCAGCAGGGAGGGGACCCAGGGGCTCTGAAATGTGCCTTGAATGCTGGGGAGGGGTCACTGGAGACAACAGGGAATCCTGTTAAGGTGTGGGTGTTTGCAGTGTGACTGAACTGTGCTGTGTTTACTGCTCCTGGATTAGGTTGTGAAGACTGGTCTGGATCAGGGGAATGATGCTGGATACCTCATTGAATCCCAGGTAAGGGGAGGAGAGCCTGGCAGTGATCAGGGGATCTGTGTTTAACCACACAAAGGGTTCATCCCAGCCTGCTGCTCATCCTGTCCCACCCCTGCCATGGGCTATGGCTCCCTCCCCTATCCCAGGTTGCTCCAAGCCCTGTCCAGCCTGGCGTGGGACACTTCCAGGGATGGGTAGCCACAACACAAAGCACTCACAGGCAGGCCCAGGGTGGGTGACTGATGCTGCTCCTCGTGGGTGGCTGAGCAGAGCTGAAGTTCCACACCCCCCTTGAGGAGCTGGCTGTAGGATCTTCATCTCTCACTCATCTGACTGTGCTGGCACAGGGATCTCATGTCCTAAACACCATCCAGTCCTGCTTGAGCTTTGCTGGGACACAGGGAAAACAGGAATAGAGTTTAATGTGGATGTAGGACAGACCATGGTGGGCAGGTCTGGGGCTGGAGCAGGCAAGTGTCCTCCCCAGCAGCCTGTGTGTGACCTGTTTATTCCACACACACACAGAGCCTTTGTTTTCCTGTGCTTGTTCATCCCCAGCCATCTTCCCTCCCTTTCTCTGCCATGATAAACAACCTGTCCCTAATTATTTTTTCCTCACTGGTCCCAGTTTTGCCACAACTGTGCTCAAATTTGTTACTTCTGGTGCCACAGAGGTAATTCTGTCTATACACAGTCTCAGGTCGGGTGACCTGGTCTCTGCCAGCTCTGCAAGACTCGAGTCCCCAGCAGAGCCACATTTCCAGCTGATTGTCTCTGTATTTAGGTCATCTCTAATGTTGTTGCCCCTTAAATGCCAATGAAATCCATCCATCTCCCACTTCCCTGAAATGCTCTGTAGCTCCTTTTGTCCCCTTCTGGTGCCAAGGCCTGGTGTGAGCTGTAGCTGTCACCTCACCAGTGCCCTCCTGGCTGTGCCCCATCCGTGCTGGTTGTGCATTCCACCCACGTTTGGTCTGGTGCTGAATAAAAGCCTTGGGATACTCTGTTCCTTACAGAAAGAATGAATGTTTTTCTTCCCAAGAACAGCAGCAGGATGGAGATCTTCCCAGAACCCCTGAAGAATAATAAGTGTCAGTGTTGTGTCTTTTTTACTGCCTCCCTCTCTCCCCCAGGACAGGAGCTTGCAGATTCTCTTCCAGGCTTTGTTTGGGATATTTTAACTCGCAGGGCAGTGGTGAAGGAAGGTGCAGCCTGCTCCAAACCACATTCCCTGCTTTTCTTTGGCAGACGTGGCTCAGACATCGTTTGTTTTGTGTGTCCTTATGCTATCTTTGTCTTCCTCAGGACATTTGTGCTGAGTGCTGGGAGGTTTTACAGGCCTTAGATTTTGCTGCCTGTCCATGATCCTTTGAAAATAGGATCAGGCTTGTGTTGTCAGAGAGAATTGATCTATTTATAAAGGCTTTTGTCAAAGCCTGAGGACAGGGTCCTTCCACCTGGATCTGTGGGGGCAGTGGCTAAAACTAGTGGGGGATGGATGTGGGGGATGAAGGGTCCCATGTCAGGGAAATCCAGTCCTGCCACTGAGGAACTGGAATCCTCAAATCCCAGAATGGTTTGGGTGGGAAGGGACCCTAAAGCCCATCAAGTACCACCCCCTGCCATGGGCAGGGACACCTTCCACTATCCCACGGTGCTCCAAGCCCCGTCCAGCCTGGCCTTGGAAACTTCCAGGGATGGGACAGCCACAGCTGCTCTGGGCACCCTGTGCCAGGGCCTCCCCACCCTCCCAGGGAACAATGCCTTCCCAATATCCCATCTATCCCCACCCTCTGCCACTGGGAAGCCATTCCCTGTGTCCTGTCCCTCCATCCCTTGTCCCAGTCCCTCTCCAGCTCTCCTCGAGCCCCTTCAGGCCCTGGAAGCGGCTCTGAGCTCTCCCTGGATCCTTCTCCTCTCCAGGTGAGCCCCCCCAGCTGTCCCAGCCTGGCTCCAGAGCAGAGGGGCTCCAGCCCTGGGAGCAGCTCCGTGGCTGCTCTGGGCTCTCTCCAGCCAGCTCCAGGTCCTGCTGCTGTTGGGGAGGAGGAGGAGGTGCAGGGTGGGCTGTGCTCAGCCCAGAAGGTGCCTCTCCTCAGGCATTCCCTGTGCCCTGTCCTTTTTTATCCAGGTTACTCCCCTGTGCAGTCACACAGTGCCTGTCTCTCCCCTTGCCACGTTTTTGATGTGGTGGCAGTGACACAGCTGTTAAATGCCAAACTCTCTGCTTCCCTCTTCCCTTCCTTCCAGAGCTTTGGCCACCTTGCAGTGACGAAGGAATCCAAGGCGCTGATGGGGCTCTACCACGGGCAGGTGCACTGCAAGAAGAACAAGTTTGGGGCACCTCAGAAAGAGGTCAAGTAAGTGTGAGCATGGGGTGCCTGAAGGAGCAGTTGGAGGACCTCTGAAAGGCTCCTGGGCCTGAGTGGGCTGGAGAGCTCTGTAGCAGAGCAGAGATTTCCAGCCTCCAGAAGGCTGGAAAGTTTGGAGGTCTCACTCCTGTGTGACCTCACTAAAAGAGGTGTCTGGGTGGATGACAGGGTCTGTGTGAGTCTGGCAGCAGCGATGGGAATTCAGCCATTTCCAGCTTTGGATGTGTCCCCTTGGTCCTTCCCTGGGCAGGACTCTGGCCGTGCTGGGAGCAGGGCTCATGGGAGCCGGGATCGCCCAGGTTTCCGTGGATAAGGGCATCAAGACCATTCTGAAGGACACAGCACAGAAGGGCCTGGACAGAGGCCAGCAGCAGGTCTACAAGGGGTATGTGGGTCCAGGGGGGTTGGCTCTGGGTGGGATTGGGCTGCCTTTGGTCACCACACTCCTCTGCTGTCAGCAGCCAGGACCTCCTGACACTGCTGTTCCTCTGGAGGAGCCGTTGGATGTCACAGGAAAGCTTTATTTTGATGTTGTCCCACGCAGTGTGCTGGGATATTGCTGTGAGATAGGCCCAGTGACTCAGCCTTAGCTCCTTGGGTAGGTAGAGACCTAAGTTTGGCTTTTAGATTTAGCAGTAACTTCTAGAGCTGAGGAGGGAGAAATTCTGCCCGTGTCAGGGGAGGCATTCCAGGTCGGCCCTCTGGAAAGCTGGAGTTCTTTCCCTGCCCTCCTCGCTCAGCAGTGATCGTGCTCAGCTGTGTGTCACCAGGAGTGACAGTGACTGACCTTCAGCTGAGCTGGGGGAGCAGGGAAGGAGGGGTCAGAGCACTCAGTGACAGTCCTGCAGGGTGGGAGATGGAACTTTGGGTGCCAGTTCTGGGAGGGAGGCAGGAGGGAGGGCTGGCTGACCTGCTGAGGAGCTGTGACAGAGCTGTCCCTCCCTAGGCTGAACAGCAAGGTGAAGAAGAAGAGCCTGACATCGTTTGAGAGGGACTCCATCCTCAGCAACCTGATGGGCCAGCTGGACTACAAGGGCTTTGAGAAGGCAGACATGGTCATCGAGGCCGTGTTCGAGGACATCAACGTCAAACACAAAGTGCTGAAGGAGGTGGAGGCTGTGAGTGTCAGCCCTGAGCAGCTCCTGGATGTGGCCCCGGGGTGCTGGAGGGTCCTGGGCTGTGCTGCTGGGTTTGTCCCCTCCCCTTTGTGCTGCACTTGGGTTCTTGGTGCAAACCAGTTACGTCAGGACATGGGTGGGCATCAGGGACAGCTTTTCTGTTCACTGAGGACATTCCCTCATCAATAAGGAATCTGTAGCTGAGTGAGGCAGTTCTGACATTCCCTGACTCCTGGGAGCTGCTCCAAAAAACTTTCCATTTGTGTGAGGACATTGATGTGACAGTGATGTCCTTTGGTATCTCCACACCTCAGTCCCTCACCTGCTGTCCCTGCTCTGTTCTGTTCAAGGGCACACTGGGGAAAGGACTGGGTATGGCCAAGGGGGCTCTGGGCACCTCCCTGCAGTGTCTGCTATGGCTGCAGAGGTCTGGCAGAAACATGGATGCTCTGGGACTGATATTGCAGACCTGGGGAGAGTTCAGGGCAAGTCAGAGCTGGCTGACTTGAGCCCCTGCTTCCCAATTCGTTTCTAATGAGAAAACCCAGTTGGCCTCCTTTGCCAGGGTTCCCAGGTGCTGGAGCTCTCAGGGCTCTGCACGTCACATTCCAGAGCCTGTGCTCTGACACAGCCCCTTCCATCCCTTCCAGGTGATCCCAGCTCACTGTCCCTTGTCCCTTGTTCCCTTTCCAGGTGATCCCAGCTCACTGTCCCTTGTCCCTTTCCAGGTGATCCCAGCTCACTATCCCTTGTCCCTTGTTCCCTTTCCAGGTGATCCCAGCTCACTGTCCCTTGTCCCTTGT
>WBMZ01011634.1:0-10484 GCA_013400975.1 Atrichornis clamosus | reverse complement strand
TTGGTTATGGGGCTGGTGGGCAGCACAACCAGCACGGGGTCGGTGGGGGCATGGAGAGGGGCACTGAGAGTGCACTGGGGGGACTGGGAGCATCCTGAGCCCATCCCCGGTGCTGGTTTGGGATGCAGCGAGGCCGGGTGGTTTCAGCTGCACTGGGGGCACAGGAGCGGGGCCCTGAGGGGGCCAGGCTGGCACCCCACAGAGGGTGCTGAGCCCCACACAGTGCTGGGAGCCCCTCTGGGGGTGCAGCTGCTCTGGACCCCAATTCCCTTTCAAGCTCTCTTTCCTTGCAGCCTCCCGAGGCTCCCAGGGAGCTCTGCATCCAGGCATGTCCCATTCCCACCTCCTCACAGCCACTGGGAAGGGGGGACCCTGGGGGCTCATTCCTGGTGTGTTACCCTGAGAGCTCCTCAATCCCCGCAGCACCCAGCCTGCCAGGTTTTGGGGTGGGCAGCAACCCCAGGGGTGCTGGATGGGCTGTGCCCGCTCCTCCCTGGAGGGGCATCCCCCTGGGACGGCTCCAGCTGCGCCACGGTGCCTCTGCCCACCCCGGCGCCACCACCGCCGCTCTGTGATGCCCAGTTTGGGGTGAAGGACGAGGCAGGGGCGCCCTTACCGCCAGGAAGATCTGCGTGGCACTGCTCAGCACCTCGATGTACTGGTAGTCCAGCAGGCAGCCGCTGACCGTGATGACGTGGTGGTCCTCGGGCGCCAGCTTGGAGTTCAGCACCGGCGTCACCAGGCAGCCCGGCCCGTTCTCCATCCACCACGAGCGGTGCAGTGAGGTATTGAAGGTCATGATGAAGTCTCGGTCCTGCGGGAGGAGGAGGAGGAGGAGGAGGAGGAGGCACAGGTCGAGGATCCGAGGCTCTTTGCAGGAGGGTTGGGCAGAAAAGGGGCTTTTCCAACTCAAGGATGCTCCATGAGACCAGAGCTGGGCATCTCCCTGACCCCCAGCTGGCGGCCCCGGGGTCTGGGGCTTCCTCCCGTGCTGGTGTCATGGACATCGGGTCATCCAGGTGTGCCACGATGCCCAGGTGACAAGAAGGACGTCGTGGAGTTGTCACCGGAGTGGCAGCTTGGCCACCAAGCAGGGAAGCAGCTGCTGGTGATGCTGCATCCAGCCATGCCAGGGACAGGACCACGGGACCACCCTGCCAGCCTCCTCCGGGGATGCAGGGCAGCCCACGCTGCTTCCCTGGGGTTTTGGGGTGCCATCCCCTCACCTCATCCCCATGGAGCCTTGCAGGGGCCCCCCACACACACGTCCCCTCCCCGTTAGCCCCTCACAAGCTTTGGGGCTCTCCTTGTGTCTTCTGCAGGAGCTGTGGGGTGGCCGTGGGCAGGCAGCAGCTCCCTGCAAGGGGGGCTAATCCTCAGCCCCTGCCTGCCCCTCCCCACCCCATGGAGGGGTCTCCTGGCACCACTGGGTGAGCCTCCACCCCTCTGAGAGTCCCCTGGCACCCCTGGGTGAGCCCCCAGCCCACAGAGGGTCCTCCCACCCCCTCTCCACACCCCCATTCCTCGGATCTGCTGGGGCCGAGCATCCTCTGCAGGAAATCACCAATCTGGGATTAAAAGATTTTAGCTGGTGGGGGTGGAAAAACCCGACCGAGAGTGAGTGGGTTTGGGTTTGTGAAGCTGCAGGATGTGGGTTGGGGTGCTGGGAAGCAGACGGGGGGGGTGTGGTGCCATCACAGCCTGACCGGGACTGGGGATTTCCACGGAAAACACTCGGCGGGAGGGGATCCTCCCCCACTGCTCACCCCACTGCACGCACCCGGCCCTTCAGCTCTTCAGGAGGGCCTCAAATGACCCGGAGCAATCCGGGAAGGTGTTCCCAGCCATTAACGCCCCCCCGCAAAAGGCTTTTCCCTGCTTTGGGCAGCACGGAGCGGGCGGAGCCGGTGGTCCCCAGCCCTCTGTGATGCCCCGAGCAGGGACAGCAGCCGCAGGGCCGCGGGTGGGACGCACAGCTCGGCACAGGGACCTCGGCCCTGGGCCGAGGGAGCTCAAACCTCCCGGTGCTGCACCATCCCTGCGCGGAGCTTTGCTCTTTGCCGTGTAAAAGCTGTAATTTGGCAGCGCAGGGCGTGGTGGAGGGGCGCAGCCCCGCTCACATCCTCACCCCATGGCCACAGGGTGACTTCCCAAAGCCAGGAATGATGTCCAGCCACTGCTGGGCGCTCCAGGGCTGAGCAGCACCTGCAGAGCCGCAGAAAACCCGGGGAAAATTTGGAATATACAGCAGGGGGGGGTCTCCTCCTCCCACCCACTGCCCTCCGCATCCCTGCAGGACGCCCTGCCCCAGCCTTCCCTGTCATTGCCCATCCCTGCTCCCTGTGTTCCTTCTCTCCGTGTCCTCGCCGGCAGGTCGGGAAACGGCCACCCACTGCCACCCTGGGCTGAACTGTCCCTCTGTCCGTCCCGTCCCACGGGAACCCGGGGCTGCACCCCGAACACCCCGGGAGCCCCCCCAGGACCCGGGTGGGTGCTCTGCTGCCAGGCGGGGAGGGGTCACTGCTGGGGGGCAGCTGTGGGGCAGGGAAGGGGGACGAGGAAGAGGAAGAGGAGGAGGAGGAGGAGCAGCGCAAGGGCGGGACAGCAGGAAGGAGGGACAGCAGGAAGGAGGGACAGCAGGAAGGAGGGACAGAAGGAAGGAGGGACAGGAGGAAGGAGGGACAGCCGGACGGAAGGAGGCTGTGGGGGAGGCGTTACCTGTGACAGGCGCCCGACCTCCAGGTAGAAGCAGATGATGAAGGCGTTCCAGCCGACCCACAGCACCAGCCACACCGCGTACTGCGAGAGGAGACAGGTCAGGGCACGGACAGCCCCGCTCCAGCCCCGCTCCGCCCTCTGGATCCCGCTGGATTCACAGGGGTCTGGGCTTGGATCACAGAATCATAAAATCCCAGAATGGTTTGGGCTGGAAGGGACCTTAAAGCCCACCCAGTCCCACCCCTGCCCTGGGCAGGGACACCTCCCACTATCCCAGGGTGCTCCCAGCCCCGTCCAGCCTGGCCTTGGACACTTCCAGGGATCCAGGGGCAGCCACAGCTTCTCTGGACAGCCAAGGGATGCAGGAGGGGACCTGGGGCTGGGCCATCCCCAGGGATAAGGATGTTGCCCCCGGGCACAGGCAGCAGCATCCACAGCGGTACCTACCATCATGAGGTATCTGGATCTGTACTGGATGGTCCCAAAAATACCCAAAATAACGGCCATGATGTGTAGAAAGTTGGCCAGGATGGGGGCCCACTGGTATCCCAGGAAATCAAAGATCTGCCTCTCCAGCGCCGCGACCTGGAACAGAGCACGGGAGGGGAGCAGGGATCAGTGCAGGACATCGCTCACCTCAGCAGCTCCCGGGGTGCTGGAGGCAAGGAGCAGCTGGAAATTAATGGGGAATCCCACGGATAATTAGCTGGAATGTCTGTGTGATGCATCGGCCAGCAGGAGAGGGGTTATTCGGGATGTTTGGAGCTGAACGGGGAATGCAGGGAGATGTAACCCCACGCCACCCTCCGTGCCTCAGTTTCCCCATCACTCAGGGCTCGGGCACTGCTGCAGATCACCCTCCAGGATGGATCCATCACGGGAAAAGCCCCCATCTCCCGGTGCTTTGTGAGTGATTTTCTGCCCCCCCTCTGTGGATGCCACTGGGCTCTGATTGCCCTTATCATTTGTAATCCATAAACAAGGACGTGCGGCAGCTGGATAAATCACACCATCAGGGCCGGGAGCTGATGGGATCCCTCCCTTATCCCAGCACTTATTTATGGCTCCATTTGCTGGAGCTCGGGCTCTACTCCTCTTAATTACAGGATTAGCTCAAAGGAAGGGGACAGCAGAGGCGAGGTGGGAGCGCTGGGACGTTCAGTGATGGGCTTCAGTTTAAAAATTGAGGTTTTTGATAAGGCCATGGCTCTTTAGAGAACTTTTAAGGAACTTTTGGGGAACTCGAGGGTGCTGGGACACCACAAGGTGTGAAGTGTGTCTGCAGCAGCCTTGCAAACCCAAACCCCTCTTTCCATTTGTTTTGCTGGCAGCCCAGCCCTGTCCTGTCAAAACAAACCCCTCTTTCCATTTGTTTTGCTGGCAGCCCAGCCCTGTCCTGTCGCTCTTTGAGGTGACCCAAATTCACCCTGAGAGCTCCAGGGCCCCCAGTCCTCCCCACAGCACCGTGCCTCAGTTCCTGCATGAAAAAGGGGGAGTTTATCCTGAAAATTGCAGGAAAATTGGGCTTTACATTCCTCCTCCATTCACAGGCAGCTCCCAAAGTGATCTGAAATTAGGGGGGACCCAGGCAGCATCCCAGCCCGATTTAATGTGTCCTAATTACAGGGAGGGAATAAATGAGGCGGGAAAAGTCCTTCCCTGAGTGATTCCCAAGGATGAGCCATGGCCACAGCCTCTGGATATGCAGCCACCAGCCGTGCCTCAGTTTCCCCACCCATAAAACTCCACAGTACTCACTAAATTTGCTTTGTGAGGGCTCTAATTCACACCTATTTTAGCCCAGCCCCACCCTAGGACTGTGATTTCCCATTCCCTACCCTGCCCCCGGAACAGGATCTTCTGGATCGGTGCCAGCAGGACCGTGCTTTCAATTAAAGGAGATGCAAATCCACGGAGCAGCAGCCCCTGGATCTGTGGGGCCGGGACAAGGCTGTTTGCATTGGAACTTAATTCACTTCCCTGCTATTTAAACTCTCCGAGGAAACAGCCTCTGGAAATACTTACAGCCGGGCTGTAAATCTCTTAAATTGAGGGATGTAAATAATGGATGATGCAGGGAGCGTGGTGCTCAGGGTTTTACAGCCACCCATCGATCTGGGGGCTGCTGACAGAGCTGCTTAGCGGGAGCTGGATGTGAGTTTTGGGTACCAGCGATGCTCCAGGCTGAGGGATGGGGCTGGGAAGCATCCCAGGGAGCTGGAGTGATGGGATTACACTTGTGTGGCTCCTTAATTCCAGCCTGTTGAGCCTGGACAGGCTGAAAGAGAAGGAGCTGGGAAGAGCCTGGTTGAACTGTACCTTTCTTCATCCCAAGGAGAGGCAAAATTAGGGATAAACACCCCATGGACGAGCAGGGGCTGCTAAATGCACTGAAAAGCTCTGCCGGAGCCCCCCCAGCAGGTCCAACACTGCTCTGGGGGAGCATTATTCCAGCTTTTTCCCTCCGCGGGAAGAGCTGGTTTTTGCAGCCTCTTTGGATGCTGCTTGAGGTTAAGGAACCACAGAGACAGAGCAGGAAGGCAGCGAGTCCGTGGCCGCAGCTCCCCGGCTCTCACTGCCTGCCAAGGGCATCCCAAGGGCATCCCGAAGGCTTCCCAAGGGCATCCCAAGGGCAGCCCCACAGCTTATGCTGTTTCATGAGTGGGGAAACTGAGGCACATCCAGGGGGAAGCTCCAGGTTTGGTGGCCCCGCACAGGGAACTGCGGGGCTGAGCGAGCGCTGGCAGCTCAGAGCGATGCTCCTGCTGCGCTCCCCGGGCTGGTCCAGCCCCCGGAGCACCCTCGCCGATCCTTTGGGATGAGATGTCCGCGGGAGGGACATCAGGACCCCCAGCTCTGCGTGCAGTCACCCCCAGCCATTCATTAAGAGTGGCCGTGGCTCCGGGGCTCAGCGCCACCCCAAGCGCGGCTTCCCGAGAAACTTCCCAGCAATTTGGGGAGCAGCGGCATCCAACCCCCCCAAAACTAAGTGCCCTGTGGAGCTCAGAGCATCCTCCCCAGGCTGCCCTCCTCCTGGAAGAGGAATTCCCCCCGCTGACAGCACCCGCACCCCACTAACACCCCGCTCTCCCCTCCCAGCTCCAGCAGCCGCTCCGCCCTGGAAGCCGCGGCGCTCCCGGGGCTGCGGAGCCGGGATCCAAACGCCATCCCACTGCTAATTAAGATAAACCTACAGCTGATCAATGCAACGAGTTTTAGGGCTCCCTCTTAATTAAACACTCTCTGGTTTATTGATCGGCCCCAAAAGTTCACTTTGTAGCAAATCAGATCAATTAGCTGGGGGCGGGGCCCGGTCCCGCTCATCCCAACGCGCTGCCTGCGAGGATTTGGGTTTCGCCAGGGAATCGGAGCGGGAGAGACCCAGGGACCGGGCTCCCTCAGTGGGTAAGGGGAGGACTGAGGCAGGAGGAGACACGGGCGCTGTCCCCGGGGACAGGAGCCGAGGGGCTCGGCCCGGGGCTCAGCCCGGGGCTCGGGGAGGCAGAGCTGGAGGAAAATGGGATTTTCACGGGTGATGGCACCAAATTCAAGTGGGAAGGAGCTGTCCCTGAATCACCCCTCAGTTCTGGCGCCATCACCTTCTTCAGACCCATCCCATTACTCCATGCAGTTTTCCCGGTCCTTCTTAATCCCCACGAGGAGGATGGGAGAGATGAATCCCACTCTGGCTGTGCCAGGAGGATTGCACGGACACCAGGGAGCACTGTCCCCACCACAGCTTGGAAATCCAGCTGCAACCGAGGTGGGCAGTGCTGGGCCTCGGGATGAACATCCCTGACCCAGCACCCTCAGAAACCCTGCAGTACCAAAGCAGGAACCTTCCTGCCCACCAGCTCCCACTTCTGCTCTCTTGGAATCAGAGAATCCCAGGATGGTTTGGTTGGAGGGACCTTAAATCCCACCCAGTGCCACCCCTGCCCTGGGCAGGGACACCTCCCACTATCCCAGGGTGCTCCAAGCCCCGTCCAGCCTGGCCTTGGGCACTTCCAGGGATCCAGGGGCAGCCACAGCTTCTCTGGGCACCCTGTGCCAGGGCCTCCCCACCCTCACAGGGAACAATTCCTTCCCCATATCCCATCTATCCCTGCCCTCTGGCAGTGGGAAGCCATTCCCTGTGTCCTGTCCCTCCATCCCTTGTCCCCAGTCCCTCTCNCCTTGTCCCCAGTCCCTCTCCAGCTCTCCTGGAGCCCCTTGAGGCCCTGGAAGGGGCTCTGAGCTCTCCCTGGAGCCTTCTCCTCTCCAGGTGAGCACCCCCAGCTCTCCCAGCCTGGCTCCAGAGCAGAGGGGCTCCAGCCCTTGGAGCTCCCCCAGGTATAGGGAATGGGGATAACAGTATTTTTAAGGGATTTTTCTTTCCCCATCACCGAAATTGCAGCTTTTCCTGTCTCCCCGGGATGTGGCTCTGATGTTTGCAGGCAGGAGCAAACCTCACCAAGGATCTCCACCAAACCATGCAGCAGGGGAAGAGGATATTCCCACCCTGATTTTTCCCAGAAGGGGGAAAAAGTAGATGGGAGAGGTTCCATCTCAGAAATAAAGGGATGTTCCCATCCAGAAAATGTTCTCCCTCAAGACTGAAAAGTCCTGACAATCCAGCTGCATTTTGGTGTCAGTGGGCAGGATCCTGGAGCAGGCAGGATCCTGGAACAGGCAGGATCCTGGAACATGCAGGATCCTGGAGCTGGCACTGGGCAGGGTTATGGAGCAGGCAGGATCCTGGCTACCTGCTGCTCTTCATCCGCACAGCAGCATCTGCACCTCGGGCTGAGCTCACGCCCCTGCCCTGCCCTCCCCTCCGGGCAGGGCTCCCTGACCCCCCGACGGGTGATTATCCCGCGGCCGGGTGATTTCCTCCCGCACACCATATGCCCGAGGCTCGCCAGGGATTTAACTTTTCATTTCGCTGCATTTTGAAGAGATTTGGGCGTTTTTATTCCCCAAGTGCTGCATCCGAAGACGCTGCGAGAGCATCGCTTGCCCCGGCGCTGAGCCCCTCCCCGAGTCCCCCCATTTCTGGAAGTTTTGGCCAAAAAAAATGTGGGGGTTCGTGGAGAAAAGCCCCAGAGCGGCAGGGCAGGGTCTGGCTGGACCGATGCCCGATCCACCCGGGATGTTCTCCGCATCCCTGGGGCTCGCGGAGCTCCGGCCACATCCCGCTCCAGCCCCAGCGACAGCCACGCCCGGCTCCCATCCCAAAGGATGCTGCAGGATCCCACATCCCCACCCTGACCCCCCCCAGCATCCCTTGCAGGCTCACCACCTCCCCAGCCTCTCTTTTTGAGGCAGTTTAAGGCATTTGGCTGATTTTGGCTCTGCCAACGCCCTCCCTTGCTCAGGAGCATTGGGAAGCGGCTCCATCCTGCAGCCCCAGCCCCAGGCAGGGGAATCGGCTGCGATTTAAATGAGAGGGAGAGAGCGATTGACTATTAAGAAGGTGCAAACACCGCTGTGAACCCAGGGACTTCATTTAATGACTTGGAAACAAGTTCTTGACCTACTTTCAACTGCAAAAACCTTCATAAAATCACAGACGAGAAGGAATTAAAGGCGCCGGCGCCTCAGTCGCTCGCCAGGATCGGGTGGGGATGAGCAGGATGCGGCCCCCAGCCGGGAAGAGGCCCCACAAAAACCACGGCAGGAGCAAAAAGTGGGGGGAAAGAGGCACAAATTGGGTCCTTCCCCAGCTGGTGCCACCCCTTGGTGATGCCACAGGTTTTTGGGGGCTCCTGGTGTCTGTGCAGCCCCCAGAGGGAAGCTCCCAACACGTGGCTCGAGCATCCCGGATTTCTGGGATGTGGCACTGGGGGCACTGGGGGCGTGCAGGGTCCCTCACCACGGTTCCCCAGCACCCATGGCTTTCCCGCCTCTCTCTTGTTTTACTTCCCCCCCTTTCCCAGTTATTTATTTAATTTCTGTGCATCCGGCAGCGTTGCCATGGGAACGCAGCCCCGGCTGGATGCTCTTGTCTAGACACTGAACCCCGGGATTCCGACGGAAACCTGCTCCATGGGCCGCATCCCTGGGAGCATCCCATCCCCTGGGATCCCCCGGAGACCCCAGAGGGCTGGGTCCCCTCCAAGCCCTGCTCCCACATCCATGCTCCCGGCTCCATCCATCCCTGAGGGTTCCATCAAGGACAGCTGGGAAATGCAGCCTTGGGGTGGCTAATGGCAACAATAATAATAATAATAATAGTAAATAATAATAATAATACTAATAATGATGTCCCCTAAACGCAGCCGCCTCTCCTGGTTCTGTCACAGGGAAGGGAAACTGAGGCACGGCACGGAGAGACACTCCCAAACCTTCACGGAGCTCTGAGATGCTGGGAATGCCGAAGCCATGGGCAGTGGGTGTTCCCACATGGAGTGGGGATGTTCCATCACCACCTCCTGATGATTCTCACCTCAAGATGCTCCTCCCGACTTACACCCACTAAAACAAAGCCCTGAGCCCCGTCAGCTCCCAAAACTCTGAGGTTTGAGTGGATTTGGCTCCTGACAGCTCCGATGTCCCCATAAAGGGCCCCCGGGAATTTTGATAGGGCTTTTTTTTCCTCAAAACCCACAAATTTCCGAGTTCCTGGAGCAGGCTGTAAATACTGATTTATCGCTGATATAATATCACATCTACTTCATTCTGACACAAAATATTGCACCGACCGAGCTTTAATACAACTCCCAGCTCTCATTTGCTCGGTCCTATGAACGCTGCCATGAGTCTCCTTTCCTCCTCTTGCCTCCCAGCCAGGAAACTTTTCCATGCCGAGGGAAAGCCGAGGCAATCGAAGCGGCTCAATTCCCTGCCTGTCCATCCGAGCTTGGCTCCGAAGCGATGCCCTCCCGCACAACAGGCTTTATATTCCCGTGGGGAATTGCTCCAACCCCTCGGGAATTGCTGGTGTTCCCGCGGAAGGGAGCTGGGATGATCCCATTAACCCTGGGCTTGTGCTCTGCGTCGCCGCAGGGTGACCTTGGAATGACCTTGGAGCACCCGGGATGCCTCGGAGGGAGGACACGGGGTGGTGGTGGCACTTGTGGGATGGGGTGAGAGGCTGCCAGCAGTGTCCCTGGAGAAGGGAATGTGCACCGGGAACGGCAGCGGGGCCGGAGGTGCCAGAGGGGAAACTGAGGCACAGCGCTGTGACCACAGCGGGTCCCAGCATTCCAGTGAGGTTGAGGCCACCGGTGGTGGTGATCCTGCCCTGCTGTGCCTCGGTTTCCCTGGAAAATGGGCTGATTCCTGCCCAGCACCGCGCCGGGAGCACCCGCTCTCCTGGCCAGGGTGAGCAGTTCCATCGGAGCGGGTCTAACGGGGAAACTGAGGCACGGCAGGGTGGCGGGAGGAACAGCAGCTCCAGCCTTGGAAAAGGGCTGTGCCTTGAGGACACCAGGCTGGGAGCTGCTCCAAACCCACGGGAGCAGGGCTGGGACTGCTGGGGTGGCTGGAGAGACGGGGGTTGGGTTGACTTTTCCGGAATCCCAGGTTTTATCCTCACTTAAGGCACCAGGAGGGATCCAGAGGAGGTGTGGGCAGAGGGTGGCACAGGCTGTGGGAGGAGGAGACTCCGAGCCTTGGGCTGCTCAAATGGAGCAGTCAGGGCATGGATTGGAGCTAATCCGCCTGGAATCAGAGCGGGAAGTGAAGGGACTGTGCAGCCCTGTGCCAGGCCTGGATAACCTGGAGGTGTGGCTGGGATGGAGTGTGAACAGCAGAGCCTGCTGGGCCATCCCATCCCATCCCAT
>WBMZ01011633.1:0-42629 GCA_013400975.1 Atrichornis clamosus | reverse complement strand
GGGGGCGGCTCAGCGCCGCGGCGGGCGGCGGCCCATGGCTGCTCCGCTCCGCTCCCCCGGCTCGGGCCGCGACTGCGGCGGAGCGGCGGCACCGCCTCCTCCCCCGTCTCTCAGTTCCTGTTGCAGCCGCTCCGGCACCTTCTGGGAACCAGGAAGCTCCGCGGCGGCCCGGGGAGCCGCCGGGGCCGGTGTCACCTGAGCCTGGCGGGGGAGGGCGCGCAGCCCGTGCCCTCCGCGGCAGGTGCGCGGGGCCCGGGGCGGCCGCAGCCCTTGCCCCAGGCCCCGCAGGTGGGGCAGGGCAGCACATAAGTACCGTCGTGTTTGACCTCACGGGCACCTTCACCCGCTGCTACATCAGCTCCTCGGATGAGTCTGGCTGGTGTGTTCACTGACACACCGTAATAGCCCTTTTACGTTCTTTATGCACAGCAGGAAAGTGGAGCTTTTCATACCAAAGGTCATAAATGTTAATTTAACCTGCTGTAATCTGCTTTGCTTTTGTTTTTATCGAGTGCTAAACAAACAGTGTCCCGAACTGCTCAAGAGGTGCTGCAGCGGGGGACGGCCGTCCTGTAAACACACATAAAAAGCTTTATACCTTCGAGTGCTTCCCGCGAGTTTGGAAAGGAAATAAAAATAACACAGTCCTTGAGAGGCTTCCAAGTCTCATTCATCTGAGAGGCACTGAGCAGCCAAATTCCCACCTACACCAAGTTTCCTTCACCAACATAGTAACACTGCAATGAAAAAGTGCATAAAATAGAATCTGTGGTACTGGGCCAAAGAAAAAACGTCATTCTTTTCACTCTTCCTCCAGAAACTAATCATTGTATCAACAGTTGAAAAGATGAAAAAAATTCAAGCCAATTATATATTAAACACATAAAACAGCATTAGTGCATTACTAGGGCTGAAAAATCAAATATTCAAAAGTCAGGAAATTACAAATATTAACTTCTCCAAACCAATATCATTTTGGCTTCATCGCACATCCTACACACCTCACAGGATATAGATTAACTAATAATAAAACACGTAGATGTGCAACAAAAAGAACTGAATGTTGCAGCAGTAACCTTAGCTTGGGGATTTTCTTGGGTTTCAAGTACTTACTTTCCCAGTCCTCATTCTGCAGTAATTCTTGGCTGTGTTTTAGCAGCCAGTATTTGCAACTCCCACTGAAGTAAATGAAATTGCTTGGGGCTTTGTATCCTTAACACATAACCACGCACTTCGCGTAGCTCAGGGTTTTTTTAGAAAAAAACATTAAATGTGTATTTCTGTCTACCATGAGAGGCCCTCACAGCAGACAGCGTTAATTCACCCAGTGTTAAAGTGAAGTTCAGTGATGGGATCAGTCTGGACTAAGGAGCCAGGAGAGAGGGGAGCAATGCCTGTGTGTGCTCCAGCAAAGCGATGGTAGAGCAAGACAGGAGCTGCCCAGCTGCAGCACCCAAGGCAGGCTGCCTGCACCCGGCACCCCGGGATGTTACAGAACCAAAAGGGCTCCAGCAGCAGCTGGTAAAGCTGGGTATGGGAGAAAACCTGTGTGGGGAAGGACGTGAGACACAATCACACTCGTGTCTGTACACGTGTCTGTCTCCCTCCACCTCTCCCCCCATACCTACACAGGTATGCACACAGAATTTGAAAGTCTTTTCTGCAGGAAATGGCCAGTACTTTACCAAGATTGAATTTGGATCAGATGGTTATGCAAATATTGAGACTTTTTATTTGTGGAAATTTTCCATTTGAGGTGTACAAGAGAGCAAAAAAAAAAACAAGCCATGTTTCAGGATTTCAGTAAATCTGTATTTTGAATTATACTAAATATTTTAAAAGTCTAGTGTGAGTTTGTTTTTCTTCTCTCTTAAGCTGTTGATGCTTGCCACTTTTACAGAGAGACGAGTAGTCTGGCAGCCTGTCAAGCTGATCTGCCATGCAATTCCAGCCACTCTTGGACTGGGGTCTGTCTTGGCAGATAGGACCATTGGGTCTCTTGGAATTTATTTTATCATAATTGGAGAAAAAAAATAGGTAGGGTTTCTTTCCCAAAGTAAATACATGCCTTGTCACTAGAGCAAATTGACTGCGTACAGTGACTAAACCTCGCCTGCCTGGAAGAGCAGGAAGAGTAGAGAAAGTTCACATTTAAAATAGAAGGCATACAGGAGAACACCGTGTTGAGATGAGGCTCACATCTCTCAGAGCTATTATTTCAGGCTCCGTGAAAGCTCAAGCAGACATCTATGCCCAGGTTACACTCAGTTCACGTTTTCAAGACTGTTTTGCAACCACAGCAGCTTTTAATGAAAAGCAATGTTTTAGGAAAGGTGTTAGTGTTCAAAACCACCTCTTGCTACTGCCTTGTTTTCAGCCTTTCCTTGGAAGTGGGTTAAGGAAGAAGGAAAAACTGAAGGAAAACATAATAGATATGCAGAAAATGCATTAGTTTAGTATATTCTGAACCTGGGAGTCTAGTTTACTTTTTTTTTCTCTTTGGTTTTCGTTTTCAAATTGGAACCATGAAGAAAATGATATTTGGACTTTTCAGAGTCAACCGTTCTACCTGTAATCCAGAAGACACAAAGCCTTTATATGTTTTGTATAACATGAAAATGCCTGACCTCGACCTAAATTATATCTAAAAGATTAGCATAGGAGCTGATATAAGAGGATTTGCTGGAGGTGGGGGATGAACATTTATTTCATAGATACAAGCAATTGAAAAAGGGGTAATTTAGAGATGAAGATTCCTACTCAGTTTTCTGTTGTAGTTTGCCAGTGGTGAATATTCAGTAGTCATCTTTGTAGCAGTCTAATAATATAAAGGAGATTTAAATCTGACACAGGTATTTACACTATTCAGCTCTTAAGTGGTGTCAGTAAAAGAGGTCTCCATGTAAATTGAATTGGACCTACAAGCCTTAATTTTCTCCCAAATTTATTAATGCTTTGGAGTAAGAGGTTGGATGAAAAAATACCCAAAATTCTATTTCATCTGAATCAGATGGAAGTGCCATCAAGGCAGCTCCATATCAAGGATCATGGAATGGCCTAGATTGGAAGGGACCTTAAATATCGTCTAGTTCCAAACCCCTGCCGTGGGTAGGGACACCTCCCACTAGACCAGGTGGCTCATAGCTCCATCAAACCTGGCCTTGAACGCTCCCAGAGATGGGGCATTCACAGCTTCTCTGGGCAACCCGTGCCAGTGCTTTACCACCCTCATAGGGAAGAATTTCTTCCTAATATCTAATCTAAACCTACTCTCAGTTTGAAGCCATTGCCCCTTGCCCTGTCACTACATGCTCTTGTAAAATGTCCTTCTCCATCTTTTTAGTAGGCTCCCTTCAGGTACTGGAAGGCTGCAATTAGGTCACCCCAAAGCCTTCTCTTCTCCAGGCTGAACAAACCCAATTCTCTCAGCCGTTCCTCATGGGAGAGGTTCTCCATCCCTCTGATCGTCTTGGTGGCCTCCTCTGGACTCACTCCAACAGGTCACTGTCCTTCCTGTGCTGGGACCCCAGAGCTGGAGGCAGCACTGCAGGTGGGGTCTCCCCATAGTGGAGCAGAGGAGCAGAATCCCCTCCCTCGCCCTGCTGGCCACGGTGTTTCTGATGCATCCCGGGATACAGTTGGCTTTCTGGGCCGCCAGTGCACACTGACAGCTCATGTTGAGTTTTTCATCCACAAGTACTCCCAAGTCCTTCCTGGCAGGGCTGCTCTCGATCTATTCACACGCCAGCCTGTACCGATACCAGGGGCTGCTCTGACCCAGGTCCACCGCCTTGCACTTGGTCTTACTAAACCACATGAGATTCCCAAACTCGTGGGATTTGTTACCAACGTAACAAAACACATAGCATACTTTTTAGTTTACAATGAAGTTCAATATCAAAACAACAGGAGATGTAGATTAAAAACACCAAACAAAATGCCAAAACAAGCATCCACATCCTTTCTGTTATGCAGCAATCTGCCATTCTCGGCCAAATCAAAACCATGTGGGTTTGGGTCTATAAAAGTGGTGCAGAGCAGGGTTAAGATCTCAAAAAGGGAGACGAGAAACAGACAAGATATGGCCACACATCATGTTGCTTGGAAATGGTGCAGCAAGGAAGAGAAGTTCCATGAGAATCCAATTACTTTTTTTAAGTTGAAGCCATTGCATTCACACATTTAGTGATTTTTGTTTGGCAGGGAAAACATAAAAGGGACAGACAGAAGGGAAAAGCACAAAACCTCTGAAGACAAGAATTATTCTGTTTAGTGTTTAACATAGGGGAACCTGGATCCTCCTAATGCAAACTGCAAGCACCCATGCTTTGTGCAGGGAGATTCACAGGGAGCACAGGAAACAGAATTTACCCTACAAAGGCCACCCTATGAAATAACAGGGGGGTTAGGGATCACTGACTGAATCCAACTCTGTAAAGGTCTAAGTCTCCCACCCCAAATAACTCCAGCAAGGCTTTGAGAGGTAGAAAACCCTCATCATGACCATAAGCTGGAGCACAGATATTGTCAATTGAGGAATTCCTAAGTATCCCAGAATTCCTCTCTAGTCAGGTACAATCCATTTAATAGTAAAGCATACTACTAATAAAAGTTATTTTTCTCTTCAGTGCTGATGAAACCCATAAAGAGATTTCCTTCAGAGCATTATTAGCAGAGCTTGCTGAAAGAGACGTTCTCCCCTGGGAACACCAATGGGTTTGTCAAAAATGGCAAAATCAAAAACGATGAAGTTTCCCTCTCTATGGTTATAATAAATATTTCTTAGAATACTTTGGTATGATCAGCAGTTTGTACCAAAAATTATTTCTTCACTCACCACTGAATCTGTCTGTACCTGGATCAGTTTTAGCCCTTGTTCCTTCAAATAAGTTACAGTAGGTTTATGTTATCTCAGCAGCTATCAGTACATCTCTTAACCTCGTCACCTTGTCAGGCCTCAGAGACTTGGAAAGCTCTTCATTTTAATGGGGTTGGCAGTTTTGGGGTTTTTTTGTTTGAATCTTACAGGTACTCATCCCAAGTTGTAAATGAGTGATCATGTAATCTCCCCTATGCAAAGTTTTCCAAACCCCCAAATTCACAAACATCAATCTCCCCATTAAACTTCTTAACCATAATACTGTCATGAGACAATACTTAAAAGAGAAAATACTGTGCTTTTAAGAAACACCACACACCTGCATTAGGTGATTTCATCATTCAGCTTCTTTAA
Organism: Atrichornis clamosus; assembly: GCA_013400975.1. Classification (NCBI taxonomy): domain Eukaryota; kingdom Metazoa; phylum Chordata; class Aves; order Passeriformes; family Menuridae; genus Atrichornis; species Atrichornis clamosus. The sequence goes on along the minus strand of WBMZ01011633.1, from coordinate 37,396 downwards.
AGATAGTCTCTTTCAAGAAGCCTATCAAGTTTATTAACTAAATACATATATATGGTATATACATGTCTACAAGTATTCTGCATTTTTATTGACTCCTTGCATGATCCATGCAAACATCTTTTTTCATCTTTCAATATTATTTATTGCAAAAAGCACTAAAAAAAGCTTAAGTTTTCCTGCTTAAGAATAGATGATGATTTAAGGTGTACATGGCCAAAAGTGGCACCTTGCCATGGCCGGGTAAGGACTTTTGTGTGAAGCTGTTATGGTTAAGGTTCAGGAATGCAGCATTCCACCAGCTGTCATTGTCCTTGAAGGCAGGCTGTGTGCAAAGGGTAATCTGCCCAAACAGGCACACCCAGGTAAACATACTCATTAATTAATCCATGAACTCCTGGGCAGAAATCACTGCTTGGATAGAAATGAGGATTCCCTGGCTTTCTAATCAATGTGTGCTACCAACAAGACTGAGAAAGCAGGTCCTCTTAATCAGGTCAGCTTTAATTACAAGTTTAGCAAAGGAGATGGGGGAACTTCTGTGAACATAACTTCAAACTACAGAGCTTTAAGAGATAAGACACTCAAAAGTTTTAATGTTTATGATACAGCTGCATTAGCTCAACATTTGGTTAACTGGTAGGTAAATCTTTGCAGTCTGATCTGTAACACCTTTTGTTTGTTAGTTAGATTTGCATCATAATCTACAGAAGATGTGAAGTACGCTTTTAATAAATATTTACAAGCTTCTATAAGGCTTAACCAGACATTTGCTTTAACTGTGCAGTCTTGATACCTTATAAGTGGCTTACATGTAAATTAACTTGGAAATTAAAAATGAGTAACATTTCTATTCATATTAACTTCAATTCATAGTTTAGAAAATTTGGGTGGACTTCTAATTTATTCAGACATGACAGCTGGAAGAATCTAACAGTAGAATCAACCACCTTTCAGGTCTGCTGCCCAAATCTAGCCTTCAGCCAGCAAATATCAAGTGCTGATTATTCATAGGAGTGTTTGAAAACAAGGGGTGGTCTTTGCCCAGCTCCAGTTTAGATGCCAGTCAGACACCTTGCAGCTGGCCTCCCTGTTAGGAACTTCAAAGAAATGAGAGACTGAAAAAAGAAAGAAGCTGTTCTCTTCTTTGCATAGAAAAAAAAATCTCCAAGAAAGTTTCAAGAAACATTGATGGCAACATTAAGGGAATATACCCAATTCCTTCCCACAGTTAGTGATTATTGTGGAGATTTTTTCAGCCCAGCAGATAATTTGCTTAAGGAAGAATTTTTTAGTTAAGCAGCAGGGTCAGGTGGCATCTTTCAATATGCATGGATTCAGTGGAAGGAAATCACTCATTCAAGTCATTTGCAAGTAAAAGTTTCTCACCAGACTGAGCACTTTCTTGCTGAATAAATTCAGTTCTTCTCTTTAGGCAAGAATATAGTCCTCATACTTCTCAAATGAATATTTTAAATGCTGCAGGTTGCAGGCTACCTGATGAATCTGGTAATCATTAAAACTACGATGGAGTTTTTTTCAAAAGTTCTGCTCAAAGAAGCATGGAATTGATTTTTGTTATCAGACATAAAAAATTCATACTTTTGTAATCTTCTGAATGTGGACTTATTGTGGTAAGGCCAAATGTACATAAAATTAGAAATGGAACTTTATTAAAATGAGGATGTGTTAAAAGTCTGTAAGCTGCTTTAGAAACTGTCTGCTGTGTCTACCAAAAAAATTTCAAACAGTAAGTTAAGGAATACTAAATATTAAAAGAACAGTTCCCAGGTCTTTATTTGCCATGGATTAAGGCTCTCTGTATGCACTAGCATCATTACGAAAGAGTATATATTGATAGATCTTGTAAATGAAAATTAGTTTTTAAAAAATTGCCAGTTTCTCAGCTCTACAGACAGTATGTAGTTTAAAAATAGCCAATAGAGACGGTGTATTTTTATGTTTTCTTGCATTAAAAGATTGAAAATCACTGTGTGGTTTCCCCTATCAAAATATCCTGCAGAATATCCCTAACTTTGTTCTAATACTGTGGCTGACATAATGGGGAGCCCACAGCGCCAGCTTTTTGGGCCAGTGATTTGTCCTCATGTTTTGTTGTGGGTGCTTTTCTCGTAATTAATTGCATAAAATAATTCAGTAATGCCAACCTTTCTTCTTAGGAATAAGCAAATTCCCCCTAACATAAAATCAATCAATTTTTTTTTCTGTAAAGTAAAAACTATATTCCTGTGCAATGTATGCTCCTCACTCATGGTGAAGAGAACAGGGCTTTCAGCAGTGTTCAAACGTTGCTGTTAGTCTGCCACAGGATCAGGTCATTTTGTTGCCAGAGGCCCAGGCAAACACAGAAATTAAATCATACTGATATGACTTAGTTTACACAGAGTTTTCCATCTGTTGCTTTTCTCAACACTTCCCTTAGAAAGTCGTGTTGCTTCACATTCTATTATTAACAGATGTTGGAGCAGAGTAGTGTGTACATGTTCCTGAGGGTTAGAAGTGTTGCTGAGTACAAACCTGTGTCCCAGAACTGTCAGTGTAACATCACACCAAAGTACCTTGCTGCCATGTGAAATCCCACTTGTGGGAAGGTCCCTGGTCCAGCTTCCTGCTCAGACCAGGCTGCTCAGGGCCTCATGCAGGTCAGGTGTGAGCTCCTCCAAGGGTGGGGGATACTGCAGCCTCCCTGGGCATCCTGCCTGCTCCAGTGTTGGACCACCCTCACAGCAAAAAGTGAATTACTGTATCAAGTCAAAATTTCTCATATTTCAACACGTCTCTACTGCCTCTGTCAATCTCTGGGAAGAGTTGGGCACCGTCTTCTCCACACATCCCCTCAGCAGCTGCATGCACTGGGGCGATTCTCCCTGAAGCCACCTCTCCTTAGGACTGAACAAGCACAGCTCTCTCAGCCTCTCCTCCTCCATCCCAAACTCCAGTCACACAACATCTTGGCAGCTCTCTACTGGCCCTGCTTTAGAGTGTCAGCCTCTTGTGATGGGGAGTCCAAAACCAGGCAGAGCAAACAGAGGGACTAATATCTGCCCCTCAGCAGCTGCCTGGCCTTTTGCTCGCAGAGCCTGGAGTGCCATCAGCCTCCTTGTGCTGCGAGAGCGAACTGCTGACTCACATTCAGCTCCTTGGCCACCAGGTCCCCCAGGTTTTATTCTGCAGTACTGATTTCTGGACAGCAAATCCCTAGCCTGTATGCATCAGGGCCCTGAGTCAACTCCCCCTGCCAGGATTTTAGTAGGTTCAGGAGTTTGACTGAGTTCAAGGTCAGCCTTTTTGCTGATCTGAGCTGTTTGTTGGGAATAAAGCTAGAGACAACCTCAGCAAGGGCCTGCCTGCCGCTCCATCCCTTGGGAGCAGCTTTCAAGCGGAGGCTCTCGTACTTGGCCTCTGCCTGAGCGACACTGCAGCTGTGCTGCAGCTGTGTCAGTGCCCAGTCCTGTACCTCCCTGATCCTGACCTGCTGGCTTGGTTTCCTGGCTTGACCTTGAACCTGCCTCATCACAACAGACTTGCTGTGTGGTCACTGGACCCATGCTGACACAGGCCACTCTTTCCAGACATAAGCACAAGAAATCTCTTTTTACCCTTTACATCGTTTGGCAATTTCAAGTCAGCTTGAGCTTTGTATTCTGGAATTCCTTTTCTGCGTGCTTAAGCAGTATCTCTGAATACCTCCTGGGCAGCCACCTCTGGTTTCTCCTTCAGTGTGCTCCATTTGTGCATCTGAGCTGGGTCAGGAGTCCCCTCTCCACCCATGCTTGTACTCTTTACTCTTGCTTTACTTTCCATATATTGCAATAGACTACTCTTATGCCCTAAGGAGGTTGGTCTTGAAGATTGATTTGCTTTCCTGAGCCCCTTATTCCTCCAGGTCTGCCTTATGTGGGAATTTGCCAAGTCTCACAGTTGTTGCAGCCAAGGTTGCCCTTGACCTTCATCTCTTCAACCAGTTCTTCCTTCTTTGTGTGTAACAGGTCAAGTAATCAGTTCATTCATCACCTGCTACAACAAAATGTCCTCAATACACTTCAGAAACCTCCTGGATTGATTGCCCATGGCCCTGTTACCATTCTAGTAGACAGGGTGTTTGAAATTCTCTATGAGTGCCAGGGCTTGTGATGAAGAGGCACTCAAAACAGAACTAAACAAAAATTCATCTTTGTGCACACGACACGTTTAGACTCCAAATATCCCTGCAAATGTGATACCAAAGAGAACCCTCCTCATGCACACCATAGCGTGAGTGGGAAATGCAGCTTAGAGCTGTGGTGAGCTTCACTCAGCTGAACAATGCTGATCAACACAATGAGAATGAGCCTCCAAGACAAGACCTCAAGACATCAAGCAAGAGGGCATCATCCCAAGTCCTGAATTTGGTGTTGACCCTAAAGAAATCGAGATCACTACATCCATATCACCACCACTTCTTGAAGTGGTTAATCTCTGCAATCTGTCCAAATAGTGTCAGTAGCAACAAGTGAGATCTGATGGACTATATTGAAATACAATAGTCTTGAAACCCTCATTTCCAAGGATCAACTTTTTTATCTCTTGCATCTCCTGAGAAAACCAAGCAAAAAATCCCTCATTCAGGGACATTTTACAGATTATTGAACTTTATAAAATAGTCCAAGAACATAATCTTTCTGCTCTATTATCTCCTGAGTTTCTTTGATGCCAGCTTTTAAACATGGTATTTTGCATCCAGGCTTCTATGGCAAAGCATCACTGATGTACATTTCAAAAAGCACTGTGAAAGCTGTTATCTATCATTCATGGTTTGCTGATCACACCTAGTATTGCTTAATAACATTCAATTTATGTAAATAACAGGGCTGGGCCCATTCCACAGGCAATCTGAAATATGCCAAGTGAAAACATTTTGGAGAGCTTGAAGAGTATTCCTGGTACCAGCATTTACACTTAACATAAGTATATCCATTACTGACACAATCAACTGCAAGTGTCTGTTTCACTTTTCCTGCAATATTTTGGACAACATTTTTTTTGCTCAGATAATGTATAGTAAGCTTGGCAAGTGGGAAGACACAGAGAATACTTTTACAAAACAATACATCATTTTCCTTTCTCACAGAACATATGTCAGGCACCAGCAGACTCAGGAGATGTAATCCATATGAGAGTTCCTCAAATATGTTACAAAATACAGTCAGAAACTTGCAAAAGGAATTTCTTTCTTCAGTTTATAAGCTTGGAATGGCAATTAGGTATAATCAATCATTCAGTACATTTAATTAAAAAAGAAAAAAAAAAGATAAATACTCCTTTCCATGGTAAAACTATAGGGTATTTCCAGGCATTAGTTAAGTAAAACTTGTTTTGAACTGAAGGACTTCCTTAATAGTGTTCTATTTTAGCCTGGAGACATGATATACTGCCATTTTGATGTGATGCAACTTACTTTCAATTTTGTAATCTACAGACTGAATGAAAATTATGTACAGTACAGAGTGTGCTATCAATCTTCTCACGTCATAGAAGTTGTTTTTATAATGGATACAGTAAGTTCTTGAAAGAGTCTGACTGCAGTGCCCATGCATTTATCCAAATGCTTGTGATCCCTCTGCTGTTTTCCTGAGACTCTTAAATGTTATCACTGAAAAATTTAAATTTCTCATCATGCAGTCATCAACTTGTAACAGCAGTAAACCAGAGAAGTAATAACATATTGTGTTTTATTGCAAGATGATTTCTGGCCTGCTGAAGAAGTCAACCAATATTTTCAACAAATCTGGGCATTACCCATGAAGTAAATCTTCTTTCATCACACAGTTATATGGCAGAGGAACAGTCATCCACTGCCAGTAAATGTAAAGATATTCATCTTACCGATTATGTTTTGGACCGATTCAGAAACAACCTCACTGCACTTCTCAAAACACACACTTGCAGGTTTTCACTCCCTGCAATAGAAGAATCAGTGCAAACCACCTTTAATGCAAGCAACAAACCAGCATCCCTCCAGTCCACCTGCTGTATCCAGGTATGTGATCATCCAGGAGGTGTGTTTCACTCAAAATAACTACTGGAGTATGACCCTTCTGCTGCTAAGGCTACCCTTTTGCTAAACTCATCCTGCAGTTTAAAATCAAGTACTAAAACCAGGTGAATTAACTAGGGACAACCCCTATTTTCGAATAACTGTTCACAGTTCAGTATCTAAGGGAAAGCATTTACAGAATCAGGCCATGAAAATGTCTGCCAACAAAGAATACTCTTCTTGGTGTCATAAAATCAAAATCTACAATCTTCTCACAGCTTTAGAAGAAGCTATATTGAAAACATCTGCCCTGCAGCTGGATTGCAAGGCAAATAGGATCCTAAACAACTGGGACAAGCACTGTTTGACCTGTGACCTGCAAGGTCGCTGTGCTGCCTTGCTTCCTCTGCTGTCTTCTTTGTCTAATACAGGGGATTTACCACTGCAGAACCATAAAGGAGCTAACAGGTGCCTGAGAAAGAAACAAAGGATAAGTCCTAGTGGTGGAAAATTTCTTAAATCTCTCTGACAAAAGAGGTTGCTCTTTGTTGTTTCCATATGAAACAGTATGCTTTTCTGTGACAAGCAGCCGCAATGCTGTTTTCTACTTCTGCTTCAACAGAACTAGAAAAATATTTTTGATGCATTATGATTAACTTACCTTAAAAATGGTTTTCTAGGTCCTTAGCTTTTCTTTAGGTTTTACTGCCTATTAATCTATGTCTATGAAATACTTACAATTTGAAAAGTTTGTTTTTTCTGTCTGAAAAATTCATAAAGTACATTGAGAATGTTAATTAGAGTTTTATGTTTCACAGAACATTTTCTTTATATTCTCTGCAATCACTTTTGGGGTAAAAAGTTTATATTACTAAATGTTTTTGCAATCTTCATGTCCGAAAAAGGAACCTTGATTTGACTACATTCAGTTCAACCTTGTCTATTCTGGTATTTTCACAAATATTGTCAGAATAATTTTCTTTGACCTGCTTTTTTCTTCCACATTCCTCTGTTGTCCAATTCCTTCTTTTTTGCAGGGAGTTCCTTTTCTTCAATTTTCAGCACTCTGAGCAGCTCTGCTGCCGCTTGTTTATGAGTTCCATCATCTGTGCTCCTGCCATCAACCCTCTCCATGTTGGACTGAGGCACACATGATCCCTTGAGCACTGGGATAAAGTTGTGTTTTCCCATTAAAAGAAAAAAATCATTCAAGTTTTCAAAAATCTTTCATTCACTAGCTTGTATATAAACTCAAATTTGAGAATAATTGATCTTGAAATATCTGGCTGAATATACAGCCTGCCTGAAACAAGAGCAGGAGAGCTCCCTCCATCCACTCCCATAGTTTGTGTGAATCCATGTGGATCCAGCAGGAGACTGATTCAGTGTGTCAGGGGTAGGGGATGGAGGGAGACCTGCACATCCACCCAGACAGAAACACAGGGTCCTCTGCTGCGGCTGAGAGCACTTTCCGGGAAGGGAGAGGAGTGTGACAATGTTAAACCAAACAAGAGAGGAGAACACAAAGATCTCTTTGTCAAGTTTCCAAGACACAGTTGCCTTCATCCTTTCTTGGTGTGCAGAATGCTTCCCCTGGCCTCCTAATGAAGCTGCCAAACACCCGCCCTCTTAATATTTCATGCATCATTTCACTGCACAGACCTCGGCATTTGTCCCGTATCAGTTTTTATCCAATGTATCCTTAAAATCCTGGGGAGTAACCCCCCACTCATGAAGTTCTTCTGTTACAGAAAGTAATGCAGCCTTTCCCAGTGAATCCAGGAAGGTTTTACTCCGGGACTTCAAGCTGTAAAAATGAATCTATGATCTTTTTCATGGATGAAGCTGCCCTACCAGATTGTGTCAGCAGGGAATGGCAGTCCAAGTTCACATTGGGGATCATTACTGGTCTGTTTGCCAAGTTTTAGCATTTTAAAAAAACCGGAAACAAAACAGAACCTTAGAATTCAACTGATAGGCTTGACAACACCCTAATCAGATGTTTGTAGCAGAATTAGATAGAGTAGTCCAAGCCAAAAAGTTTTGCAGAGTCCCACTGTTTCCGCCCCTCGCACCTTCCGGCGCAGCCGAGTGCTCCTTCGTGCAGCAACAGGAAGTGTTTTGTGCTCCATCAGATGCACCGTGTCACCAAATGAGTCACTGTGGGCTTCGTCTGTCTCCCAGTGCAACTTCATGCTCTGGGGGTTTTCAGGTTTTCGCTTTACATACAGGACCATTTTTTATACTCATTTGTAAAGTTCAGTGTTACATTGAAAATAAGTTTTCAATTTTCAGAGCAGCCTCATGTATTTTTAAATCCACTTAAGTCTAAAATAACAGACTGTAAAGGCAGGGAATAGACATGTTGAAGGAGACAAATTAAGCCCCATAACATTAATATCAGCCCATCTTCATAAAAGTCAGGTAATTTATGCCAGCTGATGTTTTGGCCTTGCATTTTAAGCTTCCAATAAGAAATTAGGAAAACAATATCGAGAGTGATCTAGAGAGTTATAAAGAAGATTTGACATTATTATTTTAAGACTTCATTTCTACATTTTTGTATAAAACCCAAATGTTTACTAATCAGGTCAAGGCATGTGTCTATTCAGGAGCCATCTCGACATTGTTGAACAATTTGGCAAAATTCTCAGATCTACTTTTTTTTGTAGCACTTATTGCCAGAACGCTTCGTCATTTTCCAAGAAATGTATATTTCTTGGATTCATTGTTCCAGCTGGTTTATTGATTCCATGATTCTCCTTTTCCAAATCACTGTTCCAGCTCATTGATTATTCTATCCAGTGCTGCTTACACAAAATGTTGTTGAAAGTCCTTTACTTTGAAAAAGCCATGTGTTGACCAGTATTTTTAGTTAACAGATATACTCAGCCAAGATGACAATCTCCAAATTTTCTACTTCAGTGTTTTTTCCGCAGAAGGCAATGAGCTGTTTGCTGCAATAAACTCTTCTGTTTTGCCCATACTTATGGCTACAATCCATGCTCTAAATCACTGTCTACATTATTTTAACATAAATCCTCTTTCAAATACCCTTCTAATTCAATGGCATGCTGTAAATCAAATACACACCATTATAACTGCCTTGAGACTCTACTGGAGCTCTTCAAATATACTCTTTAAAAGCACTGACTTTATGGCAAGCTTCAGAGTAATTTTACAGTATGATACGCAAAGACTTAGTCACAGGATAAAATGCTGCATGCAGAGAAGCTTAATGGCTTTGTCTTCTCAAACACACAGGTGGTTCACTTTAGAAATATATATAGTCCCACTGAAGTTAATAGAATTATGTGTATGCTTAAGGTTAAGTATATGCATAAGTATTTTCAGGAATATTTCCAGTATTCCCATTTATCTAGATAACTACATATTTAAAACCTTACCTTCATAATCTGGCTTATATTTTTCCCTTCCGAAGTACTTCATGTGCTTTTGGAGTACCTGGCAGATTTTGTGATTAGCAAAACTTGCTAAAAAAGAATCCACTAGCTTAGATCATCAAGAGATTGGCTCCATTTAGTCACACTTATTAAAACTGTTTCTGAGAAAGGGACCTGGGTGATAACAGTCAGACACCAGCAGTCCACAGGGTCAGGTTTAGGGCTACCTCAATTTGCTGTTACAGTTTAGGACACAGAGGTAAGTCACATATTTACAGAGCTTTCTTAAAGCAAAAGGGAATGTGGGCAAGGGCTACACCTCCGCCTTTCTCCCCTTCTTCCTCAAAAAAACAAAACCGACAAAAACCACAACAAAATTGTTTTAAAACCCCCTCCATGTGACCTCCTTCCCTCCCTTTTCCTCCCCACTGACAGAGAAGGCTACTTTTGCCAGGCAGCCTTGGAGTGTTGCTTCCTTCTCCGCTTCATATATGTGCCTAAGGCTTTAAACCCTGTCTACCCAGCTGATTAGAAAGGATATCAGGCTGACAGCCATGGTGATGGTGACCAGGAACAGCATGAATAACAGTCCTCATGGTTTGATATAAACTAATATATCAGATTACCCATTTTCCAAGAGATTTCTACCACGGCATAGCAGATCCACTTTGAAAGTGCAGCTGGTCTCTGGGCACACCATCATGTGAACAACCCAGGATGAGCCCTGAACAACTGTGGTGAGGAACAAACAGTCCACACTTCAAACCACAACTTTCTGATCATTTTGTCAGGAATAATAGGCTCTGTAAGAGACAGGACATATTGAAAATGCTTAAAAAGTTAAACTGGCTAGTATTCCTATAGCAGTTTTGCTGTACAATAATCCAAAAGAAAATGTCTAAATGTACTTGCCTTCCAAAGGAGTCCCAAAGGAGGAGTCCAGATAGCAATTCACGTCCAGATTGTGTGATTTACGAAGATCCTCATCTGCCAAATCCAGCAGCCTACAGAAACTAATCCCAACAAGCTACCATTATGAGAAAGCTAAAAGTTGTTCTCTCTTTCCTGGGCAGAGAACTAGTAACTGGAAGATTAAATAACCTATTGCATAGCACTGAGCAAGATACTTGCAACCTCAGACCACAGCAATGACATTTCTGCCCCAGTATTTCAGATGAGAGACAAACACTATCTTGCACAGTTGCTTATTCCTAAAAAACAGTTTGTTCCAATTCAACAGATCTTAAGGAACAAACCATCCTTCTGCAATCTCTTAGTCGTTTACTGGGCTTTTCAACAAGTATTGTAAAACCGTTAATTACCACATAAATATTTACTTATTTGAAGGGCACCTAAGATCACAGCAGGCTGGAGGGCTGATCTAAGCACTTCACTTGCAGAGCTGAGTTCCTGCACATGCAGAGCCACTTTGCACTCGGTGAGACAATGCACATACACACAAGCGTCTAAAGATCTGTGGCAGTCTGGTTGAACTGCTCAGTAGATGTTAAACGTCCCAGTTTATATATAAAGCTTCAGTGTAGCTGAAAATAGATGCCTGCCATTACTATCTTGTACAGTACTAACAACTTTAACAGAAAAATGACGAGAAATTTGCTAATGTGTGACTAAAGACGTTACAGAGATACTCAAAACCAAGGGAACGTCATCCTAGTCCCAGTACAGGTACCTACAGCTAACATTAAGAAACAAAAGGGGTTAGAGAAACATGTTACAGGGAGGTAGAGTTATTTATCAATGATGTAATAAATGATATAAATGTATCATTAAAAAAGCAAGCGCAGCATAATTAAAGATATAAAGTTTTTCAAAATAGGAAAGAAGCATGAGAAGAAATTCTGGAAAGATCACTTCAATAACCTCCTGTTGAAACCTACTGTCATATTAGAAAGCTGAACACTGACAGGAATTCTATAATAAGCAAATTTAATTTTGCTTGCATGAACCAGTGTTTTCTACTAATTATGTGAAAAAGTTAATCCTAAACATGGCAGCTGACAGATTTCTTTATGAAATAATTATCAAACCAACAAAGAAAGCGATATTAGACTTCTAGAAATTATGTTATATGAGAGTTGCACATACGAAATAAATTTGAATAAAGTTATCATAACTTACAGTTTAGTTAAATGGAAAAAGAAACAAATGTTGGTCTGTAACTATGATTTTTGTTTCAAAAACTTAAATTTTAAGGAAGGAAAACTAAGTGAAATAAACTTTTCTGAAGCCATTCAGAACATTAAAATTAGAATCTTGGAATTTTCTTAATCAAAATTTGCTAAAGCTATCTGGAACCGATAAGTGAGGAAAGCTGTAGGGAAAGGACTTCAGAAGTAGCCAGATGATAAACAGTTCCAAAATCATTTGAGCAGTAAGCACAGAAGCTGATACAAACTGGCAAAGCCAACATAGAATAGGGAAACGAGTCTCACACCAGGTGAGATTTCTGACAGGAAGAAGTGGTTCATCTAGCTTAGGAAAACCAAGGCTGGGAGGGAAGCTGATCCCAATTTCCCAACAATCCTTGAAGTTGCTGCTACCAAAAGTTTTTAGCTTAAGGTATAATACCAACAGCTCAAGGAATTGGGCTAAAATAATTACTCTTCATGGAGATTTAAAGAGGGAATAAGGCTCATTTTCAGAGAAGTAAATTATGAAAGGATAATTACAATGCAACTTCTTGGGTCAGGGCAGAAAACAGCAACTGAAAAGGTCACTCCAAACCTACAGCCCGTACTCCTATCTTTAGCCTAGAGCTTCGCCCTATTCTAAATACCCTAATAAGTAAATGCAATGTATTGTGCTTTATCAAGTTGTACAAGACATCTTCAGGGAAAACAATAGCCAAGCTCTTCTGCATGTTTTTCCCAGAGTCAGGGACTAGAGCCATGGCATTTGGATGAAAAAATCTTTATTCTTGCCCAGTTTTCTTCTGTGGAGCCAAAGTGTCTGATTCTGCTGGCATCCAGTTTCAGTTCTGGTTTCAGTCCAGTGAACCTGGTAACTCTGGACTGTGATCTTTTACACCACAGAATTTCTCACTGTCTTTGTAGCCAAGTTTATCATCATCATTTCTCACAATAAAGCAATGCTGCTGACTGTTTCTGATCGTTTCTCTCTGCAGTTTCTGGCCTTTCTATTCTGAAGTTCACAGAGCTGACATGTAAACTGGTTTTCTCCTTTACTCCTCTCTTTCCCCAGTTGTACAAAATTATTCTAAAGATCACATCATCTGTTTCAGTCATCTTTGCTTTTGGCAAGTAACATTTCAATATCCATTTCCTGATCCTATTCCTAAACCATCATAAATAGAAAAATGTGAATATAAATATGCCAGTATGAAGTCAATGCCAAATGACTCCTACGTCCCCAATGTCCTATATAATACCAATATAATCTACATTTCAAATCCTGTAAAAGGTTTTTGCATTTGCATTGTCACCACAGGCTCCATGAAGCTGAAACTGGATTGCCTTTAGTTCTACAGCACGCCAGCCCATCCAGCTGAAAGAGTGCAGCTTTAGATTTTTAAGCTCAAAAAAATAAAGACCACATTTTCTACATGGCCTCAAGCTGCAACATAGGCAAACCTAAACTTGACGTGGAAGAGCATGTCTTATCCCATTTTCTAACAGGAAAACCAGGGACAAGCTCTCTTCTGACTTTGGGGAAAAGAGAGTTGGTTTGCAAGAACACCAGGGTTTAAAATGAGCAAGACAGAGATGCAGACTTCATTTGATAACTGCATGCTCTCAATATTTCTCTTTAAGTCTTGATCTACTTTCACTTTTAAAATGTGCCTGGCTGAGAGGGCACTTCCTTTTGTTATGGGCTAGGGAAAGCAGATTGCAACAGTTGCTTTCTCATCAGTTCAAGGGAGAAAAAAGAAAAAAGAGCCTCAACCTAGCATACAGAGCTTGATATTTCTCTAGGCTAATCAAAGTAAAAACACCAGCAAATTGCTGTTAAGTCATATGGACTCAAGGTATGAACAGCCTGATGGGTTAGTGGATAACCCTAGTTTTTATGGTGAAAGATCTTCATGGCATTCAGCACATTTTCCCACAACTTTTAATGATGCCCAGATTTCATCTTTCATTCCCAAGGATTTTTATTACACCAACACATATATTACAGTCCACCATCCTTATGGACGGCTTCAGTAAGGAGTCCCATGGTTTGGGAAAAGGATAATTTTGGTGAGTCTTTGTATATTCTCCATTGCTCATCCACCTTGTGCTGGCACCCACATCCTGGTCAGACAACACCCTCCCAAGGGACAGGGAAATTATACCTTTCCTAGTAGTAAATGAATATTCTCATCTGGAAGAACCTTAAAAAAGCTCCCTGAGGTAGTTTTCTGCCAATGCAATGGTCTGAACAAGGCCCACAGACGCTGAGGCAATTTCCAGAGCTGGCAGAGGAGGAAGAGCAGGATCACCTCTGGCCAGTGGCCACTCCAGCAACTCCACCTCTGAGGTGAGGGAGAGTTTTCCAGAACTACAAGGGACCATAACTCAGCTTCCAAGAAGTGAAGGCTCGAGAGAAATGGCCTGGTAGATGGAGATTTCTTTATAAAACATTTAAATGATAATTTGTCTGATGCAACAGTTGAACTCCTGTTCAAGGAGCACCTTATTTTGTGTTCTACTAAAACAGTTATTTTAGAGATTGCGAGTCCCTTTGATGTACTTATTTTGAGGAAGTGCTACAGCCATTCTCATTTCAATACTCTCAGACCTTTGCTTTCACCACACAGACACTGAATTAATTTCCCAAGCAGGATGTGTGAGCACAGGGAGAGCATCTGCTTGCAAGCAAGCAGGCAGGCACACACCAAGGAGAGGGATCAGATACTGGCGCACACATTCCCTTTCAGACCTCTGCAGGGTCACTGCAGTCTCCCCCAGGCCACACGTGGCTTTCTGGAAGCATCGGTCAATGAAAAGGGCCATTTGTTGCTAGTGCCACAGGGCTGCTACAGCACAGCACCGGTGCTCAGGGGAGGCACCGAGCAGATGCTCTGGGTCGCTGCTTGGTGGCCTGGGCTCTGGCACTGCTCACTGCAGCTGCTGCTGCTCTGTACATATTCAATATACTTAAAATCTGTGCTCAGCTCCCTACCCGCTGCCCAGCACACTAATGCCAGAACAAGACGTGAATTGAACAGAGCAGAAGTCTGAAAGTGGCCCCATTTCCTCCATCACAGAAACCAGCTCCAGATGAGTTTTCCCCAATCACCTGAACCAGAGGCAAGCCTCATGACCAGAGCCACCACCGCTGAGGTTTTGAGCTCCCAGTACTTTCAGAAGCAATACGGCTCCAGCAATTGCTTCTCAAATATCTAACTTTTGGGGTGAAAAACTTTTCTTCCCCTCACTAACATGAGCAGCACGTGAGGCCACCTTACAGCCCAGCACTGGATCTTATTTCTGGCCCTGGAGGTATGTTCACTTGATTTGGCATCACTTCACATATACTCAAACCAAACGTGTGCTAATGCGACAAGCTGACCACAGCTTTGCTGTTCTGCATATGTGCAATTACTTGTGCTGGGTCTCCCCATTAGTCTCCTGAGTCTAGACTAACTCACAAGGAAGAGCCCTAGTCACAGCTACCATGACGGATATTGTGCTCTTCCAGCGTGGACCCGTGCCAGGTTCAGTTCAATCCCCAGCTGCAGAGCAATCCATGCTTTCCAAATGAAGAAGGACAAGTTTAGCGGGTAACATAGCAAGGCAGAAAATAACTCTTTCACGAGCGGTTTTGAAGTTCCTCCCTTGCTTTTTGTTCCACTGCAGAAATGTCGCAGTCAGTTTCCTACATCCCAGATGACTGACCAAACAGCTCAGGATCACAGAGCTACCCCGAGGGCAGTTTCTGGATTGTCACCAGGTACCAGAAAACTGTCATGTCAGGCTGTGTGTGACTTTGGATCCCTGGGTCTTGAATGCAAGTGTTAGACTGATCTCCCACTTCTGTTTACTGAGGCTATGGGTAAAGGCCATTTAATTTGCATTATAAACATAGGTGGTCTTATATAGTGGGCAGTTTAACTTGACAGTAAAATGAGATTTTTCAAAAATACTCTGTGACCAAGTTGCTGATTTTAATAGGACTTTCCATATAAAGTCTAATTCAGACCAGTTTTAGGTTCTCATTCAATTTTCTAATCAGGGCCTGAGTGCACCAACAGGCTGTGCAGCCATTTCCCTCCAGCTCTACTGCTCAAAGGTGTGTGTAGCTGTTCCATTGGGGATCAGGTTTGCATGAAAAAGCATTGTAAGAAACCCCAATCCTTCACTTGGAAAGTGTTGTTTTATGGGATTTTCTAGAATAAAAAGTTTTCTGCTAAAAATCTTTGTCACGAGAGCAGCTATAAAAATAAAGTTCAGTTTCCAAAATTCTAGTAGTCTGTCAAGTATTAAAATTGTGTTTGAAGAGTCCCTGCAACTATTACTTCTTAATGACATGATATTTAAAAAAAAATGCTTCAAGGTTGTTGCTATGGAGTAGCTAGATCACCTGCAGCTATAGGAATAAGCATCCTGTAATGTATAATGAATGCTGAGGCTCTACTTGGTTTTGCCCAGGGCTTGTTTTGCCTTAAAATATTGGGGTTTGTTTTGGGGTTGCTTGTTTCAGTAACATTTGTGGTAGTTTTAAAGGGCTTAACAATTATCCAGGGAGAATTCTAGTGCTGGTGTTTTACATTTTTCTATAGTGAGTACCAAACTCTTTTGCATAGTTGATCTCCAACTCGCCCAAGAGCAGTCTTAGCAAAAACATTACCCTTTCTAACTTTATGGCTAGGACCACTAGTAGGGAGGATAATGAGAAAATAGGCTGATCTGCACTTCCCGAGACAGGGGAGAAACTGAGATGTTCCCTGTCCACTCCTAGATTAGATGAGATGCTAACAAGAAGCAGGGAACCCCACACGCTGTCAAGCCCCTATTTCAAAGACAACAGAACACTTACATTTTTATGAAGAGTGCTGAGTGCCAAAGGTATTGGATAAACATACATCATTTCCGTGCAGTTTTATGAATCGTTCTGCAGCATGTATCAATCCCAGATGGGATGGGAACATCACCTCCTAAATGAATACTGGTATCTGAACCTTATTGACTTCTGCTGCCCAGAACCACCACAGCCCTACAACATTCACATAGAAGGTGTAGCTCCCAGTGCTCTCTCATCTCCTGAGAGACAGCCTTCCTCTGCCTGACAAGTTAGTTTAGATGCTTCAAAAAACCTAAAGAACTCATTGGTTCCAGGCCTGCTGAACAGACTTTGTCAAGCTTTTAGATATTGGGCAATACCAGGTTATTTTCATGGTACAGGTGGACAATGAAAGTACAGACAGGCATGAAGCATTTGTTTTATCAAGGCCCTTGATTCCCTACACATGCAGGTAATTGCTTAGCAATTCTAGAAAACACAGAAACAGAGGTGTGAGGGCTTTTGAAAGCACTTATTTCACTGAGGGAAGATCACCTTGGCCAAGTTGTTGTTTAGGGTTTTGGGGTTTTTTTTACAGCAGCAAAAGGTACCTTACACCTTTGATCTTTCTTGGGCTGAGCCTCCAGTTCAACTCCAGCTGCAACTCCTGAATCCCATCGCTCAAAATAATCCAAATCTTCAAACATTCAATAATTTCAAATAGTTACTACAGTCGTCTAAAGCTCAGTGTTTACTAGAGAGAGTAAACAGAGGGGCAAAAAATGAAGTGGAGCTCAGCTTCTTGATTCACCTCTTCCAACAGTGGCAATGCTTCTGTGTGCACTTTAGTGGGAATTCCAGAAACCTGATACATCCAACCACAGCACCAGTACCTCAGTCTAAAGCAAACCAGAGCCAGTTAATTCTGCAGAACTGCTCTGGGAAATCCCAAAGATCAGTGACAGAATGGCTTGCAAGAGTCAATGGGATGAGGACTAAGACAAGCTGTAAATAAGCATTAACTCCCCAAATACTGGATCTTATTCACTGGTACTTTCTTTAGACATACCGGATCTCCTGGACAACATCCTCAAAAGAAGTTTTAAAGGCAGTAGATTAGAGTTCATCTCCTGAATGACCCCACCGGCATTTTCTCCACATCTCATGTAACGACAAAGTTCGAGTTCTCATTTTAAGATCATCACTTTGAAATTCTCACACCCTGGATTTTGTGAGCTGCTTACTAAACACGAGGCATCTTGAGAGTGCTGTACAGAGGAACCTGAGAGCTCTTTACAAAAAGCTTATCAGCCTTCACAGAGCTCCAACTCCTGGCATACAGATAATTTTCAGACGAATTTTTGGGGGGTTTTTTTATACTTCTTGCCAAAGGCCATGAGATTGATCAGTAGTCTACATTAGATTTGTGACATAGCTGCTCACAAGACCCTATTGCTGAAATAAAGGGCAAAAAGAGCACAAGAAAGCTACCCAAAATAGCCATTTTCTTGTCCATATCTAAGAAACATCTACAAAAACTTCTGGATCAGGTTAACATATATTTTTACTAAGACAATAAAAAACCTAACCTTTTTTCCATTAGCTAGCAATGTATTCTAGTAAATACATTTTTTAATTCCTGCACAAATCAGATTAATTATTCCTCTATGAAATAAAATAGATATTTTGGACATGTCTTTTGCCATATAAAATTGTTTTATTCTTATGGGATTCAAGCCACTGTCCCTTAAAGCATGCCAGGGGCATGTGAATGATAATGCAAACAGAAGCAAGGTCTGAAAAGACTCACATAGAAAAATTCTCTTGAATTTTTAAACTTTTAAAAGCATAAGCTTATAACAGTAAATATGTATATAACTATTTGATATTAAAGCAACTGAAATGAAAAAAGAACACATCAAAACCATCTTTCCTGTTTAGTTATTCATCACTTTTTAGAAAAATTTTTTAAAGTATGTAATAATAAATCATCATCTCACATTTTTCTCATACTGAATGAAATCCAGATATGTTTTCAGGGGTTATATATAATATCAGCAATCCCCAAACTAAGACCCTATTCCAGGTCCCATCTTGCCTTCTATAAAGAGCTCTTCCATACTTGTAAAACAAATCACATTCTATCATCATTTTCCAAGACTTTTAGTCACCCCCAAGTCAGAGGAAAATAAAAAAATAAAAAAATAAAGCCAGACAAAGAGTAAGAGCAGCCCATAGCACAGTACACAAAGTGGCAACATAGGAGTAAGCAAGTTAAGAAGAGATATTTACAGACAGGCTGCACTTAATCAATAGAAAACACTTAATATATACATGACTGCTTTGCAGCTGCCTAAAACCCAGTAATTCCTGCTAACTGATTTCATACACAACCCTCACAAGGAGAATTTATAAGCTATTTCTTTGGCACAGAATTATTTTAACATTCTTCTACTTTATACCTGATTTACAACCTGGTTTCTGGTCACTATGTACTAGAAAAGATTTCTCCTTTCCTCTGAGTTGCAGGAAAAGGAGATGAGCTGCTGTGCACGAGCTCTGGATACATTTCAGTTGGGGATATTTCTTTGACAGTAAGAGACAAGATGAGAGCACAGACAATCCACACTACTCCAATGAATTAACATCAGATGACTTTGGTGGCTGTGACAAGCAATAATTTGAATCCAAACCATGTAGAAGGCCTAATTCTGTTCAGGCATAAATTGGAGCAACTCCACTGAAGCAAATCCAATTTGCTGCAGAGTTATCACAGGATGCACACACAGCAGGTCTGGGCGTTGCAGGGCCTCACGAAGGCACGGCACTGCACATGGACACACAGGCTCTGTTTTCTGTAGAAACCCTGGAAAGATGTGAAAAGATTCCCCAACACCTTCATCACTGGATTGGTACCACCCATGGTGACAAATACCAACCCCAGCTCACTCCTCCACAGCAGCAAGGACTGCAAGTTACTGCAGTAACCAAAAATTGCCCTGACACCTCTCAGAGCTCCTGTTGTAGGATCACTTCTCCAGCACTGCAAAGAAAGCTGCAACCCTTCTCCCTCAGACCCTGTGTGGATGTCCCCCTGCAGCACATGACACCTGTGCCAGCTCCCACTGCTCCACGTCCCACCTCTCTCCCAGCCTTCCCCTCCCTAAGCTGCTACAGGACTAGGCAGGACTAATAGCAGGATTCTCTCTGTTTCTTTTTGCTCAATGCTTTCAGCCTCCTGGGAACTCAGGGGTGGAGTCAGGGTATATCAGCACCTCGACATGCACAGGTGGGAGAAAGGCCCTGTGCTCCCAGTCTGACCAGCCAAGGCACAGGCAGTTTGCACATGGACCAGTCCTCCACAGTGCTGCCTCTGTCCTGAATGCCCTCGCCATCCTTGTTCATTCCCTCTGGACAACAGGAGCTGAACACGTACGCATTAACTCGCCAAATGCAATAGGGTACCTTTACATTTCGGCTAAAATTCAAAGGCAGTTGTGTTGTCACCTATGTCTGCTGTGACTACAAACAGTAATTGCATTTATAATTTGCATATGCAAATTATTCCGCAGATTTCATTACTCTGTTCCTAAAAATGCTGCTAAGGAAGTGGGAGGTCTATTTAAGGATAGATTCAAGAGAATAACTTAATTGTTATTTAATACAGCAATTCTTCCATGTTTATTTAACAGTTTTCCCTTAGCCACTGGTGCACCATTATCAAATTAAATAACATCTAATCAGGCTATCAGATTATTGTATTTCTGTATAAACCAACAAATGCTTAATGGGTTTTATTTTAGAAACAAAAAATTCATATTGCAGGAGATTAATACTGTGAAAAAATCTATATTAATATATCTGAGCAATAAGGGATATGAATTAATGGATAGATGACCTAGTTACAAAAATGTGATGGTTTTAAAAAATTCAACATGATGTATTTTTAAACCTCACAATGTTAAGTCTTTGAATATACTTCAATAAAGAAGCCTTCTGTTATGCAAAAATGTTATACATTCTGACACAGAAGCATGAGTTTGATTTTAATTGAAAGAAATCTTGACACTCTCTCACCTGGGAAGGAGGGTTATGTGTCATAATGAAGCTGGCATTCCAAGGCTTGATGGGCAATATCCATTGCTGACTGCCCGAGTTTCAGCCCGGCAGTAAGCAGTGGCGCTCTGGTTATGGCCAAAAAGGTGTTTTGACCAGCACAGCCAATATTCCTTCAGTCTCCAGGCCACGCTGCTGAGCAGCTGGTGCTGTCACCAAAAGGAGGAGCTGAACAGGAGCAAAGGGGGGCCAGCATCCACCACCACCTCGGCAGAGTGCTCTGATCACTTCAGTGACAGCCTCTGCAAAGAAAAGGCTGGGGAAGAAGAGAATCAGCCGCCTCCAAGCCCTCACCCAGCCCACAACTCCGTATGCAGCATCTCTAGTTTCTGTGTTGCATACCTAAGCAGTTCTATGCTCTTTAACAGGTGAACTGAGCACACATTCAGTCTTTAGTTCCTTCCAAGAACAAGAAAAATGCCAAAATTACATGTCCGCTAATTAACAGTATTTTCCTCCCTTTTACCACAAGTTCTTCTGCTTGCTCATCCAATTATTCCTCCCTTCTCTATCCAGCTCCTACCACTCAGCTTCAAAGCAGACAGCCACTTATTTTCTACGTTCCATCTCCAACAACTCCAACACCATACAATGAAACTGCACTGGGCAGCTTCAGAGCAAGATGTTTCAGACTAGAGGCACTTAAGGTTAGACCTTGCAATTTTATAGCAATAATGCCTCCAGAAATGAAGCTAAGGCCATGTCAACTTCATAATTTTTTAACGCTATGTCTTATTCCAGAATGAAGAATTTTTGGGGAAGCTTGAAAGATTGAGAAAAGAAAATTTGAAGGTTTTTTAGTAGCTTCCTGTTGTTTGTCTTAAAATGCTATCACAGTGAGTCAGTAGCTCAGACTTGTAAATACTATCCTACCTCATCTCTGGTTATTACTCAGCCAAGCCTTTCTAAAATATTTAAGTAATCGTTCTCTATCTCTATTAAAACAACAGATGGAATTCCCAACCTTCAATTTTATGTCAGGATTCTGCAGTAATTTATTAACAGCTTGAACTCTGTTCTCTTGAGGGTTTAACCTGATGGTTGAACCCAATTACATTACAGTCCTTTGTTCATCAAGGGACATATGTAATATGATATTAAATATGAAACAACTCGTGCCTGAATAATGTAGTCTTTGTGATACAAATTGATGGAGTGTGGAAGCCCAAATTTCAAGAACACAAAGTGTTCTTAGTTCTGATTTTAGATCACAAAAATTCAGGATTAATTCCACTGCTGTCAGCTGACTTACTAATGTGAAACTAGCATAAATTAGAGCTGAATCATGGTTGTCTTTCTCTTTTATTATTGTCAAGGCATGCTGAAGTCCTAGTCATGCAGCTCACTAGCTGGCTTATGACTCCCAGAAATAAGTAGACATTTACATCAGCATATCCCTCCTCCATATCATATCAGTCCCACCAACACAACCCTAGAGGAACCCCTCCACACCCACACTATCCAGACTGTAATTCCATGCAGCTCAAACAGTGTTTCAACATGGCAGGGAAACCTCCCACACAGAGTGGGAAATCTGCTTTGCTGTGGCAGTTATATTTGCCATTGTAAAATCACTCCTTATGAGCTAACTTTGGCAGGTTAGCATATTGCTTTTTCCATTACCAATCTTCCCTTCCTACCCTATTTTTTTCCTTCTTGCATCACGATGCAAACCTTGAATGTTCATTACTGTGCTTTTCCCACGATTTGCTCCTAGTCCCACACTTTATAGATAGCGTGGCATTCTCGAGCTCATCCATCAGACTCATGCTGCAGTGGTCTAGCTATGTTGCAGACACTTCCAATGCATAAAAAAACTAATTAAGAAGTTAGACCAATGAACAGTTAATAACCAAGGAAGCTTATATGCAGACAATGTCACTGTTTAAAGATCTGTTGCTTATTTTGGGATCATTTATATGTTAATTCCAAGGCTCAAGGTCCAGCTGAAGCATTGCTGTCAAAACAGTTCCCCACTAACACAGGGGACCAAATGCCTTTGCTTTCACATTACACTATAATTACAGTAGCAAAAAAGTGTATTTTGAAACATCTAGCACACTGACTTAGCAGGCTGCCAGCATCCTTGGTACACAATAGGAAGGACAAGATGAGTGGAATCACACCTCCCTGAAGTGCAGACCTCAGAAAGCCTACACCTAGAATGGGAGAGAATCAGTTTATCATCTATGGCGGAGAAACAAGCACTTTGAAAACATAAGTAACTTCACTGGAGGACAGATCTTTCAGAAAGACTAAACGTACTGCAGAAGAACACAGTTACTTGACCACAAAGAGCAACTGGCAGGTCAGGCATGGGTACCTGCAGTGTAGGTGCCTAGATAGGGAGCAATTCCACACATGGTACTCAAGGGGAACAAAATGCATGTTAGATATAGCCAGTTGTCCTGATGCTTTAAAACACCACTTGCCCCGACCACAGGGTCCTGCTCAAAATCATCTCAGTTAATACAGTCCTTACATATGAAGTCTAGAAGTGACCAGGAAGATCAGATCTTTTGCTTTGCCAGATGTCAGTCTGCTAGAAAAACTGTATTTGTACTTCTAAGTCAGAAAAAATGCAGTTCAAAGGCTGCAATTGTGTTTCTATCCCATGAAGCAGTTTTGCTGCCAACTCTAAAAACTTTAAAACCAAGTCTGGATTTTGAAATCATTTCATCAGAGAGCAATAACACTCTCCTTATGGTTCAGTTTACTATGTGTAATTGCCAGTGTTAATCTACACAGAAGTATTCTGAATCCTAGTCCTAAAGAAACTCTAACCTCATCCAAGTTTGTTTCCTGAAACTGAGCAAAAGCAAAGCACACAGCTAAGTTTTTGAAGGAAGTCTAAGAAGTTTTAGATCATTACCCTTCATATGGGAGGACCCCTACTTATTTTAACTTTCTATAAGCTCATTTACTCATTTAGATCCTTAAGATTCTTAAAGCTTGTTATACTTTTCATATACCTTTCTGGTATGAATTTAAAATCCAGTCTAAAAGCTTGATGACTGACTCCATTCCAAACCTCTGTGCAGGAGGACTTTGCATTTTTCCACGTGCCTCCATTTATCCGACAGTTCCCTTTGCCTGGAAAGAGAAGGGATTGCTTAGGAAGGTTAGCCTCTTCCAGCTGAATCACTGGCATACACCACAAATAAGCAAACCGAAACCAAGCATCTCCTGTCCTTGTTCATACGTTTTAAGATAATCAATCTTGTTCCCCCCATCTACAAGACATGTGTCCAGCACCTCTGAAAAGCAGTCAGTTGGGTTTTTTTACTTGTAACTCCTCATGCAGTCCAAGTTGAGCTGAGATCAGGCTCTATTTTAATTATTCTATTGTGCTTTTGGTGTTTAAACAATCATGTTTCACTGCAGAGACAGCTGCAGTTCAAAAGCACACGCAAAGATCTTTTTGTATAAGTATTAATCTGCCATGTGTGATAGTAATAATTTAAGATGGTTAAGAAAATTATTGGAAGGCCTGCCCCAAGATCGAGGTGTGTAGTCCTTGGTCACTCCCTTTGGGAGTGCATTGCTATGGCCGAAGCAATTGCACCAAGTCTGCAGCCAAACCTGAAATGAAAGGTTTGCTTTTGTGACAGAGCAAATATTATACTGGTGACTTCTTAAAATTATGTTTCCATCTTGTTACACCAAAGCCTGTCAAGCCCCTGCCCTCTCCAGTTCCCAGTAAGCTGGTGAAACATTGCTGCAGCCTCTCTTTTCCATCTCTGTGGAAGTCTGATGCTCCTTGCTCTCGCACACAGGTCCCATCCCACCAGATAACAAGGCTGAACTCCACACTGGAGGTGACCTGTGATTTAAACAAGAGCAAATGAACCCAGAGCAGCTTCCAGCTTTCAAAATGCTCACACATTTCAAGACTTCAGGGAACAGATTTTAGAAGTGTTCCATTAAGCCTTTACTTCATTCACTGCCAAAAATCTCTCAGATGTGAAGTCTGCCTCATCTCTGTCATACCTGGCTGTGTGGAGTGCTTGAGCCCCCATGGGACACGGGGTCAGCAAGCTCAGGTCCTCAGTCTCCTGCACTGCATACACATCAGATGGTTTTTTCTACTGGGAATTATTTTCCCCATCATTCTGAGCAATGTAATACAGTAACACATTCTACAGTGTAAATGAGAAATTTTTTTTTTTAATCAATTATCTTTAGGCAGCAACACACAAACCAGAGAACACCAAATAAGTCATCTTTTTACAAACATGAACCAGTCACAATATCAAGAAACACAATGAAACAGTCCATTGATTAATCTGTTTTAATCACAGCTAAGACCATAACTACAGTGCAAGTCAAACTTCTCACTTACACAAGGAACACAAGCACTTGCATAATCCAAGATTTCCATGAGTCCAAAATCCTACATGTTTAAGCCATGTGCAGAGTCAGGGCTACTACAAACTCAGAACTGGTATGCTGTCTATTGGACTATCATCAAAAATGAATCAATTTGAGGCATTGTTTTTTCAAATGCTCATGGGATGTTTTTAAAGCACTCTCTCCAGAGAAAGAGAAATAAGAGCCATACCTCGTGCTATGAGCAACACAACCTCACAATAGTGTTTAGCTACTAGACAGAAGACTGGGTGTGAAAAATCAAGGGGCTCTTCAAAACTTGATTCTTCAGCGACTCTGTCATACAAACGTGTCACTGGCAGACAGCTGAAGAGACAGAGTCCAGAAAATAGAAAAGACATCCAAAGTTGACACATGAAATCTTTGAACCACTCAGTGCCGTGGCACACTGCTGTGCTGTGCCTGGCCTTGTCCTGCCTAACACAAGGCTACACTCAACCCAAAGGCAACGAGAGTGGTGTCTTCGAGGAGTTGAAACTGGGCCCTATAAGGGGAATTTTACAGAAGTTATACTGGTTAGTAGGTCCTGCCTTTTTAATTGACTACAAAAACAAATTAAGGGTTATCTTCCTAACCCTTATGGGTTTGGGTTTTAGTTTTTGGGGGGTTTTTGTGCAGGATGAGAAAGTAACTTATCCCTATTTAATTGATTTTTTCTGCTTTTTCTAATAATAAAAAGCAAAAATGCTACTGATCAGTTAAAAATGCAATAATGCTTCTTAATAACCAATCAAGCCTTACTCTGAAGTCTGAGGTGTGTGTTAAATGGCTACCAGAGACAGGCAATGGGGAAGGTAGGACCTTTGCTTCTCAGGAAAGCAACAATATTATTTCGCAGTCAAACATTTCTGTCCTATTTTGCTGTTGTACCATACTACTGCTACACAAAATTATTTGGTTGGGGTTTTTTCATATACACAGCAAGGGAGCTCATGATGCATACTACCCTGGAGCATTACCTCAAGGAAAAAACTCTTCTGTATCAAACTGGCAGCATACGCACGAAATCCGTACTCTACTGGCAAATATTGATCCCTCTGAGCAAGAACTAAGTGAATTTCACTGATCCAATCAGGTGGGTGGCTTATCATCCTGTATGCAACAAGAAAAGGGAGCAAAGCTCTCTAGAGACAAGGATCCAGAATAGGTTAGAAAGAAAGAACACCTGACTATCCAAGTTAAGAGCTTTATCTATTTGTTTAGCTGTTCTGTAAAACTCTTGCCACACATGGGCAGAATTCAGGCAGATGTCAGATCCCAGACCTCACAGATTATATATAGGAGCAGATGGAAAAGCATTAATAGCACTGCCACAGAAACAGGAAAAAACTCTGTAGACCACAAACAAAACTCTTCACCCCAACAGTGACTCTACACCTCTGAAGACTAGAATAAGAGAAACCTTCAAATTTGTCCTTTCAGTTTAAATAAATTTTAAAAAAATAAAATCTAAGAGTAGTACTTTGCTTTATCAGGCTATTCCCAGGCACAAGCAATAAAAGTCTTAGCTAATATTAATATTGATCAATTTAGATCATATGAAGATGAGTGTTTACAGTGCTCTGCAAAGTCATAACAAACACTCAAAGGAAACCATGTTCCACTGCCTGCAGTGCACATACAGCCTTGGACTGGTGTTGGGCACAGGGCTGACTGAAGGGAACTACAGGAAAGGCTCTGGGCTTGTTCCCTGGTGCCTGAGGCTTCCAAAGTGACATCCTCCTTAAAATGAGATATACAACAAAAAAAATCAATAATTTCATCATCATCACAAATATCTGATAATTCTCTGAAGGCAACTACTCTCAATTACTCATTATTTTAAAGCACATAAATATTAGGGGAAGAATTACTCAAAAGTGAATGCAGCCCTAAGTGGAGGCCAGAAGCTGTATCCCAAAGCTGACAGAAGCAGCATTCTATACCTCCTAGGTGTCAGGCACAGCTCCCTCAGACCTCAGTTCAGATCTGTGCCAGACACAGTCAGCAGCAGCTCATACATAACAATCAGCCTGGTTCAAACATCACCCAAAGTATTTTTTTTCCTTTTCCAGTGTCAGCAGAAAAAACCAGCTTGAATAAGGGCATCAGAGTTACAGTAAGGGAAATGCAGTCTGGTGAGGAACCTAAACCCAATTAAAAGAGAGCCAATCCCCTGCAACCAGTCAGGGTACCCACGTATTCAGTGCAGAAGGTTGCCTACAGTGTGAAAGAATTACTCTGTTGAACCTACCACTGGAGGCAGCAGCTGAGAAAAAGTTTTAGGTTTTTGCTGAGATAAAAATACCAACCATAAGGACTTTTATTTGGGTTTACTAGTTTCTTTTGCTTAAAAACAGAAGGCATGGAGACATGAGGCAGTTGGAGGCTGCCATTACACCTGTTGCAGGAAAAGTTAGCTCTCAGTTCAATTGGTTATTTAAGAAAATAGAATAGTTTTACAGTATTTTGCTCCCAAAAACTTCTCTCCAGAAAGAAAGCCACCACTACACATACTCCACTCTTCAAAATAAATTTTTAAAAAAGACAGAAATAAGTCTCATAATCACTCACATCCTTAACAGCAGAAATCTTGATGTCGTTCCTTTAGGATGGTATCAGTTCCAGTGCTTTCCTACTGACAAAAATCCTTTATCAGATGTATTGATCAGATAACCTATCACCAAGCCCAGAAGCAAACACAGACCCAGTGCCTGGCAATACCTGGCAGGTCACTGCAAGGCACCAGCAGCTCCCTGGGCAGTGAGGAAACCTCACCTGGGTGCAGACATAGAACATCCCACCACCACAGCCTGGGAACAGGGTGGGCTGGAGCCTGTGGCCAGGCAGAACATTGGTGATACACCAGAGCCAAGGGCAAGCCAGACCACCAACTGGTCAGGGTTTGGATCAGCAGGATCCCCGCCCAGGAAAACACCACACTCACACACAACTAGAACAGAGAGGGACACCCTGGGCTGAGCTTAAATAGAGCCCGGGGCCCCAGGGGCAGGGTGTGGGGAGGGTGCCCAGGTGAGGCTGTTCAGGGCATGAAGGCTTGTTGGTGCTCTCAGGGACCAGGCAATTACTTCTACTCCTTTTAGCTGCCAAACACACTTTATATTACCTTTTTTTATGTTCAGGAGAGAGATGCATGTATGCCCCTTTTGCGCCTTAGCACTTTCTCCAGCTCATTCCTACCATTGAAATTAGCTAACACAACTGCATTCCCCCCTTGTAGGAAAGTCTTCATCTTGTTCAGTAATTTCATCCAAATAATTTCTGTCGTATAGTAATGTGAGTTGGTTTGTATCAGTGGTTTGGCATGAAAGCAATATGGCAGAAATCCCTTTTTTTTACTGGAGCTTCCACCAGAACCATCACCCCTTGAACCATGCTACTGATAAAAATATATTTCTCAGTGTCCATAGGGCACAGTAGAAGACAGGTAATAAAACATTCAGCCTGAAGGCATGATAGGATGCTCCCCACTCCTGCCATTCAGGGATGAAAAGAAACCATGGACAAACATGTATACAATCTCTGCAGGCAGCAGCAGGGTGGTTTCAGCCACCAGATTCAAGATCACATGGATTATGTGTGTACTGTATTCACCACTAAATGGTCTGTCCAGCTCGGCAGAAATCAGTCCTGACAGAATGCCCTTATATCACTAAAACAGTGTGTTGGGGTTTATTTGCCCATGTATTGCATGAATGCTGTTTTATGGTGATTTCTACTTCAGGTCACAGATAAAGAAAACAAAAAGTTCAATGCTAGTTTGAAGTAGACTGAATTAGATTATTTTTAGTTGGTTTTTTTTTTTTAATGGCTTAAATTATTAGCTTAACTTCTTTTGTTGTAGGAAAGACCTAGAAAAACCTATGAAGTGCTATATCTTTTCCTTTCTGGAGCTAAAACTATATGATAATGCTAAATCTTCTACAAATGCTCACAAATATGTAATTTATGTCCTCATTCATAATCCTTAAAAAATAGTTTTAGAAGACTTTTTTTTTCGGTGAGAGAACATAATCTTCATCCAACTTGCAGAGGAAAGAGGCTCTCTTCCCAAGTGGAGTCCTTTACGTTCCTATATGCCTTATACAAACAAAATTACCAAGTCCTAGAAATGCTAATGCTCATTCTTGCAATGGACTCCCTCCATATGTGCTAGAGAAAAAGCAATGAATCATAGGGTAAACACAGGCTAAAGTAAATCAGCCCTTTCCCATTAAATGTTACCACATCCAGCATTTCAATTAGCTAATATTGATACTATAATTTTGTATGTTGGTGATTGCACGGGCAATACATAACAGCAAATTACTGCAATCACCAACTGTTGAACAAGTGCTTCTGATTCACTAGCTACTCTTTGATCCTAAAATTGTAGTTCCCTATTAACAGTTAAGTACCATGTACATTAATATAAATGAGAAAGGAGGTAAGTTTACAAAATACAAGGAAAAATAAGTGAAGGGAAAAGGCACAGCAGTTGAGTAATCATGTCAGTCTCCCTATTATGCTCTTTCCTTTCCTTGCTAGCTCACTGTAAAAATCACAGTGCTTGTTACTGCTAAGGGGAATTTGACACTACAACAATCCTTCAGACTCCTGGGCATTTCAGACTGCTCCCCTTTCCCAGTTTCCTTGACCTCAAAGCTCTCTGTAGGTACTGGACAGTTTTATCTTCCATGAAGAGCTGTACAGAGGATTTACAGTGATACAGTGAGAGGGCCTGAGATGGTATTCAAGACCTAATTCTCATTTTTGCTAAGGTTGCCTTACAGCACGATGAAGTAAGGCAGCATGAGCAGGCATCGGGCTCTCATAACTGTGAGACTGCCTGGTTTCTCTCTGGCTAAGAATGCAGTGGTGATGAGGGGAACACCAAGAGAGAAACCAGAGTCACATAGTAGCAGAGATAATCAATCTTAAACAAAGCTAAGTTATACATCATCTGTATGCTCATTAATTACTCTGTTGTTACTGTGCTCAGATGTCGCAATGGCACCACACCATGTAGCAGTACCAGCTTCTTTACCAAAAGTAGATATGCTCCATTTAGTGTCATAGTGTGCTTTCTAATATATGGACACATAGAAATTGAAAGGCTATTTTCCCTTCTGGATTTAAAAATACCTGTCATTGCTAATCTCACAGCTAACTATATTATCTAGCATAGACAGCTGAGAATGTGAGAAGGTTCACTGAAAATCATTGCACAAAAATTTCTAATTCTTTTCAAAGAAAGGTTAGTCCACACAAAAAAGCAGAATCTATTAAAAGATGCTCAATAAGATACATTGCATGTTCTCCAAATGTCTGTCACAGATGGCTTTCTGTCTGTAATTGTGATTTGAAAAAATACTGATTTATATTCCACAGAACATAGGAAAAAATATAGAAGGAAATTAGAGCCAGCCACTAGATAGGAACAGATTCTACTAAGTAAATTGCAGAGCTGTAGGAAGAGCTTCTATTACTCAGGGTTGAAACTCTCCTAACATGCAGAGAAGAGGGCTGAATGATGTGCAACATGTCAGCATCTCCTTATTTAGGGACTGCTGCCTTGGACGAGCTGCCAAACAAGGGGAAAACAACTGAACCATGAGAAAAGCAGGTAAAAATGCTTAGTGCTTTGGCTCAGAAGTCACATATATGGAAAGCCCATAAACAAGCACTAGTCCCAGCAAAACACTGCACACCTCGTGCCTGAGTAACTCCTGCTGTGGCACTGAGGGAGAGCGGCCGCCCAGGCTGCCAGTTCAAAGAATTTACCAAACCTTTCCCGGGAATACTTACTGTTCTTACAAACGGTTTTCTGGGTTGTGTAGGGAGGTACCGAGTAGCAAAGCAAGATGTATTTCCATGAGTGTGCCCTAATAGAGACTCTGCAGAGGATGCTCTTCTTGACAGGCAACACTCATTCCCATTGCTCCCAAAATGTGCTGCAAAGGTAGCGTGTTCTGCGACAGATCTAAGGAAGCTCAACATTTTTGAAGATTTAATTCCACACAATCTTCTGAAAATTCCCATCATCAGTACACTGCAACAGAAAGTCTACTATCCTGTGTTCCTCAGACATACAGGCCCCTTTTCAATGCTCTAAACAGTGTCTCAGCACGTGCAGCAACACAAACCTAATGGAATATATGGCCACATGAGAATAAATTCCAGCAGCATCTTTGCACTGAAATAAAGAGTTCAGGTTCATATCACGACACTCCTTTCTGAATTTCATCACTGAAACTGATTACAAATCCTTGTTATCGAAGCACTGTCCTCCATGTGATTTTTACAAGGGAGCAGCTAAAACCTGTGATAGAACATTCTGCCTGCACTTGTCTGGGGCCTCCTGCCTGCAACAACTAAAGTCAGCACCACTCAGTCAAAACCTGCTCTGTATATCAAGAACAATGTTACCAAT
This sequence comes from Atrichornis clamosus, assembly GCA_013400975.1. Taxonomy (NCBI): domain Eukaryota; kingdom Metazoa; phylum Chordata; class Aves; order Passeriformes; family Menuridae; genus Atrichornis; species Atrichornis clamosus. The sequence goes on along the minus strand of WBMZ01011633.1, from coordinate 6,075 downwards.
TTCTCAGTAAATATGCAATTTGCTCACACCTCCAGACACTTATGGACAAATGGACCACTACAGCCCTTACATGCTGATTATTCTGAACTATTTTGAAATGTAGAGGTTCAATGGTTTGGAATAATGAATAAAACTGGCTCCTCATTTTTATAATATTTTTTTCATTGAAAAATGAGAATGTATCAAACTGCTACTGAAGTTGAATTCTACGAAGATTATGCAACTGGAACCGACATCTGCAAAAGCAGGTCTATTTTTATTGCATTCAGTGAACTGAAATATATAACTCACACACCTATAAAATAGGCTACTCAGATGGAAAACCAATGTATCTTCAGCTTTTGACATTTTAGTATATACAGATTTTCTAAGATCATTATTTGTTATGGTCAGAACCGCTAAATGGCATAATCCATGAAGTCAATCTGTAAGGACAAAATAAGTAGTTGTCATTCAGCACTCCATCAACACCCCCTCTACCAGATGCCTTCTCAATCTTCTCTTCATCATCCAAACTCAGCTGCAATACTTATCCCGAATACCACTTTATTCAAATAAATTCCAATAATATGGTGTATAAGGTATAGATTTTCAGTTAGTTGAGAGCTCTGTGGCTGTTGAGAACTAGATGTGTGCACTGAAGTTAGGTGCAGGAGTTCCAGAGGGTTCCTGTGGGGCTGCAGCATTGGAGAGTTGGGTCACTTCTTCCACTGCAGGATTTACATCAGTGAGGTCATTGGGTGCATAAAGGGAACCTGCACAGTTATTTATACATTAAGATATTAATGTCAGGAGAATTAAGATCACACCATTGGGTTAAATGCTGATTTCCTTGATTATTTTTGTGATATCAGGTGGAAGGTTCATAATTTATATGAATTACGAACTAGACTGATAATGCATACATCAAACAAGTAAAGACAGCCCTAGGAAAGAAAATAAACTTCCAGATTGGGCACAGTGTTTGTACACATTTTTGGATCCTGCAAGACACCACACATAAATGCTTGAAACCAATTTGATGCAGCCACTCAATCATAAAGTCAATTATTTAGAGTTATTCACTGCTGCTGAACAATATGCTCGTCATTAATTTTTAAGTGTAGTTAGTATCTCAGTATCTATAAAGCTGGGTTGTTTTCAGCTCGTTAGAACTGTATAATTTTCAAAAAATTAAGCTTCTATTTTCCAGACTGCTCTTTGCTTTGAGGTACATGTTTTGCAAAAATTTAGCCAAAAAAGAGATAGCCTTTATATATATATAAAATTATATATATATATATGTATATAAAAGTTTATATAAGACTATGAAAAAAGAAGTAGTTTGTTGTGTTCACATTAGTAGCTTGTGTCCCCTGCTCTGGAGCAGCAATGTACTTGGCAGGGAGATAGGGTTCTAGGAGCTCTGTGTGTTGGGAATATGATTTTTGCCAAATATGTGAAAATGTATCCTAATTTGGCCAAGTCATAAACTGTAAAAAACCATGCCTTGCAAGTACCCATATATCCTGCTATACCTGCTGAATACGTGCAGGACTTTATTTGCAAATTTTCTTCTGGACTTTTCTCAGGTCTTCCTAGACTGTCTGGGTCTGGAATCAGTGAAAGAAGCCTTTTCTCTGGTGCTGTCTGCACTTCCTGCTGGCCTTAGAACTTGTGGGAGAGAAAAGTGTCTGATTTACACACAGAACCAGCAAGGGTTGAACTTTAGTGGGAGAGAACAGAGAGTAGACTTCAACCAAGGCAACAAACTGACACTCAGCATGGAGGAGGAATAAAGGGACATCTGATGAGCAGCTGTGTTCCCTGAGAACCATCATGTCTGGGAAGGCAAAAGAAATAAAGAAGTGAGGAGGTAATCAGTGCTTTGGAACAGGCAACAGGAGAGGAACCAGAAAGGGAGATGCGTCAACTTGAGTGCACAACTCAGAAGAAGGTCAAAATCCATGTAGGCAACTAGCAAAGGCTGAAAAAGTTTGGGGACAAACAGTCCAGCAGCAAGGCTTCAATTCCACCAGGGCACCTGAGTCTCTCAGTTCGTGCTCTGGGCTTTTGGAGATACTTGCCTGTGATGAAACTCACCGTGTCAAAACCGAGAAACCTGGGGCAAGGAAGCCGGAAATGCTTCATCACAGGCATTAGGGTTGGGAACGGGACTGAGGCAGAAGACCTGAGAAGGAGGTCTGAAGGTAAGGGTGTATCTCCTGAGAAACACCATGTGCTATCTGAGATTGTGCTGAAAACCCACACTGGACTCACAGAATAGGTTAAGGAGGTAGGTATAAGGAAGGAGAAACTGTGTAACCGTACAATTTTAAGTGGCATCAATATATACCAAAGTACTAATTATGTTTGCACTGATGCTGTTTTCAGGCATACCCCGACTAGAGAGTCCTTGCTAGTGGTGGCTCCACATGTGTGGCATATGGCATCCCAGGGGAGCACCGCTACGTTAGACACCTCCATCTCTTACCCAGATACCTAAGCACGGCCTCCGACCCCTAACAGAGAAGCCACAGATGGGCCTGGGCTGGGACCCCGGTACTTTGGTTCCGGGACGCCGCTTCCCTCGGGAGTAGCAACCGGGAAGGCTGCAGCGGGCGGGAGGTGCCGGTGGGGATGGCGCCGGTGGGGAAGTAGGCGGCGGGACAGACACGGCCTGTCATTGACCCCTCATGTGCCCAGGCGGAGATATTCCACCGGCACTTCCAGGCCTCCGCGGGAGCCCCAGGCCGCCGGCGCGGCTCGGAGAAGCGGCCGCCCCTCAAACTTTGCCCGGGGCACTTCCCCTATTCCCGGCCGGCTGCAGCCGCTCACCTCCGCTACCAAACGGATCATTCGCAATTAGCGGTTTGATGTAATACGTGAGCGCATGGTTTGCATTACAGAAGAAATGACCTGATAATCGCCCGGCAGCGGCGTGCAGATGTGCTAAGTGACTCCGATCCCGCTCCCAGTCCCGCTCCCTGATGGCATCTCTCGCTCCCCGATGGCATCTCCCGCTCCCCGGCGCCTTCGCTGATCCCCTGTGGACAGCAGTAGCTCCGTGGCCCCGGGCTGGCAGGGGCACCTTGGAGCGCGGAGGTTGGAGTGATAAACATTGCTTTTGATCAAGGAACCCTGAAAAGCAGTAAACTATGTCAAATTCTTTCTAGTAACTGCCTGGAATGTTTTACAAGTAAAATTCGAGGAGCTGAAATTTGGAAAGAAAAGTGGAAATAGTCTTAGAGAGTGTACAACGTCCAAAGTGAGAGGAGTGTGAATGCCCTGTGACCTCCGGCGAAAGCGGCGCTGCTGTGGCCGCCCGCAGCCCCGCTGCCCCAGCCCGCCCGGCGGGGCGGTCCCCGGGCTCACGGCCCGTCCCCGTCCCGCCGCACCGACGGCTCGGGCTCGCTGGGGCCCTGCGGACGTGTCCTCAGGGGCCGGGGGGAACGGCGAGGCTGTGGCTGCACTCAAAGGCTAGCTTAGAGCCGCCGCAATCGCTTCTGTGACTTATCCCCATCCATGTATATGCCAAGTCTTTGTGAATAACAGAGTATAATTTCTTTTTAAATGCATTTAATCATGAATTACCAAGCAAGGGTGTTTCATTTAAGCAGTTACAAGAGGACGATATCAAACTCGCTTGCAATATGAAACCTGAAAGAGCTGAAGGCTCCAGAGAGCCGAGGTTGGTTGCTTTTGCTTTCAGGCTGGCCAGCAGACCGCAGTGGATCCAGTTACTGGGGCTTTGGAGCTCTCCGAAGTTGCCCGCTTGCAGAGAGGTAACTGCTGGGGCTGTGCGTGCAGACACGTGAGTAAGAAACCTTTCGGCACCAGCTTGTATGTTGTCTCCCTGACTTAGTAAAATTATTTATGCCGGGGTAGTAAGAGTTGGCAACCCAACTTATGTGTTTTACCGTGACTTTAAATGAGTCAAGGACGTTTTAAGTCCAGGGAAGGTCGCTGACAGATTTTCTTAGTTAAAATATTGCAGCATTTCCCATTAGCGTTATCTCTTGGAAATAGCATAAAGAGCATTACACAGCAGCCATTTAATTGACTGTCGTTTTATAGAAGTTCTATTTCCCTTGGCAAGTCTGTCACGTTTAAGAAGAGAATCCATGCCAGAAAGTCTGTTTCCTTCCAGCTTTCATTAAAAAAAAACAAATAACAAGAAACCAAAACTAAAAAAAAAAAACCGCCAAAAAAGCCCCAAAAACCCCCGATAAAAACCACTCCAAACCAACAACAAGATGATAGGACTAAGGGACCAATATGTGTTTTGTGTCCAAGGTAGTTCAGCTTTTCAGCACTGTGTTTAAAACTTTAGGAATTATGTTTTGTAGTGGGACAAAGAAGCGACAGAAGATGCTGGACTCAGCAGAAGAGAGGATAATTTTCATGAAGCAACAGGATCTGGTACTCCAGCTAATGAAAAATAGCAGTTTGTATTTTGTACATCTGAGAAAGAGGCCTCTCCTGGGAGCAAGCAACGAGAGATGAGTTGCTTTCAGTGGAGACAAGATCAAGGCCACAAAAACCCACTGACCAAGCTCTGTTACTCCTCCAGGGTGTGCCTGAATCTTGTTCCAGGCACCACATCAGGTGCGGTATGTATGGGTATACTACGGGGCACTTAACTTACAGATCACACTTGAAAACAGTGGAAAGAGTGGATGAAAGCATGTGACAGGCAGCTCGAATATGCACGATTTGGTTCTGGATCCAGTTTTAATTTTTTCTTTTCAAAGTTTGTGTCGCAGTCCAAGTGGCAGCAGTGACTCGATTTTTTTAATGAAATTCCCTTTGGTACTTCTCTAAGGAGACTTGTCAGGAGGCAGGGCTTTGAGGAAATATAGTTTCAAATGATTGGGACTTATTTACAGGTAACAGCAAGAGACTGGGATCATCTTGTCCTCACTCCTGCTCCCAGTGCTGGACTATACCCTGAAATGAGCTATTTTTGGAGCACCAATATGTAGAGCATTTTTGCAGTTACACACAAAGTAAAGGGGTTTAAGAACAAAAGATTGCTCTGGACAGTCAAACTGGAATGAGTTGGAAGGATACATTTAGGAAGTGGTTTCTTGGACACTAATTAGGACCATTTGCTTGGGGTTGCCATTATTTTCCTCTAAGACTGGAGGGCACGATAGATCAAATGATTTATATATCATTAACAATTCTTGTTAACCATAAGCAGTGTTGGGCTTTTCCATACTGATTACCCAGTAATGCAATAAGGACTTGTTTTATTTCTTCTGCAGTGCCCATGTGAACAAGTAAATGTGAAAGACGAGTCCAAAAAGAAGAGTTTCAACTCTTCTTCTTTTTTCTTTTTTTTAAATATATGAGTATTAGCGTTTTTCATTCTGCAAGAGCAGCTGCAAAACTGAAGCCCATCATGTCTTTGTGGCTTCCACTGCTGGAATACTGGCATTTGCTGTACCTGATCCTGGCTCCCAGTGAATGCATTTTAATTGTCATAAACCACAAACTGAACCATATGTGAACGTGTTTTAGACAGCGCATCATTGATTTCCCTTTCTCTTTCTTTTGCGCTACAAGCAATGGGTTACAATCCCATAATAAAATTATTTTCACTTTAAAAGAAACTAAGAAAGGGAGCATATGCGATCAGGAAATCCCAAGGGTGTATCTAACATAACTTTTGTAAGCAGCGTGATGACCAAAAATCATTGATACCAAGGAGTTTCGGCTATTGAGAGGGCGGGAGGGGCAGGCAGGGACGACGTTGTGTGCTGTGGTGTGTGCTGTGCGTTGCTGTGTGCTGTGTGTTGGTGTATGCTGTAGTGTGTGTGTTGTTGTGTGTTGTGTTGTTGAGTACTGTGCCGTGTGTCGTGTGCTGTGTGTTGTGTGCTGTGTTCCGTGTTCTGTGCTGTGCGCCGTGCTGTGTGTTGTGCTGTGTGCTGTGTTGTGTGCTGTGTTCTGTGCCGTGTGTTGTGCTATGTATTGTGTGCTGTGTGCTGTGTCCCGTGTTCTGTGCTGTGTGCTGTGTGTTGTGTGTTGTTCTGTGTGTTTTGCTGTGTCGGGTGCTGTGTGTTTTGTGCTGTGTGTTCTTCTGTGTGTTGC
>WBMZ01011631.1:10000-24430 GCA_013400975.1 Atrichornis clamosus | reverse complement strand
TAGCAAAACCACAACAGCTCCATATCTTAATCTGGCCTTTACCTAGGTCTTAGTGTGCAAAATTCCTCATAGATGGGACAAGGCAAATTCTGAGAAGAGGCTTGTCCTTATTACAAACCATCATCAAAGAAGCAAAGACAGAAAGCTGATTCTATTGTTATGTACAGCACTGACTCAGCCTTATTCGTGTGGCCAGGCAAATTATTTTCTGTAAAATTTGAACCTGATTATCATCAAGCCTGAGCTTATAGGACACATTACTGGAGAATAACCATCTTGTTGAATAAAAGAATCAATATTTGCTCCAAAACAACAATTATTAAGTGCCATGTAAGTAAAATTTTATAAGGTTGGTGTGTGAAAAGAGGTCAGATAACTCTAATTTTCTAGTTTTGTCCAGTTCTCCTGGAGGACTTTTTGTGTTGATCAGAAATTGTTCATGTTTCTTTATTACATAATCCAGAAATATAGTACTGATGAAATTCAGGATTCAGACAGGCTTTTTCACAAGGAGGTCTGAAAGTCTTTTCCCTCAAAAAACAGAGGATAAACAACTTTCTGTTTGGTTAAAAGCCAATTCTACAACCAGTTCAAAAGTTGTGGAATCTACATCTTTCAATATATTCAAAACTGAACTAGAGAAAGCGGTGGTTCATCAGAACCAACATCAGGAGGTAGAACTGGGTGTCTCTCTTTAAAGCAACATTCCTGAGACTTTGTGAAGTCTCCCAGGTGAAGCACAGTAAGTGGAAAGGGAAGCGGTTTAGAGGGGAAAGCTTGGTAGAAAATTTCAATAAATTCTTCTTTTAACCAGTTTATTTTTTATCAAGGGGTAATTTGCTGAACATAGGAATCAAGCTTTGATAGTACAACTAGTTCTGAGTGGTTGAACACTGCAGAGAGAGATCCACTCTCCTCAATCAAATATGCTGTAATTCGAAAGGTTTTCTCATGTCACTAGTGTGTTTAGTCAGCTATTCAAAGAGGTAGGGAAAGCAACAACTGTGAGAATCCTTCTTATTTACTTATATTTTATTTTGCTTAATTAAATTCAAATAATAACTTTTAAATTTTTTCCTGTCCCTGCCATTAGTGCCCTATCTCACTGCTAATACAGTCAATATATTTCACATTTCTAACCAATTCAATGGGATCACAACCAGCCAGCTATTATGTCTCTTTTCTACCCAAGTTATAATTACAGAAGTGCCTTTTGGAAAAAAATGATATATTAGACAAGTAAAAGGAAAAAATCCACATACATGATACATAAATTTGGCTACAGATTGATAATCACTTTATAAACTCTCTGGTCTGCTCATATCGCCTTCATACCGGTAAGCAGCCATATACTCCTAGTTCCCATGCAGACAAACTGAAAGCAAAGTGACAATGATACAACCTTCTTGTTTTGGTCCTAACAGAAGTGTTATTCATTGCCAGAAATGCCACCTCCAGGGAGTTCCGAATGAATGGAAAGACCAAGAACAATTCTATCAGTAGCCTCCTTGAGCACTTCTAAATCATAACCCTTGTTGAATATTTCAATCAATTTATTTGATCCATATTTTTCACAAACTCTACCGTGTTTTAGCTGACTTCCGGGATGGAGCACATCTGTCAACAAGGAATCAACAAGAGCTAATGCGGGTTTCTAGAACTGACGAACCACTGCAATGGAGTCACCCCTGGCAGATCTCAGTGGCTGCTTGGAACAGGTTGTCTTGAGCCTTAAAACTATCTTACTAATATACAATTGCTAGTAACATCTTTTTTTTAACCTTCTCACACCTGTAGCTTAAAACTCTGTGTGACTTTTAGGAAGGGAAGCCTGGTTTGTTCATGTGTCCTCATCAAGATGGAAAGGTACATTCAGGTGGGGCAAGAAAATGAAAAATTGCAACCCATGTTCTATTGAGTTCTTCAGACTTCTTCATTGTGACTTCCTTGTCAGTTGTTCATTCACTTGCAATTTTATTATATTAGTAACGATTTTTCAGAAACATGTTATAAGATTCTACAGAATTGGAATGCTCTTTACATTCTTTTTGCAGAAGTATGGGTAGAAAACATACAATTCTGAACAATTATTTTCTGGAGCATATTGCTATGCTGCAATTCATCCTGAACATGAGACAGTAGTCTAGAAGTACAGTAAAGACAAATCACTTATATAGTTTCTACTATTCTGTTTTCCTTTCTATGATCAAACTTGACTAATTCCTTCCAGCTCTGAATATTCTGCAAGTGTGTAAATTTGTGAATCTGCAAATCTGTGAATCTGTGATCAGGGATGGCATTTGCACTGCATGGTGATCCACAATAAAGTTAATAGCAAAAATTATCCAGGAGTTTTATTAGTCTTATTGGAAATATGTTATAAACAGCTGGGGAAATGACAGTTTATTAGAAAATGCTAGTGGTTGAGCCTGTCATTTCCCCTACACTTCCTTAAAAAATTAATAACTTTTGGTTCCACCCCATGTGATACAAAAGTTAATGCCAACTCTCTGAATTTCGGTAACTGAGTCTTTGCCTATTAGGTAATTCAAAGTCCATTATGTCAGTTTTGTACTAACAAAACAATTCTATACTGAAAGTTTACAGAGGATTTAGACCACTATTCTGTGCTTACTTACATGGTTGAAAATGTTCTTTAGTATATGAAGTGCTTTCCTTTATCTGATTTCCAAGAGTACAGTGACAGTGACTACGTAAGTTTTACCCAACTCATAACAACATGAATGTTAAGTTTTACTGTGTAGGCACAGAGGTGCATTTACTAGAAGAGCATCAACTCCAGATATCATAGACAAATATGACATGACTCAGTCTCTTGACCTCAGATTGGCATTGTATGTCTGCATGACATAGGGATAAAGTACTGTACACCACTTACACTGTAGGTGTATATCCAGTTAGGCCTTACAGTAAATTCAAATACTATGGGTTAAAACAGAGAATATGCGTGCTTGTAAACAAGCAGATTACACAAATCTGTGAGCAAAATGAACAACATTCAGTTTCTTAATTAAGTTTTCTTTTTATTTGAATTTAAGCTATTAAAGATAGTATGTTAAATGTTTCAAGAAAATAATCCCAAAGTTGAAAGTCTCAAGTCAACTCAAAAATAAACAAAAATATAAATCAATGTATACAGGTAATTGAATCCTAAATCTGGACTATGGATTGTAAAACAGCATGTCAAAAGACGTAATTTTATGTGAAGAAGAAGATCCTCAGTGAAGGTGCAGGACTGTATCTTCAACTTTTTGTTTGTGGTTTCTTGAGGGTCTGTTTTGTTTTGTTGTGTTAAATTAGCAATTCAAAACATTGACAATCAGAATTTTAAGGTGAAGTTGGAAAGGAATTGTGAACAATAAGACTCAAAGTGTTGATGCATTTTGGGAAAGGATACAAAAATATTTCCTGCACTACAGCAGTGATGGGTGGTATGATCTTACAAATGAAGGATTCTTCAGTAACCTCCAGGGCCGATAGAGAGAATTTAATAACAAAAAGATTTTTCAAGCAAATTTGTTTTACACCAGCATCTTTTCCTTCATTTATGATGGTGCTTTAATTTAATTCACATAAAAATATTGTGTGTGTGTCACAGTTAATTGAATCCCATAATACCGAGTGAAAACTGTATTATGCAAGTGAGGTTTTATATGGTATTTTAGCTCATTAGCTCTGAAGTTGAGGACCATACCAAAACTTAGTAAAGGACTCAATTTAAACCTTTTCATCCACATCTTACGAGGAGTTTTTCCAGTACTATTGCCATCAACTCTTTAGTTCACGTTGCAGTGAAAACAAACTTCAGAGAAGATAACATTTTGATTGTAAGCAGTTCTACCTTTCAGTAAATTTCTACTGGAATCTACTTTTTCCAAGAGAAACTGAGCCCTAAGGATGGGCCGTTCTCCTCAGTGAAGTCAGTGGAATAACTCAGTTTCACTCTCTTACAGAAACCGGCTGTTAAGAAATAATTCATTACATTATATTACATAACAGTAACCAAGTTTGAATCAAAGAAAATGTTCTACTTTTGTTGCTGGCAGAGGATTATTGTGTCTGCCCATGAAAATATAAGGGCCTCGTGATAGTTAAAAAGTTAAATCACAATTCTGAAGTAGGTATTTTTATTGTAGAATTCATAATTTTCATAATTTACCAAAATCTCAGTCTTCAGTCCAAAAGGAACCCCATTCTTTGCAAAGAATTGTGTGCATGCAGACTAAATAGGGATATGCATCCTTCAAAGTACAAATAAATAATAATATGAGCAGAATATAGGAATTTTGAGGCAGTGGTAATTCAAGCTGCCAGAAGAGAGATCACTCATGCTCGGCAGTAGCTCGGTTTGAGTTTGGATGACCACTTCGATGATTGAACCTAATTTTCAATTCATTAAAACATGAGTATCAGTCATTAATGTTTTTATCTTAGAGCTGACTTCTTCACACTTCAAAATTAATCTCAGAATGCTCATGGCAACAAGCCTCTGTGAAATAGGACACTATATGCACTATATCTAATTACAGCTGAAATTTATGAACATTTAGTTCAACAGTCTGTGTTACTTATAAGGGTGGTCTGCTTCCCCTCATATCTTTTATCTTGGAACATAACTCTAATAACTGTAAACCCCAAAACTGCTGGCTAATTCACTGGTCTTTGATGACCTCTCTTGCTACTGGAACCTGTCCTTGACAAAGTAATTGTATGAAAAAATGATGATACCATCAATCTGGTCTTTGATAAACTGAGGCATCCATTCATAATCCTCATCTTAGTAGATAATTTGCCTAGGAACAATGTTCTTAGAACTTAGTCACCTCAGATATGTACTTGTATTTAGGTGATGAAAATCCAGTCCTTACCATCTCAGAATTCAAGTTTGCCAAATCTGTGCCACATATTTATTTCACATGCCACATGTCTCTACAGCAGCAAATAGTAAGCCAAACTCTCTTTGAATAATACTTTTTGGAAGGAATGTAGGGAAATGTGAGTCTATGTTGAGATGAGATGTGCAACTGCATCCTGTGTTTTTGGTGGTGTAGCACTGGTTGCCATGAGCGAGATCTCCATTTGTCCTGACAGAGACACTACTGTCAGTCAAATTTACTCTTGCAGGTTGGTGACAAGCTTTCTACAACATTCTGTTGGATTGCAGACATTCTAAGAGGTATTTTTGTTTTGAGTCACCGTCATGACTATAGTTTACTAAATGAACGTAAGTTTTATTCTAGTGAAGCAAAGAGCTAAAAACTTGACTTCAAACTTGGAAAGAAAATTCCAGAAGAAAATACAAACGGCAAACAAATCCCACTCCTTCTTAACAATGAAGAATTTTCTTAGATATTCCAAAACAGGAATTTCTCTGACTTGTCAAATTGTTCCTTCCCTCCTTTAAACTCTTTCAGACCTGATTATCTGCATAGTCCTTTTCTTTTTTTTATCTTTTCTTCACATCAGGATCTACTTACTTCTCACTTATCTCAGAATAGTCATGATACTTTTCTGCAGAAAAGATTCATCTTTGCAAACATGGAAATCTTTACTTAGGCAGGCCCTTGATGTTTTGGACTGCAGTGTCTCTTTTTTAGTAGTCTTTTAATCTAAAAGCAGTCTTCAATTCCTGGTTAGTAGACCAAGGTGAAATGCAGATCTGAGGTTCATTTCAGTGCTGTAGAAATGCCAACTTATTCACATTATAATCTCCTGTGCAGATGTGATGTGTATTTATCGTCAAGTTTTAAAACAAGATATCTTAAGTGCCCAGGATTTTCTTTCGATATTTTTTTCCTTCTACCCTTTATACTCTGTTTTTCTGAGCTTCTAAATGAATAAATAAATGAAGAATGTTCATGTAGGAAAGTACTTTAAATATTAATGTATTCTCTGGTTATCATAAGCAGATAGAGACACAATACAATTATACCTATTACATAGTAGAGAAAACACTATCTGTCATTTTACAGAATGTATTCAGTTTTTGGTAGTAGAGAAACTTCATCAGGAAATTACCATTAAAGAAAAATGTAAATTAGACAAAGGTAATTTTCTTGATCTAATCAGAAAGTCAGAAAGTGACATTTTATCTGTGTAGGGATTTGTTTAATTTAAAACATACATTCTTATGAAACTATTGTGCATTTTTTTAAATTGAGAATATGTTATGAGCAGAAAAAGCAAATTCACAAGATGTAAAAATTATATTTAAGAAGAAAATACTATGCAATTTAATATTAAAATTTTAATAAAAATTAAAGGAAATAAAATTGCTTAGAAAGCAGTTGTTAGTTTGTGATTGTCTATGGATAGTCCTTAATCCAGTGATTGTGATTTGGTTGTAACCAAATAAGATAAAGTTTCTGGATTTCTCTTTCAGGAATTTTTAAGACACAAACTTAAATATCTAATATTTGAAAGTTGAAATGTCTGACCCTAAAACAGTCCAAGCAGCAGATTTTCTCCAGAGTGTTTGTTGTTGATAAACCCACAAGACACTTAAGAGATGTAACAGGTTGCTCTTGTTATTTACCATGCTTAGGGAAAAAAAAATCAACTGATCTAAACTTGTAAATTCCTAATCAGGATTATTTTTCCCCATCTTTAAATAAAACTAATTTTTAAAATGGCCAGGACATCTGCAGAGGTACTTGAAGCATAAATATATTTGTTCCAAATTTCTTTACAAAATCTGTTTTTGTTATGGATAATGACTACTGGCAGATTTCTGATATGTACAAGGTGGGTGACTTCCCCCCAGAAAATCACCATGTGGTACCTTTGACAGCAACAGCTCTGGCTTACTTGCTTGTTACATTTGTGTGCCTCTTCGTCTTATTAAACCCGCAAAAAATTAATTATCTTTACAAGAAATTAATTTTAAAATATTTCCTTCCTCATAACGTACAGCAGAATCATAAAATATTACCTTACTAAGATAGTTATCAATATGAACTTGGCTGTGCAAAATATTGCAAATATATCTAAATAAAAAAAGTAAAATGAACACTAATTTCAAAGTATTTGTAAAACTCAGACTCTGACCAAAGACATTTTTGACAGCCAGAAACACACTAAAACTGGACCATCTGTACTACTTGAGTCATCTTCCTTTTCCTTCCAGAAATCAAAAGAAACAGTAGCACAAAATGACAGTCAGTTTCTCAGAGGCACAAAGGTATTTTTAAAAAGGGATTTCAAGTTTTTCATGGTTTCATCTTTGTCAGAGTCTCTCTGGGAAGGGTAATTCATGTTCTATTTCAGCATATCCATTGGAAATCAAGTAGAGACAGATAAAACCATAAAAAGCAGATTGTGTTAAATAAATTAACACACAAACACAATGACCAAGTAAATTTTATTTTGATATTGGTTAAATTTTTTTTTGCAAAAATTTCAAACCTGTATAATTTCCTGTCTGTTACTGAACTTAAAAAGATGTGTTGTTTTAGCTTTCTAAAACATCTAGATGAGGGCATAAAGCCAATCTGAGGTTTTTAATCAGAGTTCTAGATACAGATATTAATGAAATTTTGGAAAAAAAAAATTAAACATGATTACGTTTTTTTTTACAACAGTGAGCTCCCATTCACATTTTTGCTGTTCATATTCGTCTGATGCATCCAGTTGTTCAACAAGGTAGGTTTTAATTTCTTTTTCATTTTTTTTCAGTTGTTTACATTCTGGACCACCAACAGTCCAGCCATTGCCATTACACTAAATGTGTATTTCCCACATTGTTCCCATCTACTGAATAGAAATGTCACTTGAAATTGAAATTTTTCCAATTTGTAGGAGTAAGAAAGTACTGGAGATTCATTTTACTAGGTAAAATGGCTTCTTTTGCTTGAGCTGGAACATCATTCCATAGTTTTTGTCTTGTGAATACTTACCAATCCTAACTCAAAAGAATTCCCACATCTGTTTCCAGATGTGATCAAACCCCAGATTACTTTATTCTGTCAGCTATGGCAGCAGTAACAGACTAATTAGGCCAAATTCTTTGCTGGCATAAGCCTGCTACCTCACTGGAGTTATTCCAGAAAATGACTTGACTCACAGCAATTTAAAGGAAAAATAATGAAATAATTAGTACTATCAAATACTTCAGCTTTGCAAGCATAACTTAAGCATGTATTATAATCCCATGGATAATGTGAGATACACTACCAGACAGCATCGGAACTTAGAAAAAAAAGCTAGGGCATTATTAACTAATATGACATTTTTTGTCCGTGCCTTTTTAAGGGTTGATGTACAATACAAAATCCCAGCCTTTTCTAAAGACCAAGTGTTTTTTCTTTTTTAAACAAACACTTCCATAATTTCTTTAGTATATATTAAATGGTTTTTATTTTACAGCAGTCACAACCTGTCACTGATTACAGCCTACAGCTGTAATCCTCACTTTGTAAAATGGGAGATGACCTTCAGTCTCTACAGTAGCAGCCACCTCTTGGCAAATGTGCAATATTTATCTTCTTCCTGGAGAAGAATACAGAAGTTAACAATGGAATGCACTATACAGCAGAATGCCCAGTATCTTACTGTTCAAGAAACCACAGAAAAGAGCCAGATTTGTGAATAATGATTCTGTTTGCCAAGGTCTTGCTGTGATGGTTACTTTCACATGGAATACCTCTCAAGTGCATAGCGTAGGATATCAGACGTTCTGACCTGGAAGCATAAAAATAGCAGAAGTAAAACAGCTTTAATTAGTGGACTCCTGCGGCAATAGGCCTGCCATCTAAGAAGAGTGAAAAAACTTGTTAGTTCTTAATGAGCGGTGAAAACATTTTGGTTTTTGTTAGTTCAGTGGGTTTTTTTTGTTTCATTTTTTATTAAAAGAAACATCTTGTAGTGTCTGTCACTCTAACGAGTATTTCTAGGAAAACTGTACTTTTTCTTCTTTGAGAAAGGTGAGGTAGGGGAAAGGGTAGAAAGGAAACAGACTGTTTTCACAGGAAAACGTGTTTCTTTCAAAGATAATATTTTAATTCTGTTTTGAAAACAGTTAATTTAAGTTTTGAATTAGCTACACACTTTGGTCATCAAGGTGTAGGAACACTAGGGGTTTGGAGGATCCAGAGGGGTTGAGGCAGTATAAATTGTGGCCAAAAGCAATAGCTGTTGCACACCTTGGCAGAGAGTGCTTACTTTCATCTGGAAAACAGAAAGCCCCATCCAGTGCTTAGTGAAGTCAGTTGAAATCTTCCAGCTGGCTCTAATGAGAATTGCATTGGGTCCCTAGGCTTTGGTAAAATGACTGTGAAAGTGAAGAGAAACTATAATTGAGACAATCTTTCCAAAAGCAATTTTGAGCACTTTCCCTGCTAAAAGCATAAAGAAACTGAGAAAGAAGAATAAAGGAGAGCATAGCTCAAACTCTAAAGTAGCTCCTAGATTTTTTTTTTCTATAGAAAATAGTACATGGAAAGATGCCTAATGCACCTGTATTTTGAAATTAAGAGCTACACACATTTTCCTGTTTTCCCATTAAGTTGACATAACATAGGAAGACTTAGGACATGTGTTATGTTTTGTCATTGAAAAAATTTATTTCTACAATATGGAAGACAAATTACTTTTTGATATATTCTTTCTAAGAAAATAAGTACAGGAATCATTCAGGAATTTCACATTATCCTTTGAAAATGTCCTTGCAATCCAGCTAAAATAAAAAGGTAATGTCAGGTTTCTTTCCTCTTGGTTCAGGACAGAACAGTGTATAACTCTCTACCTGGAAAATAAAAAACAAACAAAGAAACCCCAAACAATCCAAAAAACAAACCAAAACCAACAATACAATCAAAACAATATGATATTTTGAAAGTTGAATGTTCTTTCTTGTCAAACAAGGTAGGCAATATGAAAGGGCCCAATCTCAGTAAAGAACTGGTTCATTGTGTTGTGTAAGAAAAAGAATCAGAACTCTAAATCCTAATCTCCTGGTAATTATTTTTAAGACACATTAGAGAGATTTATTCACAGAATTTTAAATTTTTTGTTGTTTCTAGCAAGTGACTATAATGGTAGACTCTTCTGTGTCTAAGTGGGTAAATCCTGTGACACAATTACTCCCTGTGAATATAAACATACTTCCATAAACACAAATTACTTTTTAACTCATTTTTGGCAGGATGTAAACATGTTTATAAGACCAGTATTTACAGTAACTGTGCTGTGACAGAGTAAAGAAAATTTATTTAAGCAACATTGCAAGATTTAGCTCTTTTGTGTTCAGTTTTTGAGTACTTTGTTCCTGATCGGTTTGCAGTCACGCAGAACGCAGATATTGCCTGCATCCACACCAACCCCTTCTTGGCATCATCTTCTGAGATGGTACGAGTAGTGCAGATGTCTATTTCCTTGTGCATATCCTATATTCTGCAATACCTTTTGCTAATCCATGTCTACAGTTTGATTTTGAATGCCTTGCTTTACAAGTCACCTGTTCACATACAATAAAAGCAGAGATACATACAATCTTCTGATTTAGATAATAAAAAGATAATAAAAAGTGTATGTTACAAAGTAGAAAAAAAATCCATTCTCTTGCGCACTTCCCTGTTCTTTAGGAGTCATTGTTGTCCATCCTTTAAAATCAGGCTTTCTTCTTTTTTTTTAATCATGTAAACTTCTCTCTCTTTATCTGTCTTGCTAGCAACATTAGTGTTTGACTGCTGACCCAAGAAAAGACACTCTTCTTATGCCTGGTCTTTCATATATCCTCTTGTGACTTCTTCCTTTGTCTTTAGTTCTTGTTTTTTCTTAAGCTGAAGCACTTACTATTTGATCATTGCATTTTCTTGCTAAAATATTTTGTCTTCTTCATACCACAGTTCCCAAACATAACTTAAAGACATTAGAATAAATTAGTTCTCCTCAGATGCCTCTATGAAAATAGTGAAATATCAGGACTTAATTTTGTTGCAACAAGATATATCAAATATTGAATGCTTTAAGTACAGACTTCTGAAAATAAAAGGTTTTCCAAAAATCAGCAAAACTGATAAATTGTAAGTGGGATTTCCCAAGTTATTTAGTTATATTTGCTCAATTTTTCATATACCTAAAGATTTTATATTTAAGCTTTGGAGGAGCAATATGTTTAAAGCTGCTCATAAGTGAACTACTTGTCAAATTACAAGTTAAATGAGACATGAAAAATCCTTATCCTCGCTAATACTGGGTTTTTTTCTTGGTCAGGATTACAAATCTTAAAGATTTGGAGCTCCAGTGGTCCAGCATATTTTGAGCTCTCCATCTTTAATCTAGTAGCATTCACTATTTTATTAATAGCAATTTTTCACTTTAAAATGATTTTTGATATCATTAAGGATGATGTGACATCCTTATTTTGCATCGAACTTATTCCTGCCTTTTGTAATGTCCTTTTGTATAGTTAGTTGTCTGTCTGCCTAGAACATCCAAATGAGTGAATAACATAATTTCAGAGACATGCCCTAGGTTTGACACAGTAGGAACCAAGTAACACCATACAGCTAAGTATTTTTAGCAAGAAGTCACTGTGCCTTTCACTGACATTCTAGGTAAATACACAAGGAAAAATTGCTTCTCAACAACTGAGCTGTTAAGGAGGAATCTTGTAAGTACCTACAGGTCAGGAAAAAGAGAAGAAGTGGTAATGCAGGTTGTTTGCTGTATTGTTTAAAAAAACAGCCAAGCTCTATGCTCAAGTCTGTAAAAATCTGCCTTTTGATACCAATTGGCATATCTTTACATTGCAAAGCATATGTTCCCTCTTCTAAGTGTAGTAGTGCTGTAAACTCACATTCTTTCAAGTTTGTAGTGACCAGGTAAATAATAAACATATATAACAATTTTTTTTAATGAGATGGCTGGATACTGGAGCTCTGCTGGTAATGCATAGCTCCATTCCAGATTTGTTTTTAGCAGTAAGAACAATAAATGTGTACCTATGTTTGAAAAAACACTCTTCAGGTTATCAAGCCTTTTGCAATGTTTGATGTGTTCTTAAAAGTTACTTTCCTGAGTGCATCAACATGCAAGAAAAAAAAAAAGACATATATTTTTTCTTCTTTTCCTTTTATGTGAAATTGTCTATTTCTCATGACTCTCAGGGGATGACTCAAAAAATTACCAGTACATGGCAAAGGATTACGAATGGCTGTGTTGGAAAACATACACACTAATTGTTGAACAGAGATTAGGATTTTTGCCTTTGGCACTCTGTGAATATGATTTGATTTTATCAAAAATTCTTAATACATGTTGACAAACAAGAAAATTGTTTTTTAATTCTATCCTCTTTTGACCCTTTATATTGAGAGTTCAAAATACAGATAAATGGAAACTTAATGGAAATATTCTTCCTTAATCTCATAACTTTCAAAGTGTCATTGCATAGTCAGTCATTGCGCAATGATAAATGATAATATTCTCTTTATGATAACCCTCCAGTACAAGTTCATGAGTAAGAGTCAGCATGGATTTATTAAAAATATATCATGCTAAAGCAACCTCATTTTCTTTCATGATGCTGTAACAGACTTTCTTGAAAGAAGGGATCCCCTGACTGCAGTGAGGGTTTTCATCATATCTGTGACTTTCTATAAAAAAAATATTAGAAAAGCAAAAGATGAGAAAACAGGGTGACCACTGTGGAACTCTCTGTGAGGAGTGCGTCTATTCTTGGTGTCACTCAAAATGAGCCAGACTCCTTCCCACCTCTCTCTTGAACTCTCTCTACTGGAAGTGTGAAACAGACAGTCCTTCCTGTACTTTTTGATCTGAAATTTCCAGCTACAGAGTGGGAGGCTATCTCTATCTCTTTATAACTCAGGACAATCTTCATTTCATTTGTCCATTAACATTTCCTTTTCACCCACTTTCTGAAGCATTGTATGTCTGAAGGTTTTGAGTATGACTGTCTGGGTCAGAAGAACAGTCTGGATAAAACCTGAATTTTAAAAACTTTAAAATACTTTGAAGTCATCCCAGCAAAAATAAAAACTAAGTTTAGTTTGAATTAAGTCTTTCATCCAGTTGATTGTTTTGCCCATTAGCATTTATGGCAGCATGATAGAAGCATCAAGTAAATAGGAAATGGCTGGAAGGGCAAAATTTCTGTCTTGTTAGCATCACCATCAAAAGTCTTTCTGGAATTATACTGCCAGGCTTTGAGAAGGAGGTGGGTCAAAAGTTTAAGAAATTAGATACAGGGATGTTAATGTTCCATTAATGATTTTTGATAAGATGATTTTTTTTTTTAATTAAAAAGCAGTTTGCTTTGTAAGTTTGAATTTTCAAGTGTGTGAATAGACAAATAGCTTAAGACATAGTGGTTAGGAAGTGGTTAGGTTTGTTCATAGGCACTTTCAGGATCTAAAAGGCTTCTTATGCTTGTTTGGTACTGATGGCAGGTAATTTCAGGAAAGAAGAAAAAAAGGATTAAAGCTGAAAAAAGTGAAATAAAAGTGGTTTGTTCTGAATCAATATTATTTATTTTCTTTACATTTACAAAATTTTTGCAGTTCCATACATACTATAAGAAGTTCCGATCTTTTGCACAAGTGTTGAAAACTCCCTTAAATCCTGAAGAACAATGTGAGTTACCATACTGCACATCAAAAGAGGAACCTTCAACCTTCAGAGATACATCATTGCAGGAGCTGAATTGTGGAAAACAAATAAATACTTACATTAGTTGCATTTACTGTAATGGTACTTTCAAGTGACTAAGTGTGAGTGAGAGTCAGCCTTAAGGAAAGAATAGCTTTTTTTAGAATAACATTGAGTACATGATTTTCCTATATTATAGGAAATTGGCTGAGATTTCTACATCTACAGAAGAAATACAGTTTTATGCTGTACGTCTTATATGCCAAAATGTAAATTCAATGTTCTATGTCTCACTCTTTTTTTCCTCCTCTCATTCTCCCCTGTAGGCAAAATTGTGCAGAGACCTTGCCTGAGTGCAAAACAAATGAATGAAAAATTGCAAGACAATAAAGGAAATATAATACAAATTCACAGGTGTCCTAATTCTACTGCCTGTGAGTAATTAAAACTTTCTCTTAAAAAAGACTTTAAAACTGCTCAGAATAGAAGCAGCGATGGGCTGTTCAATAAAAGGTGCAAATATATGTTTTTCTGGACTAAATATGTTATTCTGAAGAACGAGTAGGGAAAAAAAAAATATTGAGTTCTTTAAAGCATACAGTCTGAAACATTTACTGATAATCAGATATTGAACAATCCTTCACATAGATTGTTCACAACTTGTGAAATAAAATACTCCAATCAGTGGTCTTTGAAGTTTATGTCTAATATAGGTGTTTGAGTAATGAGAAAAGTATCTTACAATTTCTTTCTCTCTCCTAACCACTCCTTTGTGCCTGCAGTACTAGCCAAAAAGTGAAG
>WBMZ01011631.1:0-5000 GCA_013400975.1 Atrichornis clamosus | reverse complement strand
ATGATTATTTGGAAAGTCATTTATCCTTCCACTTCATTCTTCTTTGTCCAGCATAGTGGAATGTGACTGCAACAATACCAAATTAGAGCCTCGTGCTTTGCCAAAAGTAAAAATAAATGTGATTGCTATTGCTTAGTGCATCTGATCCTAGTGCATCAGATTAATTGATTATAGTGCAGGATGCCTAATTTTAACAAATATTCACCCTCAAAATTGTCCCATTTTTAGACCATAAAATATCAGAGCTTTGTTTATTTGGCTAGGCTTTCTCATCCAACTGTTCTTTGTATATGTAATTACATGCATTTAAAATGCCAAATCTGTCAGAAGTAATAAGTCTGAAATCTTGCTGCCTTATGCCTTTCACAGAATTGTGTAGAAAAGTGGATTTGTTCTCCAAGACCACACATGCATCTTTCCTGTGTCAGCTCATTGATAGAAACAGACTGTGACAAATCAACTTCCCCTGTAGTTACAGAAACTGGATGTGCAAATATCTTTTTTTTTTTCACTGTGTGTTTTGTTTGTTCATTCTTCCTCTGTCCCCAGCTAAGGAAAGGAAGCAGGAACTCTTCACTCATGTACTCTGTCCAGTTTTTGGGCTGCCCCAAGAACTGTATAAAGATCTGGAACTCAGTAAGAGTTCATCTTATCAACCAGGATTTTTCCTTCAAAAGAGTCAAAGCAGAAAACCTGTGGCAAAGTATAACTATTTACCTGTTCGGGTAAGACAGCTTTATTGTTTCTGGCTGTACGAGAAACCAGGAACAGCATTCAGGGGAAAGTGCTACATGGTGCAGAGGGAAGACAGTATTAATGACCTGCAGGATGTACACTGGAAAAGCAGTCCCAACATTTTGTCATCCCCTTTTTTGACCTTCCTCTTCTCTGACACTATGAGTAGAAAACAAATGCCCTAATGTGGGAATAAACAAGGATTGTTTGCCTAATACTCAGCAATCTAGTTAACAACTAGGGCAGAGAGTTGGCTACTACCTTCAATTATGTTCCTTATGGGTTGCTGGCTTCGAGTTATGGATGTGTGATAAAGTTTCATATTTTTCTAAGTGCTTTTGGCCTCATCGCCGGTCTAGTAGGGCCCCTGACATTTAATGATTGTTTCATTCACATACAAAATGTTTTGTTTGGTGTTGCTAGAGATGGATGAAAGTGACATTAAAAGAAAGCAAAGCACCCAACTCAAAAAACTAAAAATCATTCAAATAGGCTGAACAAGAGAGGATTAGAAGCGACCAGCTGGCTGAAATTTAATTGGAAGGGTTTGGATAATGTAAGTAAATTTGCCAAGATTTAATCTTCTGTTAGGTCATCTGTTTCCTCCTAACTAAACATATCTTGGATTTTTATAGCCATGAATGAATTATTATTCCTTACCATCTCCAAAACTTATTCAAATGCCAGTCATGAGTGAAAATAAGGAAAACTCTAATGTAATCTCCTTACATCAAATGGAAAAATGTGAAGGGAAAACATTTTCTGTTTTGCTTTTCCAGAGAAAAATAAAGTTTAACAACCTTCCTTCTTATTTTACATTTAAAAAAAACCCCAAACCAAAAACCTTCACAGAGACATATTTCACGCTGTTAAATGTTAATGAAGTATTATGCATTGCTAAACTCAGCTGTACAAAAATATGTTGTGTCAGTAGAAAAATCTGTAGTGAGGAAGTTGCTTGCTTCACTTGGGTTGAAGGAAAATGTACCTAATCACTACTTACTTACAAAAAAGATCTTATAGTCTTGTTCTGTTTCCAGTCTGCAGGTTAAATAAACTATGCAAACAGTCATTTTTACTGTATGCATTCTTGTGGAACATTTGGACCACTTGAATTGTTTACCTTTGGTCCAGATTCAACTTCTAGTCTTTTATGAACACAGGCCCAATAAAGTCAGCAAGAATTTTGTCAATTAATTGAATGGTTGTCCACTTAATTTCATATACTGCATGTTACTGGTTATGCTGTATTAAATTACACTGCTTATTCTCTAAATTTGTTATATTGGAGACTGTCAGAAATTAGTACTTAATTCATTGACAGTTTGGTAATCCTTATTGCTTTATATAAAGATATACTATTTTACAATTCATTCATTACAAATTGCACTGTTGTTGTATTCATAAGCATAAGAAACTACAGTAAATATGCCAACTAACAAACCTGTCATAAGAATTATTCAGGATTTTCTTTATCATTCTTCCCTATTGACTTCAGTCTTTACAGATTTCTTTCTTTGAAGGGCACACATGATAGTCTTAGGACTGTTCCCCGATATCTCAGTGTGTTTTGCTTTCTTGCTCTGGTACTGATGATAAATATGGACTCTCTTCCTGTTCAGGACACAATGAGGCGCACTGTGGAAACACTTTCCGTTCTCTAGTACTTTATATTGTCTAGAATAAGAACATTATCTACCAATAAAATACATATTATGACAAGCAAAGCTTTAATATTTGAAGCTATGTAAACAATAGTGAAGCTTTCTGGACTAGATGCTTTAGGGCCTTGCATGTAAATTAGCCTCAGTTAAAGAATGGTTTCAGGGTACTTGAAAACTTCTCAGAGAAATGATCCTGGCCATCAATTCTCAAAAATACTGAAACGGCAACCTGAACATTGAATTGAAACTTAGACTTTTGTCTGGGTGCTGTTCATTTATAATGTATATTTAATGGCTTTTACAGAATGTAGAAAAGGGTACACTGATCTTTGCAAAATGGAAGGACAGATTAAAGTGGAATATTACCCCAAATATTTATCCTGCCAGTGCTGCTGCATCTCCCTTTTATGAAAAACTGAACTTCCTTAAGTTTAGGATAGTGAATAACCATACAAACCAAGAGAGGTCAAATAGAAAAAAAAACCTGAATCAGACATTCTGGTCAATAAGGTATTCCTTTACCTGTCTTGAAACAGCTTCTCTTTCTTCTTTTGATTTATTCTTAGCATCACATCTGTGCACAATGTTTCTTTATCAGCAGAGAGGAGAGTAGCCCAAAATGCACCTCTATTGATTACTGTACTCCTAGCCTCAGGAGAACCACTTGTCAAATTGTACAGACTATGATGTTTACTGTTGCAGAAGAAAAAAATCTTCACTGTTGCAAAACAGTTTCCATTGATTTAAGGCTATAGCATCCTAGCAGCTCACTGTTAAATAAACTCCAGGGCTTTCCCTTTTGAATTTTCAGGATGTGCTCTCAAATTATTGGTATATAGTACAGACCCCTTCTCTTAACCATTTCTCATTTTGCTGGCTTTGCCAGCGACATTACCAGAGAAGAAGACTTGTCCTACAACTGGAACAACACTGCCACTCCTGCACAATGAAGGCTATTCTTTTAATAGCTAGGGCTTGGGATGCTGATAGTGAGAAATATTGTGTTTTCTTGTTTGTACAAGTGCCACACCCCTGAGCCCTACTATTCTCTACAAAGACTGAAATTAAAAACAGGCAAGAAATAACAATTCCCCCCATTCCAAAAACTCACCAACAGAATAGATACACCCTTTCCCACTTTAAAAAATACACTTCTGTGTTGACAGACAAACAATTTCTCTCTCTCTTTGTGTCTTTTAACAGCAATAAAAGAACCCCATTAAATCTTTGAATTGATAACAAGAATTGATAACAAGAGTTACTAAGATACAGAAAATTGAAAACCTAAATTGCAATAAAATTGCAGAGAGAGGGAAATTAGTAATAGCTTCTCCATGTTTTAGTAGAATACTTCCCTTTTAAAACACCCAGAAAACAGTGTTCACAAACAACAGTGAAGAACAAAAGCTGTGATTTATATATATGGACAGGTATACACGCACCCCTGACCTCCTGCCTCCTTTCTCGCCCTCAGCACCAGAAGCAATTTATGGAGAACAGTCTAAATAAACATTAAGGAGTCAAGGCCACAAACTGGCAGCAAGGAAAATCAATGGCTCCAGAAACCAGCTAGTAGGTTCAATAAAAGAGATTAGGCATCACAAGCTAGTGTGAAGCACTTACAGGTAAATGTGGCTTACACTTTATCTGACAGGGCTCTCTCATCATCAGGATAAAAACTGTCATAGAAACAGAAGCACACTGAGTAGCCAGTGGAAGACGCTCCTTGGCTGCAAACACTAAATGCTGACCTCTGAATAAAAGGGATTTGCACTGAGGCCACAGGGAATTTACAATTGCTTTTCCAGAGTCATCTCACACACCTGTGCCTTTGCCCATAGGAATTGTTTCAGGTATATATTTGGAGAACTCTCCGGGTTTTCTTCATTTGTTTTGCTTTCTTGAATTGTTTTTCAAATCCTTTCCTTACATACCCTCATGGAGTCAAACCTCCCTCTGTAACCTGCACATTTACAGACTACACTGGGGTAGATAGCTTCAGCTGAAATCCGTTCAATGCAGTCAGTTTCTACTGCACTATCTCAGCAGACTGAAACCTCCCACAGAGTGGGGAAGCTCCAGATTCAGCATGGAATCTTTCAACTAAGCCCACTTTCTGTCTGAGCTGTATTGGATGACTAGAGGGGCCAACCTTACCACTTAAGCCAGAGCATGTCTACTTTTTCATACTCTGGGACACTATCTATGATAATCCAGTCACCAGCACAAATCTAAAGCTGAATGACAGCAGCAGCATATATTGTATAAAGACCTGTGACCACAACAGTATTTATTATTGTGATCATGCTCAGTTTTGCCTGATTTTCTTTCCTTGCTACTTTACAAGAGCGTACACAACTTCTGTATTTTCAGAAACCCCCTATGAAATCTTTAGTTTAGTTTTAGTAACCTTTAGGCTCCTCTGAAAGGTAGCAATGTAGAGACTCATAAGTTGCCTCAGACCCGTTGAAATGGAAACTTCCAGGTTAGGCCATAAAGGCTTTCTAAACTACCTGTTACAAATAATAAAAAGGTGGGGGGAGAGGGAAGGGAGAGGACACCCTTTCCACCTAGTCTGTAGTCTGTCCTTCCTTCCTTCCT
>WBMZ01011630.1:0-20715 GCA_013400975.1 Atrichornis clamosus | reverse complement strand
CGCTGCTCCGGCGGGGAGCGGGGCGGGGGCGGCCCCCAGGGCCGGGGCGGGCGGTGCTGAGCGGCCGCCGCGGTGTCCCCGCAGGCGCCTGGAGCGAGTGGCCCGTGGATCACTTCCTGCGCACCGGGCGCATCGGGGCGAGGGACGGCGCGGCCGTGAGGTGGTTCCACGCCGCCAACAGCCGGGCCCGGGCGGCGGAGGCCGCGCGAAGTGAGTGTGGGACAGGCCCCGGCCCCTGCCCTTCTCCTTCCTCTTCCTCTTCCTCTTCCTCTTCCTCTTCCTCTTCCTCTTCCTCATTCCCCTTCCCCTCCCCTCCTCCACGATCATCGAGTCCACTCGGTTTCCAAATCCCTCCAGGGCTGAGGCGTCCAGCACTGCCCTGGGCAGCCGTGCCAGGGATGGACAGCCTTCTGGTGAAGAAATTTTCCCAATATCCAACCTGCCCCTCCGCTGGCACAGCTGAGGCCGTTCCCTCTCCTCCTGTCCCTGTTCCCTGGGAGCAGAGCCCGACATCCCTGGCTGCCCCCTCCTGTCAGGGACTTGTGCAGAGCCAGAAGGTCTCTGGTGCACCAGCCTGGGCAGCAGTGAATTTTATGTAAATTAATGTGAATATTTGAGAAATACATATTTGTGTCAATTTATATGTAATGTGCTTAATCTTGAATCCCATTACTACCTATTTTTCTTAGTATTTCAGTCTAACCATGTGTATTGGATTCTCTGGATTGGATTCAGCTGGTAGCACTGCTCAGATTCATTGTATAAAGCTGTTTTCAAGAGCTTGCAGCACTCCTAAGACTCCCATTCGTCTGTCTTGTGTGTCAGCTAACATTTTCCTAATCAGTTTTGATAAGGAGTCAAGAGGAATGCTCAGTCTTGCCAGTGTTAAATCCTGTGCTCATCTTTCCTCTGTCAGGAACCCTGTTTTGAGAGGAAAATATTTGAATAGAACAAGAGTGGATTCCCATGTTGGATGCCCATTTTTCTGTTCCCCTGAAGAAAAAAACCCACATGGTTACTTGGCCAAATGTATCCACAAAACTCAATTTTCACATGCTTGTAAATTTCTAAAGAGTTTAGTGATTGAAGTACCCAAAAAATTGCATCTTTTATGTCACAGACAGCAGTTCCTACTGGGTGGCCTGTCTGGAGTAAGGGTGCACAGGCTGGTGTAGAAAGACTTGCTGGGTAATTGTGGCTCTGAAGCAGGCGCTTGAAACTGTTGGAATTACCCTGTTGGAGGTTTAATTTGTAAATCCCCAGGTGATGTGCACATGGTGGAGGCAGATGTGCTCCTCCCGGGAGGCGGCGGGGCCCCCATCCTGGCTCACCCCCCGGACACAGACAGTGACATCACCCTGCAGGAGTGGCTGGCACAGATGGTCAACACCAATAAAGGCATCAAACTGGATTTTAAGAGGTATCTCAACCAACGGAATTTAATGTTTGCATTCTTAAGTAGTTAACAATTTTACAGGTGATTGTCAACCAAACTTCTCCTTATTGTGCAATGTAGCAGGATGCTTTTCTTCCTGAACAGGAAAGCAGGAAACAGAGTCCATACTATTAAATACATTGCGAGAACAAAAGCTTTAAAAGTGTTTTGAACTACAAATAATGACTTTTTTATTCAGTGATATAGGTACTGTGAGCAGAATTTTCCCATGAGGGAAAGTGAAATGGTGGTGCCTCTCTGGAAGGCTCCTTTCTTTGGCCTAACTTATTAACTAAATGTTCAGAGGTTCATTCAGAGTTTTAGCCATTAGCTGTGTCATTGTCCCGAATAGAAAATACACCTGACAACCCCATGAGACTGCCTTGGAGGAGTTTGGAGTGAGCTGTGATTTCCAGACATGCAACCCCTTCAGCTCCTGACTCCAGCTTTGTCTGAATTTCCATGTGCAAAGTCTGTTTTGGCAGCAGATTACAAAGAGCTTCCTCAGTGCCTAAGTAGTCTATAGAATTTCAACTAATCACCACTAGATAGTTGTAAAATGTGATTTATGCCTATTATTCTGTGTAACACAGTCATGGTTTTCATGTGAAAGTTCATGAAGGTACAAAACGTGGACAGGCTAAATCCTTTTATTGTTACAGAACATAACAATGTGTATGTGTGTCCATCTGGGCACAGCAGGGCAAAAAGAGAAGTAGGTATTTGTTTGGGCTTATTTCTTCTGCGTTTTGGTGGGTTTTTTCCTTCCATTTTAATTGTTGTTTAAATTAATTTTACAACACCTACCTTTTTAAACAAGGAGTTTACAGCCAAGTGCAGTGATTCAAAAAAGCTTTTAAAAGTATATTGCATTATAAAAGTGATTGTATGAAAACATTTTAAAATGCATCACACAGTGCAGAGAGAGTCAAATAAGTGATAACAGAATTTGATGTTCCTTTGGATAATATTTATTTGGATGCCAATGCTGAAGTTTTGAAGATTATTTCAATGGTGCTTTAAAAATATACTTTGTGTATCTGTTCTCTGTCAGCTTGATTGACCACATAATTACATTTCCTGCTGGCTTTGGCTACAGAAATTAATGTATTCTGCAAGAGGTCTTCAGACCCACTTCAAAAATGCCAAAGTCATTTCACGTGAAGTCAGCAATGTCTTTGAATTTTCTAAATGCTGTGCAAGAAAATCAGTGCTCTCTGAGGTTTGAAGTTTTTTGTTGCTGTTTTGCTTGGGTTTTTTCTTTCTTTTTTTCTTCTTTTTATTTTTCTGTGTTGGTGTTTATTTCAAGAGATGCTGCTTTGGGCTTTTTTCTCACTACGTTACCTTACACTTTGCAGTACAAAGGAAGGCTTTCCACTGGCCCTGACAGTCCCTTGCATATGTGAAGGTGTGAACTGTTCTGGCCTCAGACAGTGTGAGGAACGCTGAAGCCCACGCATTAACTCAAGCTATCACTAGCTTTTCTCTTAAAGGACTTGAGCTTCTCCTGAGTGAGTGGACTTCCTGCCACTGTGCAGCTTTCCCAACAGGACAAAAGTCAAAATATACAAAATTACTTTTAAGAGGAAACAAGACAGCTCAGGGGACAGTTGTTGGCTTTAGAACTCACCTAATTTCGAAACTCTAACCATATTGATTTTAAATTCCTGAACTTTACGTAGTGTGTTAATTAATGTGGGAGAAAAAAAGGGGTTTTTTGGAGTTAATTTCTTTTCCCAATTGTTCCATACCTCCTTTTCTTCCACAGTACTTTGAAAGTTTTGGTAGGTTCGAGTTAGAAAAAGTTAGTTGTGCTTTTTCTTTTGGCTTGGAAGTAGGAATATGTGACTGTAGATTTTTGTTAAATGCTTACCAGGTGTGCTGCACTGGTTGCTCAAGTGACAACAGCTCATATTTAATAATTTAATAATTAGCTGTCAGCTGAACACTGGACAGGCAGGCTTCCCTGAGCTGCCACACTTCTGAACTGTGGGAAAAATCTCAACCAGGCATTAAATGTTCATATGGGTGCCTTTTCACTCTTGTAGCTGCTAGAAAATGGTCCATTTGGAGCCTTATATTCTCCTAGAACAGGTGCCTCATCTTGCCAGATGCGAAGGCAACTTTCAGTCCGGATCTGAAATAGTGATTAAATCTTTGCCACTTTGAGTGCAGTTAAGGTGGGGAGATACTACTTTTGCTCCTTGGATGTCAACCACAGGGATATATCTAAATAGAGTACCTGTGTTTACAGTATGTGTGACTTTCAGGTCTGATGAAACAGAAGTGTTAAGAGACTGCAGTGACTGCCTTTATTAAAACGCTTCTCAGGCCCTGAGATGAAGAGGTGATGAGGTTGGCAGGGTGTGAGGGGAGGCCAGCAGGTTCTGGGATCAGGGGGTGGGAGACTGGGGGTTTCACTGCTGCAGGAAGAGTCATCTGGTGGCAGAGGGTGCTCAGCCTGTCCTACAGGGACGGCCCAGGGATGCCCCCGTCCCGGGCCCTGCCTTTCCCCTCCTGACCCCACGCATGTCCCCGGCACAGCCTGGACGCCGTGGGACCGTCCCTGGAGCTGCTGGGGCAGGTGGAGCAGCACCTGAGCGGGCCCGTGTGGATCAATGCGGATGTGCTGCCGGGGCCCTGCGGGACCTGCGCGCCGCTGGACGCCCGCGCCTTCCTCAGCGCCGTCACCTCCTCCTGCCCCGAGGTCACCCTGTCCCTGGGCTGGACCACGGGCTGGCACCGCGGCCACCGCGGGCAAGGTAAGGGCACAGCTGGGGCTGATTCGCCTCAGAGCTGCCTCAGGACGGAGTCGGCAGCCGCCCCGCGCCGCCCCGCGCTGCGCAGAGCACGGATGGCAGCGGCCCCTGCGCGGAGGGCGCGCAGCACCGGGCTCGCTGTTGGATCTCTTCATTGCTGAAATGAGCTGGCCTGTTCTTCATCTCCTGCTCACCTACTGAGGGCTCTTGGGGGACACACTCCTTAGGCCCTGTTCCAGGTAGGGCCCTCCCTGAATCCTGGGAGCATTGGTTTGGTGGTTGGAATTCTGGCATGTTACCTGGGGAAAAATAGATGCGCTGAAAATTTAAAACCCTACTTGTGCTTATTTTGATCACTGAAGTCAAGCTGTGGGTCAGCTTAATCCTTAACATTTCATTTTTGTTGAATAATTGATTTTTTGCTGTAAATTTTCCTATTTTCATTATTTTAGGGTCCTTTTCACATTCTCATTATGAGTAGCACCATCCCCACCAATATTGTCTGGGGCCATCCTGGCAGGATTATACACTGTTCCCATTACTAGTTATTCATTAGCAAGATTCAATATTTTGTTCTATGGTATACTGCAATTGTATTAAACTTTTCAATGCTTTCTCCCAGGTATTTTCAGTGCAGGAAAAAATTGCTGGGAATACGCATTAGAAATACTGAGTAACCTTTGTCAATTAATTTATCTCCATTTTAAATTTCAGTTTATGGTAATACTTTTTCTAAATAAGGTTATACTGTAAGACTTAAGAAAATCAGCTCACTTGACTGATTTCAACTAGAAGATGCTGCTTGCCCAACAAAACTTTTTTCTTTTACTATTTAGTGCTTTTTTAGTCTTTCCAGTCACTATATTGCATATGAGTGATTGGGGGGGAAAAGTTATTACCTGTTGTTATAAGATTTTCATAGCCTCTAGAAACAAACAGTTGAATACCATTTTAAATAGCTTCAGTCCTTGTAAAAATCTCAACAAAGGCACTTTCAGTATTTTAGATTGCTTACTTTTAATGTTTTTAAGTACGAAGTATTTTTGTCTGTGTGTGCTTCACTTGTGTATAACTTCCTTCCTACTGGATTAATTCAGTTTTTTGTCCTAGTATTTTTCTTCATGCTTCTGTTTTTAAAGAGTCTCTGACAATGTAAAAGTAGCCTACATTGAAGTCAGTGGCTGCAGAGGGTTTTAGAGAAAGGGCACAGATACATTGAAAAATGTCACAATCTGTAGCTATGTTTCAAGTAAGTAAGTAAAGTATGGGAAATGAAGGTTTTCACAGTAAGTCTATTTCCCATGTTAATACTGCATGTATTGTATTTCTCCCTGGGACATTTTTTGCTCGGAAGCACCCGTCAGTTGCACTGTAAATGGCGCGGTTTCGGGATCCCCGGATTTGCTGTTTCTGCCTCGGGGCCGTGCGGGGTGTCCGGGGCCGTGCGGGGTGTCCGGGGCCGTGCGTGTCGCTGAGGGCAGCGTCTCTCCGCAGGCTACGCGTGGGCGATGGTGCGGGAGATGCGCGGGCTGTGCCGCCGCCTGCCCCAGCCCGTGACGTTCGCGGTGCGGGCCGCGCTGGTGCCCGGCTCGGTGCCCGCGCTGCGCTGGCTCCTGCAGCAGAGCCACAGGTCAGTGCCAGCCCTGCCCCCGCGGCGCGCTCAGCTCCTCCCCGCCCGCCGTCCCCACGCCGTTCGTTTCCTCATACACAGGAGGTCACTATTAATTTGTTTAAAATTGTTGTATTCCAGAAGCTTCTTTTTCATTAACTACAATAGGGAACTTCCAATCTTGCGTAGGTTTGTAATCCAGTTCTGCTGTAAACATTTCCTGAGATGAATACAGTTATACAGACTAAATAGTTTGATGTTGCAATTTGGAATTTATCCAATCTAAAGACTTCTAATTGGATATTGTATTTATATTTTTTGTAGCAATGTCACTTTAAAAATGTCAAAGATGATTTTTAAATTGGAAGTCAGGTGTTTTCTTCCAAGCTAATTAATTTTGCTGAGGTACTTGAAATGAAATGAAATTCAGTGGCTTTTCAAACACCAACTTATATTTTCCTTTAAAAATTGTTCTTACAAACCCATAACAATTTAATTATAAAAATTATTCTATATAATAGCTTGAGAATAAAACCAGCTTCCCACATATTGCCATTTACTCATCTTTTTCACCTGCCCTGTCTACCCACAGTTTAATAAAGTTGTTCCAACCAAGGTCAAAGTCCAAAGAAAGAAAACTTAGAACAGTTTCTTCTCTGAAAACTTTCTAATTATTTAGAAACAACTAGATGGAAAAATAAAGTGCTGATGTTCATGTTTACAGTGAAGACTCAAGAGAGAAGTTTTAGAATTAAGCATTTTAAACTGGGAAATTAATTTTAAAATATTACTGCATTAAAATTATGTCTTATGAATTGAGTCAGTCTCATATATCCTCATTGGATGGAAACATTACTTCTATAGAAATATTAGGATTCTCTCTTTTACCTCAGCATAAAAATCGCAGGGAAGGATTTATTGGTATGATTAGAAGACAGAAATTCCTCAGCCAGTTTTGCTCACATACTGGCACACAAACTAAATTCTGATTTACCCATTTTTAAAATTCATACAATTTTATTAAACAAAGGGAAAAAGTAAGTATATGTCATGTGGAGATTGTGGAGGGTAATGCTTTTAACTGAAGAGTGCTTTGGAGGTTTTCAGGTGTTTTCTGAGAAGTTCTGTGCAGTTAATGAGAATTCAGTTAGATGGCATCTCTACACATCACTGACGTGACAAAGCACAGAGCTCGACAATCACCTACGTCTGGGATTGCATCATATTTCCTGTTTTGAGGCTCAGCTTGTGGCTATTGATTACTTTATCAAACCTTAAATGCTCAGGCTACATTGCTGGATATTTACCTAAGGTTTCTTATTTAACTCCTTCTGAGGTTTGGCAGAACAGTCACATAGGTAAATTGCAGATAAGTTGGTCTGGGGGTGCAGTTTGTTGTATTTAATGACACTTCTAAAATTAAGATGCCATAATCCTGAATATTTTTAGGATCTTATTAGTGAAATGTCTTGCTGGTTTACATGCTTTATCTTAACATATTCTTTTTCTCTTTGTTTTGGGTTTTTTCCCCTTTTTTTCTGGATGTAGATACAGCCTCACTGTTTGGACAGGAAAGGAAGACATATATTCTGTAGAAGATTTGCTTTTCATCCGGGAAAACTTTGATAAAAGTAGGGTTTATTATGACATTTTTGAGCCACAAAATTCTGAATTCAAAAAAGTCATTGGAATAGAATGGTAAATGCAAAGCAGGCAATGCCTGACTTTATAATGCTTTGTATTGTAAACCCTTTTAAATGTGAGGATTTCTTGTTCAGAGAAATGCATTTTCCTTGCCAGAAGGACTGTACTGAGCACACCTGTGGTTATTGGAGGAGTTTTTGTTCTGCACTGTGTAGAAAGGCTTCTCCAATAGAAAGGTAGTGCCTTCTTCATGGTTCCCTCCTCACGGCGTGGGATCCGTGGTGCCACACGCTCCAGGAGGGGACAATGGCTGTTTGCACCGAGCTGGCACTGCTCAGGTGCTGTGCCCGTGGTCACTGTGGCTGTGGTCACCACGCCCGGGTGTTGTCCGGGCGCCGCGGCGGCCTCAGGCCGGGGAGCAGTGCTGGGATGGCCCCGAGGGCCGGGCTGGGTGTGGCAGGAGTGCCCGTGCCTGTGCCCAGGGTGTGGAACTGGGTTTCGGGACTTGCCCTTGGAGCCTCCCCTGCCGTGGGTCTGGGAGCTGGAGAGCTCCGGGTCAGTGCTCAGGGCACAAATGGTCACTGCTGTGGTCACTGTCGCTGCCTGCAGTGCCTGGTCAGTGCGTCCCCAAAATGGACATTTCCTCTGAAAGAAGCTAAAACTCTGCTCACCACCTGCAGGAAGAGCCTGACCCGTTTTTACCATTTGCTGCCCCTTTTGCTCGTGCGTCCCCCGAACTCCGCGATCGGCTTCTGCCACGGACCACGAGCGATACAGGGAGAACCAAAGGGTTCTGCCACAATGACACAGGGAATTTTAACTTCTGGGTAAAAGCTGATGACCT
The DNA here is from genome assembly GCA_013400975.1 of Atrichornis clamosus. NCBI lineage: Eukaryota > Metazoa > Chordata > Aves > Passeriformes > Menuridae > Atrichornis > Atrichornis clamosus. The sequence continues at coordinate 12,424 of WBMZ01011630.1, read as the reverse complement.
GAGGAAGCATTACCCTGTCCACTTCTTGTCCTCCTTTTCCCATTCCTCTCACGTGGTTCCCGTGGGAATGTTGTTAACTTGGATGTCTTACACAATATTTTATAGACTGTTAGTACTAAAGTCAGTTACAGCAAGTTTGGGTTCCTACATGGCATTGGTATGGGTGTGATAGAAAAGGTAGCTACATTTCTTAATCCTCAATCTTGAAATGTGTTGATTTCACACAGTCATTAAAATTCAACACTCCCTGTTGTTACCTACAGCTCCTTTGAGAGATTTATTGTTATTATTGTTTTCTGTTCTTGGCGGGTAGAGCTTTCCTCATTTTGGTCATCTACTAAGATATGCTTGACTAAAATTAGGAAATACTTTTCCACGTAAGTCAGAAAACTATCTGATTATACCTGAGATAGCTAAACAGAGTACTTAAGTGAATTTATGCCACCAGGCAAATTGAGTGACTGTAACCACCAAAGGTCAGGTTTGGCAGTGTGGTTTCTGTAGTGAAATGGGAGAAATGATTTATTTTTCATTTGTGGTTTGTTGCAGGCAGTTGCGTTCATTGACTTAAGGGATTTCATCTCTCAGTAGCCTTTTTGGATCCACAGGGACAAACTTTTCTGTTGTGTAGAAATCTTCTTCCCACTGACCAGTTCCCACCTGAAGTACTGGGATTTGTTAAAACTCATTATTAAGTAAAAAACATCAGCAATTGCCAGAAATATTTTTAAGGAAGCGATATGTCCGAGCAATATCTGTGGATGTCAGTAAACAGGAATAATCAGATAAGAGTAAAAGAAGACATGACCTGGATTACCAGGAAAATTAATTTGGGTAACAAGTCATGTTAAACCAGATTAAACTAAATGTTAGGAATTAATCCTATGAAGCATTCTTCTGGTGACAGAAGAGTTTGGCTATGTGATGAACTTTATTATTCTCTATGGACTAGCCTATATAGATGAATATCTGTATGTAATTTTTAGCTGTGGAGCTTTTCTAGTCCCCTGTGAAGTTGTTTATGTCAGTCTGGTCTAAATTGCACATAAATAAATTAATTTGATTTTGTTTCTCTGTGTTTATTCAAATGCTCTCCTAAAATAAAACGTGTTACCTCTGGGGCTGGCAGTGAGACAGTAAAGGTGAGATGAAGCCACTTTTATTTATTCTGGTCGGAACAGCAGTTCCGTGTTGTTCCAGCTGTAGCTGTCTTTTATGTTAATACTTTTTCTTTTGCCTTCTTGCAGGGGTCCATTTCTTGTTCTATGAACACATTTGTAATTTACTGCAAGTGCAGTTTCAAGCTTTGTATTTCCCTGTGAATTTGAAGGGTCTTAGTAAATAGATAATGTGGTATAGAAGAGAATTTTCATTGTATCCTGCCTTGATAGGGAAGCATCCTGGTGGGAGCAAAGCACAAGATATTTTCCAAGGTTTGTGTTGTTTAAATGTGCTCTGGAATCAAAGAAAATGCTGCCAAAGGCACATTTTTCAAACATGTTCCTCCATCTGATGTTCTCCTCTATCTTCAGCATTCATTCAAAGTGTTACTCATTTTTTAACCTGCTCTGACTGAAATGAAAATCCACAAACCGAGCATTTTTTTTAAATTCAGACCTTCAAATTACATCTGAAATTATGCTGAAGGTCTCCATAACTCTTTTAATAACTTGGTGATTAAATGGCCCTGTCCTTTTCTTTAAGGGAAAAAAATACAGAAAGTAGAGTGTTGGGAATTAAAAATACTTGGATTGGTTTGAGGTTTGTTTTAAAGAGGTTAGGAAGAGCCTATTGGAGTATCATGAATTGTACCCTACATTATGTCCGGGAGAGAGGGGGGCTTTTCCAGAGATTTCAGATTTCTTCTGAAATTTCTTGATTAAAAATATTTTTCAATTTTCAGATTATTTCTTTTACTAAGAGTAAAGGTACTAATGTAAGAAGAGGCATTGTAGTATGACGAAGTGTTTGGACAATTGTTTAAAGGAAGATTTATTGATCTATAACCTTATATTAATTAGAGACCTTTTTCTACCACAAAATATTTTATTTCCTGAAAATTTAATTGAAAGCCAATTCTGTTGTACTTTTTTGCTTCCAGACACATATTTTTCAGTTTGTTCATTTTTTGGTTGCAGAAGTATCTGGTTGCTTCCAGTAAAATTCAAAGTATTGTACTCTGTTGTCTTCTGAAGTTTGAACTTCTAGATTTTTGGGGTAATTGCATGTTGATTTTTAATATCCTGATGCATTGGCTTAATTTCCTTCAATTTCCTTGAATTTTCTTGAAACTATTTTACAGGGTTTTTGGGCTAATTCCTTTCACTTGATTCCCTTGAATTTTCCAGTGATCTTTCTCTCATTGTTGCTTCCACGGCCTGGTTGTGGTTTCTGTCATTGTTGTAGAGAAAAAGTAGTCCCATGCACAGATTCATAACCTCAGCAGGCAGAATTAGTGTGCTTTTAAAAGGTGTTCCCTTTAATGTGTTTTTAACATGTATGTACAGGTCAGGTTTATACTTTTAAATGGACTCGTTTTTGAGATAAAGATGGTTATAACTCACTTCATCTGTGAAACACTCATGGAAGTGTTCAAAATTGCTGATGCTTTTGGGGGAAAAGTACAGGAATTACAGTTCCTCAGTGTGCTTCTGTGTCCAGATATCAGGAATTTGGAATAAATAGCACTGTGTACATTTCTAGAAAACATATTTGGTGTTGTAAGACCTCAGCATCATTTTTAAATAGCTGAGCATGAATTTGCCTTTTTTTCTGCCTGGGACAAGACCCCCTGGACTGACATGAGATCTGCAGCTGCGTGTGTCGTCAGTCCAGGAATCACCTCTCTCACGTAACGGGTGCTGCTGGGGAACAGCAATTTTGCATATAAATATACACAGATATTTATGTGTTGGGGTTTTTTTAAAAAAGTCAACTTGTGTACAGGAGTAAAAGACCTATTGTATTGTGAAAAGGATTAATAGCTGGGTCTTTTATTGGGATAATTGGTGATGGCAATGGGAATTGGATCCCTTTCACTCTGAAAAAAACCCCCTGAGCTTTCTTAAGGTGTTTCTTTATGAAACCTGATCTCCTTGAAGGTAATGCAGTCAGTAATACTTTAGGGTGAAAATGTAAGAATCTGTTGATTTTAAACACTGTGTTTTAGTTGGAAAATTAATTTGTTGTGCCGCATATCAGATGCAGAGAGATAAAGGTCTTACTTGGGATTGATAAGGAAAAAACCCAAGAAATTTAATGACTATTTCAGTTTACTATTTTCCTTGTGTAGCTGCATCAAATTATGGCAATATTCTTTTGGAAGTGCTGTGTAATTGTAAAAGACAAAGATCAAAACAAAGCAATTACTCCTTAAAAGCAAAACCAAATTAAATGTGCAGGGAAAGATATTTTGAAGAGTGTGTTTTGAACGTTGCACCTTAAAAGCAACCTTGAAAACTGCTGGTTTACAGCATTTTTGTGTAGTGGCTTGCTGTTCTTTAATCTCTTAAACCAAAATAATGGGAGTTATTATATAAGCACTGTTGTTTGTGATGCCACCACTATTTGTTTAGAAGTTACTTTCATTGTATGGTTTCACAGCATTTTGCACAGTAACGAAGTCTAGAAGTAAAAGAAGGGAAAAAATTCTATTTTCCACCTTTCTAAACGAACCACGTGGATTTAAAACCCTTTCTGTCGCGGGCGGTGTGGCAGCCGCTGGTGCGGACGGCGCCGCCAGCCCAGCCCAGCCCAGCCCAGCTCAGCCCAGCCCAGCTCAGCCCAGCCCAGTCCAGCCCAGCCACCGCCCCTGGGCTGCGTCAGGGGCTGGGGGCTGCGGCTGTGACCTCGCTGCCGGCTGGAGCAGGCGAGCTCCCCGCTGCCCACCGGGAGTGGAGACGGGAAACCACAGCCCTGGAACGCAGCCGGGGGCAGCTTTCAGCCGGTGGCGTCTTCTGTGCCGAGATGCACAAAGGACGCGTGAAAGGTCTGTTGTTTTTTAACCTGGGTGTCTCGGGAAGTGAGGGATTGAACACTGGAAAACCGGGTCGCGCTGACCGTTCCTTGCTGAAAAGAACATCAGGGGTGGCTGGGAAATGTCATGGATTAAGACTTCAAGGATAACACAAGTGCATCTCCGCTCCACAAGTGGAACCGCAGGAAGCTTCCGGCAGGTGGAGAGAGCTTCTCTCACACCGTACTTTGTACAAATTTGGCTATATTGGATTAAATCGAAGTAACTGTTCCCATTTTCTTGTACAGAGGCAGCCTGAGAAACACTTCTAAGTGAGTACCTTTGGCAGTGACTCATCATTTCCTGAGTGGTGAATAAAAGCATGTGCTTATTTCCATGTTCCCTCCGTGGGGAAAAAAATAACTTTTATTTATTCATCATAACAACATCAAGAGAACAAAGCTTTTTCCTTTGAAGGTCACTTGTAACAGTAACACAAACAGTAATATTAACACTTCACACTACTTTGCATCACAATTAATCACAAAATGCTGGTAATGCTACTTCCCCTTTCAAGACATTTGCCACTTTCCTCCATTGTCTGAGCATTTCTTAGAAAAATTATGGTTTCACTTAAGGAAGCCATCGTCCCACATACATAATTAATTTTAAAATCAAACCAGCGTAAATTGGGCTTGATACCTTCAGCAAAGGTATCGGTTAGAACATCTCGTGATAGTAAATTTCTTCTAAAAAAAGAATTTTTTCCTGTATTTTCTTGAAGACCTATTTTCTGCTTCAAATATTTTAACTTAATTATGAGATGAACAGGTGAGAAATTGCCATTTCCTTTTATAATACTATGAAAACATTTGAAAAGTATATTGTGTGTAGGGACCAATTAACTGTAGTCAGTTAATACTGACATATGCTGTGACACATAATTTCTCTGTCACAGAAAGATGTGCACGTAATCTTTGTTTCTATGTGGTGGACACAGGGGCTGATTCAGCAATGTCTGCTGAAGGAAAAGGCAGAACCTGAATGGAAACAAATACTCCGAAAAGATATTTACAGAGAGTATATGTTTAGAATCCCCTTTAAATGGTCCTGTGTTTACAATCCCCTTTAAATGGACTTGTGGTTAAAATCCCCTTGAAATTGTTTTATGTTTATCCCCTTTAAATAGTCATATGTTTATAATCCCCTTCAAATTTTGTAATGTTTATTATCCTCTTTAAATGGTCTCATTTTTACTATCCCCTTTAAACTGACATCCCCTTTCAGTTGTCTTCTACTAAGTGCAAAGCTAAATAACATTACAATTTTTTGTTAGACAATGCCAGATTTGACTGAAGCTGCAACAACACAGATAGTACCCACTGAGTATTTTCAGGAAAAAAGTACCTAATTGCAGTATGCTGAAATTCACATTACACAGACATAATTCCAATACAACTAATTTCTGTAAATTACGACAAAACAGAACACATTCACTTTTTCTCAATAGTTAGAAGACGAGATCTAAAATGCTAAAAGCAATACCAGAAATCCAGCATCTATAGGAGGCACACAAACACAAGGGAGATGCTTGGAATCACAAAACACTAAAGGAAAGGAAAGAAAGATATAGATTTTTAGATAGAGATACTTAAAAATATGCAGTAGCTTGGAGGCTGCAGAGGACTGTTTTCCACTTGTGAGAAATTCAGTCCCCTGCTTCAAATTAGGCAAAATGTGGGTTTCCAACTCCAGGTGAGTTTTGTAGTTAGAATCACAAATCACAGAATCACAAATCACAGAATCACAGAATCACAGNGAATCACAAATCACAGAATCACAAATCACAGAATCACAGAATCACAGAATGGTTTGGGTTGGAAACCATCTAAAAAAACCCTATCTCATTCGAACCCCCCTGCCATGGGCAGGGCCGCCTTCCACTAGACCAGGTGGCTCCCTGTCTCATCCATCCTGGTCTGGAATGTTTCCAGGGATGGGGCAGCCACAGCTTCTCTGGGAAAACTGTGCCCGTGCCTCAACTTCCCTCAAGTTGTTGAGTTGTCTTTTCTACGTCTGTCTGAGCAGGAGAACAGCTCTTTCCTGCTCCCAAGCGTGTGTGTGTGAGTGAAGTGTCCCTGCTCATAAAGACAACATCTGGATGTGCCCCAGCATCTGTACCCTGGTGAAAGGGGCTGTATCTGGGGACAAAGAGCTCCTGCCTGAAGTGGAGATCTATTTTTGGGGGAGTCCAGAACTGCAGAAAGTAACAGACCCTGGTTCAGATCCAGGCTCTGCCTCCCCCACCCTTCCTCTTCCGAAGGGAGCAGATTGCTGAAGGCAGCAGCAGGAGCAGCCGAGGTGCCTCGTCGCAGTGTGAGCAGGGTTGTTCCGTGTCACACCCAGGGCTCCCGGCGGGGCTGCCGAGCGTCGTGTGCCGGGCTGGAGAGCTCCAGAGCTGTGCAGCACTGGCTCCCAGTGCCAGCCAGGCGTCTGAAGCACGCTCCCAGTCTTCAGCTGGAGTTCCGTGGGCAGCACAGCTCTGCAACATGAGTTTTGTCAACACTGTGTCTGTTCGCATGCAGTGGAGCCACTGAAGCCAGGAGACACTGCCTGTGTGCACCTGCACCCACCCCACTGTGCGCTGATGTGCCTGGGTTTTCTGGATATTATACAACCTGAACAGAGTCAGCCTCGTGTCCAGCACCACAGCCAAATGCTTCAGGTTCCCAAGTTCCATGTGTACCACCAATCTGGGTGCAGAAAGGCTGTGTATTTGGGGAAGTCTAGAAGGGATAGTATTTACAAGCTACAATGAGAACTGCAAAGCTTAAAGGCCATTGTGGGTTCAGTCTGTCACAGGTAAGTTCAAAACATTACAAAACCGGCAAAATAAATATTCCTCAGTTTGCAGGAGGCAGCCTCATTAGGTAAGTATGTCTTTTCATTTAGTCTCTGAGCTATTTTACTTATCCTGAGGCAGACATTACTCTACATCACAGACCTGCTCTATTTTGTGATACGTACCATTGCAAACAAGTAGTGCAGTGAATATTTACATATCGTAAAGATGCTGTAACCCTTTAATCCCCTGTAGGAGACTCAGCAATTGCTTAATCTGCTCAGACTGTAATCTGCTCATATGGCCTCCTCCGCAGCAGATTGGTTTCTTTGGGTGGCCTAGGGAAAGTAGGTCCTGCTGGCACTAAGTGTGATTGTTCATAAGAAATCATCCCAGAAACTGTGTTTATGACAGTGAGCTCTGGAACTGGGGGGCGAGGGTTGACATTCAGTGGTGGCAGATAAGATGGCCTTGTCTGATCCAACGCTAAGGCTCCTGAATCCTCTTCTTCTGGAGAAGCCTGATTTCTGCCTTTCGGAGTAACAGGACGCATCCTCTCCAGAACTCCTCTCGGACTTGGTAGCAAAGACTGATATGTAGAAAGGATCTCTTTCTTTCCTTTTGCTGACTTACTGTCTTTTGTATCAGCAGCAGGAATTAGGCTGTCAGTAAACTGAGAATTTGAGATGTTGTAACTTGCTTCTACATTTCTTTTCTTGATAATAGTGCCGAAGTTTGAAAGTAAGCCGATTTGTTCCAGACTGGCATCCATGCCCATGGGAATCTCACTGGGGTTATGTTTTTCTTCAACAAAAGGAGTCCGATAGTTTATGGCATCACGTAATGCTTTCCTTGACAGGGTCTGATCAGAGGTTTTCAGTACATGAGCAGTGCCTCTTCTGTCAGTACTTTCGTGACTGGTGGTGACACCCTTGGATAAGTCAAGATCACTGACTTTACTAGACAGCTCTTCTGTGGGACTGACTCCCTGGAGTTCTTGTGAAGAAGCAATTCTCCTCTGCTGAAACACTGCTGGACAGCACTTTAACCACGGATCGCACTGCAGCACCTGTGTCAGCTTGAACCGTGCTGGTGTTGAGCTGGATTTGGTCATTAGTGGCACTGTTTGAGATGAGTTGTCCTCCTCTTGTGGGTCATACAGTGCTTTAAAGCTGAATGGATCTTCTGGACCCTCCTTTGTTTCTATTTCTGATGGGGAGACACAAGCAGCTGGGGAAGGGCATTCCTCGAGGTCTGGAGGAGGCACATTCAGGTACTGCTTTGTCCTCTGCCTTCCTGAGGCGGACTTGTCTGTCGTGATGATGATCACGTCTTTTCCTCGTGCCTTGCAGGCTTTAAGCAGAACTTCCAGGGTGTCTTTGTCCCCCGAGTTTATTGCGTACACAAGGGCAGAGCAGTTGGAGTGATCTGGCAGGCTCGGGTCAGCTCCACTCATCAGCAGCAGAGACACCACTTCAGGGCCTGCTTTTTCCAGGCAAGCGTGCATCAAGGCGGTCTTCCCAGATTTGTCCTGTATGTTGGGATCAGCCCTGTTGTCGAGGAGGTATTTAACCATCTTTGCCTTGCTGGCACTCTGTAAGTCCACGTGTTTGGTCATACAGGCAATCATCAGAGGGGTTTCACCTCTGCTGTTGCTCTCGTTGATGTAGGCACCGCCATCGATCAGCAGCCTGGTGAGGCGCAGGCGTCTCTGGTAGACGGCTTTGATCAGGGAATACCCCTCTGGGGGCACGTCCACGGCATCCATCATCCTGCTCTGCTCACCTACGCTTCCTAGGGACTGCTAACCAGACTGAGTTGCCAAAGACAGCAAAGAGGTCCCCCAGAAAACAAAAAAAAAGAAATAGGAAGAAAAGAGAGGGTTTAACTGTGCTAATTGCTCCTGTAAACACCCTCATGTTTTGTGAAAAAATTAAGGGAAGAAAAGAAGAACGGTTTCCCACCCTTTAGACTTGCAAGAAATGCATTAAAAGCTTAAAAAAACCCCTTTCAATATAATTGTAACATTTATAGAAGATTAAAACATGACTGTCACCTTCTTACTTTTTGACTCTCCTTTACACAGTCCTCTGCCTGAGCAGACAGTATCAGCTCTACAACAAAAACATTTGACAGCATCAAACAGAATCACAGAAAAAAATCCAGAGCTTAATGTGGCATAAATAACAACAGGTCTTATATGAATGTATACCTGCATACATGCAACTAATACTTTTATGTCTTGTATGTGCTTGCTTACCTGTTTGTAAGGAAAACCTTTAGAGAAAAAAAAAATCAGTATTTAATAGTTGGCAGGACAATATAATTTCAATACAAGATTAGATGTGGATATGATTACATTCATTTATTTACAGTATATTCCTCAAGAAATAAAAATGTTTAACTAGTTTAACTCTAAAGGAAATTAATAATTTTTATTAATCACTGAAAGCACTAATAATGTTCTGGTGATTAACTGAAGAGCAGTAATTTCATTCTTTTACTTTGAATTCCAAAATTGAAGGATGATCTCAATGTAGTTTGTTCCAAAATCCAACAAGAAAAAAAAAAGTGAGTACCCTGGAAATCTGGGGAGGAAATTAACTTTGTTTGGTGGCTTGTTTTTTTTTCCCCCACTCTGTCTTGATAAAACATTTTTAAAAGGTAATTGCATTGAAATTACTTTAAGGATTCACTCCATTATACAGAAAGTACAGGATTCAGTACTGTCTATCTCAGCTTTCATTGAAGTGCAAATCATTATTATTATTTTTATGCATACTTTTGAGAAGTAATGCATTCAAGATTATTATAAAGTCTTTTATAAAAGTATCCGATCAATTTGTGCATTTAGGTTTCCAGAAGCAAACTGCAGAGAAATATCTGGTAGATATACATGCTGGAATTTTGATTGTTTTCTCCCTTGGTTTTGACCTACCTGGAAGTTATTGGCGATTTTACATTTCTTTACTAAAGCTGTTCTCATACTTAACTGCTCACTTTACTCAAGCAATGGCATCTAACTCTTCTTACATAAGCCCATTTCACCTGTAGAAATACATTTTATGGCCAAAAGAACATAAAAAATTAAACAGGCATGGAAAGAGAATAGTGCTACCTGAAGTTGTGCAGCAGGTGGGTGTTAAAGGTGAGGCTGTCCTTCTGACATCTCCTCTAACCCCTCCTGTTGCTTAAAGTTGCTGTTTCCAGAGTCTTTACCAGGACTGCTGATGTGAGGGTACTGCAAGGCTGACCTAGGACAACAGTTGAAGTTTGAAAGTTAGGAGTAAATGGTGTTGACAGGTATGCACCTGCCTGGAGAAAGTCTGAGATAGTTCTGTGAAGAGAAAAGTGCAGAAAAGGTACATAAATTGGGGGGAAAAAATCCACAAGTACTTCAGAATCAGATACTGTACAATCAAAAGGAAGTGTTACAGATTCACAACTGGAACAATACAATGCAGAGCACACTCCTGAATGCTGGATGATAGCCACAACTTCATCTGAAGAATCTGTTAATTACAGAGAGCACAATTGGGAACAAATCCTAAATTTGACACCGTGGGAACAAAGTGCAGCTGCACCTTCATAAGACCCACACTAAATTGAAATAAACATCTCACACCTGGACTGGGTACAGCCTGCTCCAAAAACCCCACAGATGGCTTTTTTTAAGTGAAAGACCACAGGTCAAGCAGATTCCCTAAAAAAGTAATTTGTTGGTTAATTCATTGCTGATCAGTGCTGAACAGATTGAGATTATAAAATATTCCTAAATGTCATTAACTGCAATGCCAGAAATACTCCATGTGTTCCTAAGATATCGGGACTGACACAGTTGCCTCTCACCTGTGAAGGTAAACTTTAAAAGCAGCTTCAAGCTTTAAAGCAGTTAAAGGACTGAGGAACTGTGCAACCCAGTATATGAATCATGGACTGATCTGTCAGATCACCCACAAATTCCTGTTGTTCTTGTACAAATAATATTTCTGCACTGCTTTTTCTGTCTAGGAAGTGCTTAGTTTCATTTTCCAAAAGTAATTTTGTCCTGGAAAGTGCTCTGAGATGAAGTAGCACCGGGCTCCTCATAGTATGGAAACCTGGTTTTGAATCTAACAGTCTAAGTAATCACAACACTGAGGGGGAAGAAGCCCATCGATGTTATAACATATAAACATAACCAACAGTTTCATGAATGTGTTATATGAATGAAGGAGTTCTTGCAAAGTGTTCTGCACCTTTTTAATGTGAGAGCCAGATTTTCTGCTCTCCATGCCCCAGCACCCTTAGAGTTAAAAAAGCTCTCAGAGTTGTGTTTAGAGAGTCTAGAATCATACCAGTAAAATTGTCATTGATTCTCATCTCTGAAAAAATACTTGCTTTCACAGTTGAAGATCATAAGCATTTAAGTATTTTTATGATTCTCCATATATACATTAAACCTGGCCAGTTCAGTCAGGGTACCAAAAACTTGTTTTTCTAGATGAAATTTACCACATATTAGTAACTTTGGATTTTAAAAAAATTACCACTCCAACGCTGCCAAAACTACTCCACCACCACCCCAAAGTTGCCACCACAACTTGCAACCTGACGGCTCTAAGGGACTCCCTGAGAGAAGCTGGTAAAAAGCAGAGAGAGGAAACTTCTCTGCAGAGAATTGACAGCGCACGCGATAATACTATAAACACTCCGAATACTAAATACACCCTGCGAGAATTACTTTAAGATACCGGCATCCCGCTCTAAGTCGCCGAACGCCGGCGCTCGGCGCGGCAGCGCCGTTACCTGTGCGCGCGTCTGTTCTCCCGCGTCGGGCGGACGGGACGGAGCAGCCGCTCCTGGCGCTCCGCCGCCGGGAGCCGAGGGACACCGGGACACTCGGGAACACCGGGACACCGAGCACCGCCCCCGGGACCGCCCTCGGCCTCGGCGGGGCTGAGCCCGCGGGGACGGATGGTGGGGGGGCACAGTCGCTGCCCCTCGCATCCCCCACCTCCGAACACACTCCCGCACCCCCTCACAGCCCCAGTGCCCCTGTCGGACACCCTCAATCTCTCCGTATGCCCACACCGTTCTGCCTCACCCCCAAATCCACACCCGTACCCAGTCACAGCCCCAGTAGCCCTCTCGGACCCCAATGCCCCCCCTCACAGGCTCAATCCTCCCGTACGCCCCCCAGCTGCTTCCCTTCAATCCAAATCCACAACCACACCCCTGGCACCCTCTCCTACATCACCCCCATACTCTTAACATCCCCCCTCAGACCCTCCATTTCCCCTTCACATCCTCAATATCCCCCTTCCACACCCACTCCCACATCCCCTCGTGCCCACACCCACCACCCCCCTCACAGTCCAGAGTGCCCCCTCAAACCCTCAATACCCCACAGGTGCCCACACCTGGTCCCCCTGACACTCCCCTCCAAACCCACACCCACCCACTCCTGGTACCCCTGGCACCCCACATACCCCACAACCCCTCACACCCCTCACATCCCACAGACCCCACATACCCCCCTCACACCCCACACCCCAGAAATCCCTCTCATCCCTCACACCCCACACAGTCCTCACACCCCTCTCACACCTCCTACCCCCCACACCCCTCTCACCCCTGTCACCCCT
>WBMZ01011629.1:0-54826 GCA_013400975.1 Atrichornis clamosus | reverse complement strand
GGGGGGGAAGGCGGTGGCGGGCACCGACAGCGATCCGGGAGACTCCGTGAAGCCGGCGAGTGGATGATGGATGGCCGAGATTTCGGGCCCCCCCGCTCGGTGCACGGCCCCCCTCCGCTGCTCTCCGGGCTGGCCATGGAGAGCCACCGCCTGGGAGCCACCGGCCGCCTGGCCCCCGCCGCCGGGCCCATGGCCGCCGGGCTCCCCGCCGCCCTCCAGCCCGGAAAATTCCTCGCATCGGGCATCAGCCTCCACTCCCACCCGGGTAAGGCTCCGCGGACCCCCCGGTACCCCCCGCGCCTTCCCTCCCTTCCCTCCGCGGCCGCGGGCGGCGGACCCAGGGCTGGCTTTTTAATCTTCAAAAATATAATGATCATAATAATAATCATATATTTGTGCGCTCACAGCTTTTTCGCGTATATTCTGCAAGTGTTTTCTGCGTCGCGTGGTTTTGATTGGGGAAAAAAAATAGGGGAATGGCGAAAAAATAGGAAAAAACCCAGAGGAATGGTGAAAGAATAAGGGAATGGAGTAAAAAATAGGGGAATGGGGGGAAAAAGTCGTGCCTAGCCGATAGAAGTCCCCCCAGCCAGCGTACGGTTTTGTTGGCAATGAGGAAAATCCCCGCCGCGGCGGCTGCGGAATAAATCCGGGAAATAAATCCGATTTTCGGGAAAGCTGGGAGAGACGCAGACCAGGCTGCGGAGGGACGAGGCTGCGCTGCCTGGCGCGATGCTTTCCGGCCGGGCAAAAAAACCCCATGCTTCGACTGGGAAAAAGGGGTAAAATGGAGCAGTTTTGGTGATTTCTTGCCCGGTGCAGTCCAAGCCCCGCCGAGGTCCCGCCGCCCCCGGGCAGCGCTGCCGGCACCTCTGGTTTTGGTGTGGGTTTTTTTGGTTTTTTTTTAATCCTCTTTTTTCTCTGCAGTTTTTATGTTTAAGCCCTCAAACAAAACTTCCATGCATCGACTGCTCTCTTCTTACATTTTTTTCCCCTTCTTCATGCGCTTCATTCTCGGGCAGCCCCACGGCTACACCTGCATTACAAAAAAAACCCCCAAAAACCAAAAAAACCCGAAACATTGAAATGTACATAGTTTATTCTTTCCACACTCAGCTTTTAATTCATTTGTTTAAATTACTTTTATTTTTTGGGGGCTTTTTATTTTTTCTTTTTCCAAGCTCCCTTTCCCAGCGACTCACGGGCTCCGGCACTGCCGGGAGGACGCTGCGGCGCTCTCTTGCCCACACTCCTGCTCGCTGCTTTCCCTGGGAGGACACAAGGGATTTCTGACCGTTTGATTTCCCTCTCTGGCTCTTATTTTTAATTTTTTTTCCCCCTTTCTTTCCCCTGGGCGTGGAGAGGTGACTCGGAGTTTACTTTAGGCGTTGGGAGGGTGACAGGTTTTGCAATAATAAACCTGCTTTTCTCCCAGCCGCCCGGGATGAATGACTTTGAAATTTGCAAACCTGATTGCCAACATCTGCAGAGAAGGAAGCAGCCCGAATCGAGGGAAAAAGATTTATTAGTTTTAGACTAGGTGGCAGTGCCAATTTCCCAGGTGCTAAGAGGAGAGGTGTAAAGCGAACGGGCTATGAAGCCAAGCACATGGGCAAACACCTTCTTTTTTCCTTCCCTTTTGTCTTTTTTTTTTTTCTTTCCCCTCCTTTTTTTTCCCTGGTTATTTTTTTCTCCCTCTCCTCCACCTCGCACTGCAGTAGAATAGGATCTCTGCAAAAATTCATCTGGACAATCTCAAGCCAAAATGAGTGCGAGTTCTTGGTGGTTTTTTAATCTTATTTTTTATTGGGTAATTTTCTTTTCTTTTTTTTTTTTTTTTGGCTTTATTTCTCCTCCCAAGGTTTCCTTTTCTGAAATCCAGGCAGATCAGGAGGGAGGCACATAGCTCTGGCCTCCCCGAGCCGACAAAGCCCCGTGACACCGTGCTGGGAGCGAGCCTGGGATTCGAGTCCCCTCACAGAGGGAATGGGGTTTGCGATACTTTCAGTTTTTTCTTAATGTATTTTTATTTTATTTTAAAATTATTTTCCTTTTTCTGGGAGTTGTTTGAAATCCCCCGTCCCTTCACCTCCGTGGTGCCCGGTCTCCCCGTCCGCTCCCCGGCGTGATCCCCGCAAAGCTCGGTCTGTGCGATTGACTCCGTCATGGCAATTCCCAACCAGGCTAAACTCCATTAAAAAGATCTGTACAATTAACAGCCGAAACTCCCATTAAACCACAGCAGTGGGATAGGCAGGGATATTTTTTGTTGTTGTTTTTTACGGCTTTAACAATATCGCTTGAAATGATGATTGCTTCCTGCTACCGAGGGGCCCTTTGTAGGTTTGCGTTTGCAGTGCTGCTGGTGTGTGGTTTTGGTTTTGTTGTTGTTGTTGTGTTTTTTGGGGGGGGTTGTTTTGTTTTTAGGAGGAGTTTGGAGGGGTGGAAAGCAAAGGCTTGTGCAAGGGGTTAAGAAAAGTGGGCAGGAGGCGAAGCCTTTAAATAGAGCCAGTTCAAACCGATCCTTAAATACCGCCGGGCTGAAGAAAGAGACTCTTGAATCCATCCCAGCGTCCTCCGAAAATAAATACGCCCCTGTAAAAATAGCACGATTGGCCATATTTGAGAATCCAGTTATGGCCGGCACTGACTCCTTGTTTTTCCCGTACCCTCTGCTCCTTCTGGCAGCCGGGCTCTGCCCCAGCGCCAAAGTACGGACGCCTGGGCTGTGTTCAGTGACCCCTGGACCCTCGGCTCCTCTTTGGGGGATTTCTGCTCCGTGGTAGCATTTTGGCCACTGCTGTGCCGGGAGGGGGGACGGGGACAGAAGCCCCTTTGTTGGAAGTGCATGGAGGAGGGAGGAGTGAGCTGGAGGCCGAGGCAGGAGAAGAACCAGCCCTCGATGCAGGGCTGCCGTTCACTGTCCCCCCTGTGCTCTCGGGCATCGCCGTCTCCCCATCCCTGAGGAGAGCAGGGGTTGCTCCCGATGGGCCTTGCCGAGGGACAGGGGAGGAAGGGGACTGTTTGCAATGGAATTTCGTGCCTGGAGCTTGCTGGGACGACCTTGCGTAAAAAAAGACTGCAATCGATGGAATGAGGCAGCTGAGTCCATTAAAGCAAGAGCTCGCTCTGCTCTGCAGCAGCTCAAAATATGGGGATTTATCATTTTGCTCCCTCCCTACCCTCCTGTCTTCGGATCCTGGTCTCGGCTCCATCCCAGTGGAGCATGTTGTTCTTGGCAGACTCTGTTTTGGGGGAGGTGGAAAAGGCACGATTGCGAAGGGCTGCTCTGGGACTGCATCCCTGTTAGGGAGCAGTGGGGCTGTGTGTGAGCAAGGATCACCCACATCCAGAAAAAGACTCTCTGAGTTTAAAATAACGATAATTAATAAAAATGTGCTTTTGCTGTGTGCTGAGGTATCCTTTTTGGGGTGCTGGAAGAGATATGTGTTTATATAAAACGATGCTCAGCCTCTTCCATTAAAATATGCTTCAGAAACACTTTCCAGTGCCTGGGAGAAAGGACACACCAGTATGGGCAGAGCTGACTGTGTTAAATCCAGCTCCGGAGCAGTGGCTGGGAGGAAAGCGGGCAGACAGAGGGGAGAGATTTTGGTTTCTCTGCTTTCCTATTTCCACATTAGCATGTGCATTCAAATGCAGGGATTTAAGGCAGATAGGAGACCGTCCTTGCTTCCAGGCCTGCTGTGCCCGGGGAGAAGTTTTCCAGGCAGCTGGGCCAGGTAGGAGAATAGGAAAAGAAATAAAAATACCCTTCCCCCCAGGACAGTGCTGCTGTGCCAGCAAAATCCCGCTGTAGCCATCCTTATAATGGCAAAATGGTGCTTCTGCTGAGCCCGCAGATTTTGCAGGAGGCCTTGCCGTCGGCAGTGCCAGTGGAAGCACAATTTGCTCTTCAAACTGCATCCATGCTAAAATCGCTTTGCTGATAGAGATACCGGGATTGGGTGCTGGAGCGGTTCCTGCCCTGCTCCTCCCCACTGCTGGGAGGACGATGGCTCCCGGACCAGCAGCGGGATTTTGCCTGTGGGTCAACGAGGCTCTTTTTGGTCACGTTTTGATGCTGCAAGGAAAATACCATCGGTGTTTAATGGCCCTTGAAATCGCGGTTCCCCCTCCCTGCCCGCCCAGGGGATGGTTCGAGGGGCTGAGCAGGGGGAGCTCCTTGGGGCAGGGGCTCGGTGTAACACCGGGAGGAATGTGGACGGGCCGGAGACCTGCCTGGGGGATGTTTCCCCTCCCTTGGGGCCCTGGTGAAATTAGATGCTTTTTGAGACGTGTTTTCAAGCAGAGCAAGGAGTGTGCCTGTCCCGGTGGGGCTCGGGGAGGTGATGCTGGCCTGCACCGGGCAGGGATGTTGTGCTCGGTCCCGTCACACTCTGCTCTTCACACCCGGCATCCCCGGGGGTGGAGGAAGCGCTGGGCCGTGGAGTGATGTCCCTGCAGCTCCCTTGGGCTGGCGGCCAACTCGTAGGCTGTGAGGAAGGCAGGGACAGTCTCTGGGCTGAAATGGTAGTGGAAAAGGGACTTGTGCATTTTTGGAAGTCTCCCACCATAAGCTCCTGTGTTTCTCTGATGCCCCAGTGAGTTTTCCCAAGGTCCTGGTGGATTGTGGGGTAGTATCTCCATCCTTCAGGAGTGGTGGGAAGGAGTGTCCACCCTGTCTTGCAGCCTCTGTTGAAGTGTCCATCCCCAGCAGTGGTAGCTGGTAGGGATGTTGAACTTGGAACATGGACAAGAGCCCAAGGGCCAATGTGGTGACGTAAACTTACTTGGAGCAAGGTCTTGCGGGATCCTCCGCTGTGTGAGAATTTTCAACACCTTCCCAGGTGAATGGACGGGAACCTGTCCCTGCCTCTGGTACACAGGGCTAGTAAGGTGTCATTTATTAGCGTGGTTTCTAGCAGCCCTTCTCCCACTAGGAGCAAGCCTTGCCTCTTAGCCGGTACAGTGTCTTCTTAGTGGAATTGGAAAACCGCGGGTCCCATCCCTGACTGATGGTGTGCCAGAGAAAATCTGATCCAGAGGATGAGCCAGTACTAGAAATCCTAGCCGGGGGAGGCATGGGATACTGGGAAGGTCCCCGGTGTTGGGGACAAGCTCCTGCTCTTTCCCAGCACAGCAGCTGTTGGAGAAATGGAAATCGCTGGGAATTAATCTCGCTGCAGACGTGGTTAGCAGAGCAAGGCTTTCGCAAGGGAAATTTTAGATCTCCTTCCTAGGATAACCTAGGGTAAAGCTGAAATTAGTTTATAATTATATAGTAAATAACCCCCCATCTTGTCATTTCACCATCTTCTGATGAATATGGAAATGAACATTGTTAAGGGGAATTAACGTCATTACGGCAGCCTTCCAGGTGAGCGCCTTGCGGTTCGGCCGCAGCTGCGACCGGCGCGAGGGTGTCGGATCATCTCCTCGAGCTGGGGTTAGCGCCCGACGAGTCCAAACAAGGCCCCGTGTGTTTTCACCGTGTACTAAACTGGTCCAGTTAAAGCTCCGGGCGGGAGGTGGTGCAGGGAATCGGGGCCAGCCTGGCATGTGCTGACATGAAAGCTGCCGTGCCGGGACGAGGAGATGTTGGTCTGGGTTAGGTAATGCGATCCAGCATCGCCTGCTCGAGGTGCTGAGGACAAGGGAGTGCTTTGTTCAGCCTCGCTGCTGAAATGGAGAGCACGGTGTGCCCTGAACAACCTGAAAATGCAGGCGGGGTGGAGGAGCCGAGGGCAGACCCGAGTTCCCTACGTGCAGAGCCAGGACGAGGGAGCAGTGCTGTGTCCAGCTCCACAGCCTCTCGCTGGCTTTTCCAGCTGGGGATGCTCTTTAAAAAGCAAAGTTTGGGAGGGGACTGCTCCAGCGTGGCTGCCTCACCCTGGCCACGGGGATTTGGCGGTTTCCTTCTCCCCACGTTTCCTCCCAGCCCTGCGTTTCTGGCTGGCTTCTCTCCGGGATGGCACAGCTGGATGTCTGCAGGCATCGCGACGCACCCACCGACGCCGTCTCTCTCTGCTATTTATTTGTTTTGCTTATTTTTCACTTCTCTCCAGCTCTTAAACACCCAGGGGGACAGCAACCACACAGCCCCTTTAGCCCCGTCCCCGTCGGCGCTGGCTGGGGGACGCGCGGCGGGAGCCCCCGATGCGGCAGCGCCGCGGCGGTGACAGTTGGGCTCGCTCCCCACGCCGCCAGGATCAGCTGTTGGGTGCACAATATGCTCCCGTTTTCCTCTCCAGCTGTTGCCGCTGCTGACGGTTATGGGAAGCGAAAGGTAGTTGAGAGTTTGGCATCGCTAAATCAGGGAGGTGATGGGCAGAAAGGAGGGGCCGAGGGGGGGCTCGGTGTGTCTGAGGCTGGGTTTTGTTTAAATCCAGCCAGACTTGCAATAGTGGCAAAAAGATTGAAGTGACCTTGGGAAATAAATTTTATTGCTGGCGTAACAGTGGCCGAAGAGCCATTTTGAGGGAGCTGGATGCAAGCAGGCAAGCCAAACATGGTGGGCTCGGAGCAAGAGAAGGTGCAGTGTTCAGTAGGGAATATGCCTTTTAGAGGAATAGCAGAGATTATAAGGCACTCAACCCTGTCTCTCTGGAGCTGTATCCCCGGCAACTTCTGGAAAGATTGCTCCTGCTTCTGCCTCCATCCATCTTATCCTGCTGCATCTTTTTACCTTCAGTGGTTAAATGTATTGCCCCTGATTCCCTTCATGCCCCCATCCCTTCTCAGCAGAATTTCCTGTGGCTTGAATATGCTTTTAATACATTTGATTTAATTGCTCTTAATTAAAAAAGAATTAAAAGTAATGACGGCAGTGGCCGTTGTGCTGGGGAGGAAGGGTTTTGGAGGGATTGGGCTCCGTGCTGCTCGCAGGCAATGCCGGTCACCACGTGTGAATGAAGTAGCTCCCGTGTTATCACCACGCAGTGTGTGTCATTGTGGTGTTTGTGTCCTGCTCTGCTGGGTGTGGGGACATCCCACACGCCGTGTCACGCACAAGCCAGGTGGATTATACTCCAGTGAGTAGAGATCTGTGCGGGTGAGTAAAGGTGGGTGCAGACACCTTGCTGTGGTGCCGGTGGAAGGCCCGGCTCCTCTCGGAAGGGCAGGCACACCATGCCTGGCTCCTGGCGTGTGCAGCGTGCTGGGGTTTCCCTTTGCAATCCCCGCACTGCAGCGGGGCTTTCTCCCTAATGAGATTAGTGACACAAAGCAGCAATTCTTCTGCTACTTTTAATGGATGTTCAGGGTTTATGTGGGATCGGAAATTCCTACTTTCATCAGATGAGCCCTCTCTGTGACTATTTTGTGGACAGATCTTCCTTTCCTCATCTGACATTCATATTGGCACAAGTGTTTTAGGCTTTCCTGTCCTGTTCCTCTGCCTCCTGTTCTCCTGAGCCCTGGATATGGTAGATTTTACCTTCTGTCCTGCTTTGAATCTCACTGTCAGCCCAAGCTGCTTCCATCTTGTGGAGGATGCGAAAGCTCAGTGGCCTTCCCTGGACACACTGAACACAGCTGGAAGGAGGGAGAAATTAAAAAATCACACTTGAACCATTTTTGCAGGTCCTTCTTGGTCTGCCTAGTTGAGATGAGCAAGCACATATGTGTGTGTGTGTATGTACATGTATAGGGCACCCATGTAGTCCCTCACCTGACGGAGGGCTGGCTGTCCCTGCCTGGTGACATCGAGGCCAGCTTGGCAATTTGTCAAGAGCCCAAGGGCTGTGCTTCAATTTGAATACAGATTTGCATAATTCATCAGGAATTAAACCACACTGCCATAATATTTGCCTCTGCGTTTATCTCCCATTATCGGCAGTGGGGAGGTGTGGGGTCCTGGGTGTTTGCTGGCTGCAGACACCCCTTTGCTTCATGGTTTGGCGCTTTTTTGGTGCAGAAGAGGTGCTGTGGGCTGATGTTAAGGAGGATGTGGGAAGGACAGGAGCCTCTGGAAGGAAAAAAGGCTGAGTGTGGGGTCGAGAGGAGAGGCTGAGCTTTTGAGCCTGGTTTCCTAAAGAAAAAAGTCTTAACGAGATTGTGACCCATGTGTGGATCCCTTTCTTCCATCCCTAGATGTGTGCAGCCCATTGCTGAATTGTTCCCAGGGTGGTTTAAGTCCCTGCAGATGCTGTGGAGGTCAGCGCTGGGCTCTGGGAGAGGGATGCATTCGCTCCCGTGGCACACAGAGCAGCACATGTGTGTGCATCCATCTTCACCTTGCACTTACCGTGTCCTGGCCCTGCCATATCCAAGTGGGAATCATGAAGCTGGAGCTGATGAACACGTTTTGGCCATTGGCGATGTCCTTGCTGCAGCTCTGGGATGTTTCTCGGAGCCGGTCCCCTCTTCCTGCCAGCCCCCCGTGTTGTGCTCAGTGTCTGCTGAGCACGCAGGCGTTGGTGATGTTGTGCCCAGTCGGATTGGGGGCTGTGCCTCAGTTTCCCCATGCACTGCTCCCTGCTTTGCAAGGCACCCCGAGAGGTGCTGAGCCACGGTAGCCACTTTGCAGACAAGAGGGTTTAAAATAAGCAGCGACGGAGGCTGCGTCTCCCGGGCTTTGAGTCATCCCGGCTCGTGCTGCCTGTGCCTGGCAGGAGCCTGGGAGGCAAAACAAACCTGCATCCAGCTGCCACCCCCCTGCCAGATGTTCGTGGTGGGGTGCCTGGTTGGGTTTCAGTGGTGGACCTACCAGCGGAGCAGATGGAGCTGCTGTGGGAAGATGCCACCTCTCTGGTGGCTGTGGTGAAATCCTGGTGGCTTGGGGCAGTCTCCAGCTTGGGGACCTGCAGTTGGACCACCTGGTTTCTGGAGTAAGGGGTGAGATGAGCAGCCCTGGCCTTCCACTCTGCGGGCTTGGGTTTGCGGAATGGGGGGTACTGAGGCACCTTCCAACACTCCAGGCTTTGGGCATGGTGGGGATCATTCTGTCTGTGAGCCGCCACGGTGCTGGACAGGAAGACAGGCAGGGAGGGACGTGGGGGTGATCCTGCAGTGGATCCCCACCCACCACCCCACACAGCAAGAAGGCAGCCAGGGCAGTGGGTGTCCATGGCCAGCGATGGGAAGCCGAGGGGAGGAGCAGGCATGTGGCATTTACCTTTCTGTGGATGCCCGGCGTGCATCTGCAGGGCTGGTGCTGGTGCTGCCCATCACGCAGCGGTGTTTAATTTCTCAATGGGAGGGCAGGGAGATGATGCTGCACAGTCCCATTTAACCTGCTGGTGACCTGATCTTAAGTCATTGTGGCTGAAAATAGACCGTGTTCCCTCCAGGGCACGGCTAATGGTGCTGGGAAAGCTGGGATCTCTCTTTGAAGGCTGATTTAATTGCTGCTGGCAGGCACTCAGTGCAGGTGATGTGGGGACCAGCACTGGTGCCATCCCACAATAACCTCCCCCACAGAGCTCCTGTAGCTCTCCTGGCTCTGGCAGCGAAGGGTAACGAGCTCTTTCCTAATGAAGGCACGGGACAGAGCGTGGGTGGTGCTGGGTTAAATATGTGGGCAGGGCTTGGGGAGGGGGGGCTCACTTGTTTGTATTGTCTTCTGCACTGAGTTTGGGTGATTTAAATAATTTTAAAAAATAATCGAGTGGTCTAAATTTCTGTGCTTAGGAAGGAGGGGTTGCATCTGTATCAAAAGTGTGTGCCCTGTGCTGGGAGCAGAGTCAGCCTTAGGCCCCCCGTGCTGGACACCAGTGGCTCAAGGATCTTCAACATGATGAAGGAGGAACCAGGGCAAAGACATTTTGATGCTGTCCTAGAAAATCAGGAGAGGAAGGCGAGACTACAGTCTAGCAGGCAAGTTCTGCCTTCCTGGGGATTCTACTAATCAGTTTGAGAGTTTAAATTACTATTTTTTCATTTCCCATACAGCATTTTAGTAAATGTGAAACTGAAGACCCCACCAAGTCGCTCCTTGCTGTTTGAGGAGAGCTGTGTGGTTGTGTAGCAAGAGCCTGGAGGTTTCGGTGGACCCCCATTGAGGTGTCAAATTTAATTATGCCAGTGGAAAAGAAGAGATATCCGACATGGTGGGGGATTTCAGTCTGGGGGCATGCGGGAGAAGCTTCTACTGTAGCAGCTGGCAGTGACCCGGGAGCGTGGACACTGGTTTGAATGTCAGGATTAATGTGGGACCGGATCTATGCTTCCCAGATCCTGCATTTCAGGCTATGTGGACTGGCTGTGCATCCCATCAAGAGTCCCACTGGGATGGTTTCCATCCTGGCCCCTCCAGCGACCTTCACTCTGCCAGAGCAATTAATGTCCCCAGCTGGGTGGCTTCTTGCTGTCCTCATGGGGGGACTGTTGGTAGGGAGCTGGTGGGTGATCTTGTGGGAGATCTTTGGGGTGTCCCATTGATGTTCTTCTGAGGCACTGGCATACCTCAGATTGCCTTTGTTTCCCTACATGGTGGAAACTGAGTCTGCAGGATGCCAGAGGCAGAACTCAAGGCGCAAGCACCAGTCCCTTGAGCCCTTCCAGCCACTTCCCATTTTCTCCTCCTCTGCCATCTCCAGGCTGTTGGGACTGTTCCAGCTCCCGGGTGAGGAGGTGAGCTGCAGGGCTCAGCCTGACTATATTTATTTCCACAGGGAGGCAGGGAATCCCCCCATGCCCTGTGCTCACACCCAGCCCGTCAGTGTCCTCTGGCTGTGGGGGGCTGGTGATTCATCACGAGGGTGGCACGGCAGGAAAATCATGGCACAGCATCAGCACGGGGGAATGGCAGCGGGAGGGCTGGTTGGGAACCCGGCGGGAGCGTGCAGTGTTCCTGTGGTGACGCAGCTGCGAGCGATAGTAAATATTGAGCAAGAGCCACTTAAAAATAAAGTGGCCTGGACACGGATTCCCACACGGAATAAAACAAAATTAAAAGAAACAATAGAGAGCTGTGCTGAGCTAGAGGGAGAACTTGCCTTGGCTTTTAAGGTAGTGATTTTGCAGCTGAAGGAAGGCGGCACCGCGCTGTTCAAGCCAGGAAAGGCTGGGAGTGTGGACCCCCTGCCGGAGGATGCTGTCTCCGAACTCGCCAGGGCCCTTAGAAGATTAAATGGGGAGTTAAATTGTCTTGGCTGTTCTAGATCCTGGGGATGGGATTGAAGGCTTTCAGGGAATGCAGAGAATTGAGGCTGTAAATTAGGGCTTTGAAGCAACTGCCAGTTCCGTGGCATGGGGTGTAAATACGGCTGGGTCTGTTTTTGGGGTGGAGAGTGCTGGGTTGCGACAGCAGCTTGGGGCTGCTGGGGACAGGGACAGGGACTGGCTGCCGCTGCAGTGCAGGCACATCTGATCCGGGGGCTCTGGTTTCAGCCCGGCATGTTCAGGGGCTCGTATCGCTGGTGTCTCGTGCATGGCACGGAGTCAAAGCGGCTCCGGTGCCTCGGGTGTCACTAGAGCTGCCCTGGCAGGCAGGGGAGGAGGTGGCAAAGATTTACCCTGTCAGCACTCCAGGCTCGCAGCTGTTTGCAGCCATAAATGTGTGCATGAGGAGTAGCTGCGGCTGTGCCTCGCCGAGCTGTGCAGGGCAGAGATGGGGAGGTGTGTGCTGGAGGGGGAGCCCTGGAAGAGTCTTCCCTGGGAATCTGCTGCTTCTGCAGGGAGAGGATCAGGGATGCACCGATGACGGTGAACACGGACAGCTGGTGCTGGTGTGGTGTCTGTCCTGCCTGTGATGGGAGGGGTTACTCGCTGTGCTTGGACTTTCCCCCCTTCCCTCCCCTCCCTTCCTGCCGGGGCTGTGAGGATGTAAGCGTTTATCCAGCTGTTTGTGGCGCGGACTGTTGTCCCAGTTGGCTGCCTGTGGGGCACTGCGAGCCGGACTGGGGAAGAGGTGATCGTGCTCCCAGCCAAGGGCGGCTGCAGCTCCTGCTCCGTGCGGAGCCCAGCAGCCAGCTGAGACCTTGGCTGCAGCGGGTCTGCAAAGCTCCCTTGAGTGCCCAGAGTTCAAAACATCCCATGGAAATAGACCCAAAGCCTTGCTGCTGTGTTTCCCAACCCTGCTGGGCTCAGATTGGAGGGTCCAAGGGGCCAGGTTTTTCATCTTGGGCCTCAGCCCCTTGCAGAGCACTGCGTGGTGCCAGTGTGATTCCTGGCAATGTGTCTGTCCATCACAGACTGGGGAGGGTGGGGCGAGATGCCGGCAGTTGGAAATATTTCATAAGTGGCAGAAACGTGTAACGGGCAGATGGGGGAGAGTTACTTCACTCGTCCCGGGGTGCTGGGGGCTGCTGGTCTTCCGGTGACGGGGCTGTGGCTTCTCGGGCAAGGGTGGCTTGTGCCCAGGGCTCAGCTTCAGGGAGTGCTTTGCAGCCAGCATCGCATGTGGCCATCTGCTTGCCTGTCCAGGCCACTGGGTATGTCCAGCTGCATTGGGCCTGACTAAAGGTCTTTTCCAACTGGAAGGCTGTCCCAAGGCATGAGCAGAGGCTGTGTGGATGCTGCTTCTCCCTGGTGCATTGGTGCTGCTGGCTAGTTTGGAAAACATGGAGCTAGACCAGGAGAGTGAATACCCTGTTGAGTAGCGCCTCTTTGTTGCTCATACTTACTGTCCTTCACCCTTCATGGGTGTCCAAGTGAGCTGTCCTCTCTGCAGCAGGTTGGCCGCCAGTGTGCAGGGCAGCATGGGGATGCTCTGAAGATGCCAGCTGGTCACCTGCAGCCGAGGAGGGATGGAGCAGCTTTCCCAGCGCTGGCACGCACCTGTGTCACGTCAGGCGTGTAGCCTGGCTCGTTGGCAGGAGCCGTCTACACCGGGGAGATAAGTTCAGTTCCATGATACTGCCTCCGGTGTGTCCTCCTCTCTGGCTCTTTCCCAACTCAGGTTTGGCCGACTTGTCCAGCTGGGACTGACTTTTAGGCCTGAGATCTGTGGGGGCCAAGCTGGGGAGCCTCACAGGTTTAGAACGCTGGGTGACCGGCAGTGGCCTGCGCTGCTGCGGGCATGGCTGCCCACCTTCCCCACCTCTGCCCACCGATGCTTTCTGTCGGCTCCCTCCTCACAGGGAGCAAACCCCAAGCGGGCTGAGCACGTGGGGTCTGTTTCCCTCCCACTTCCCCCAGCGCGACCTCCGGCCTCCAGACGTTTGGTGTGTGGTTTGTGCGGTCGCTGGTATCTCATCTCCTCATCGGTCACATCCCCTCTCGGTGGTGAGTCACCCGGCCGTACCTCTTCCCCCCAAACCCGTGCCGTTTTGGAGAGCTGAGCAAAGATGAAGAAGATGTTTTCAAGTGGGCTGACACATCTGCACTCGCCAAGTTCCTCTCATAACAGCCCTTGGTGATTTATGTCTCAATTGAGCAAAACAGGTATGTTTTATAATCTTGGAGCTGGGAAGGAGGGGGACGGGTGTGCTTCCACTGGAGCATCACGGGTTGCATTTTGACTGCTGACTACAGGGATAAGGTGGTTTGAGGGATGATCTCTGTGCCCTACACCCTTATTCCCTCAGAGCCGGGCTGCTTTGGATTGTGTATGTCCATGGTGGCATGAGGTAAGTGTTGGTGCCGCCTTTCCCATGCAGTCAGAGGCCATGCTGATGGGCACACACGTGTGTTTGGCATGGTGTAGCTTGGCAGGGAAGGGGGGCACAGCCAGTCTGGGCTTGGCCGTGCTGCCAACTCGCACCTCCCTGCCTGTGCCGTGGTGCCAGACCGCCTCTGGGCAAGCAGTTGGCTGGAGGAGCGTGGCTCAGCCTGCCGAGACCTGTCGGCGTGTCCCTGGGCAAAGCGGATCTTGCGCTGGTTCAGCAAACACTCTGGCCCCGGGCAGATGGAGATGGTTGTGGTTTCCCCTTTTCCCCTCCCTTTCTCCTGGCACAAGCCCATGGTTGGGGTGAGCTGTGCGTTGCTCACTGCGGTAGAGTTTCTCCCCTTGGCATCGCTTTCTGGCACAGAGATCCAAGGAGGGAGTGACTCGCCCGCGGCTGCCTCCTGCGAATGCAGCTCCTCAGTGCATGGAGGAGCAGCTTCACCTCCAGGTCCTGCCCGGGGCACCGGGACAGCAGGTTTTGGGCTGTGTGTGAGTCTCACACCAGCCCATCAGCGTGGCTGCTGGAGGGCTGTATGGGGGAAGGGATGCTCTGGCAGTGCCTCGAGGTTGGATTTGCATTGAATTCATCTCCAGGAAAGTTGTGGCTCGGATCCCTCCTCCCTGTCCCAGCTCTGGTTCCTGGCAGGGAAAAAGCCAGGTAAATAGAGCCTAGGCAGCGTCTCTGGGCACTTTGCAAGGGTAAACAGTGTCGCTAGTAGAGCCAAGGCTGGGGTTAAGGTGATTCTCTGGTTTTGCTGCTGGTCAGCTGGGTGATGCAGACGAGTCACTGCACCTGCCTGTGCCTCAGTTTCTCCACTGGCAAAGCTTTGGATGTGTTTTGAGCTCCTTTGCTGGGCTTTCCAAGGTGCAGCGCTGCTGCCATGGACTTGTGGGAGTCACTGGGAGGGGCTGCCTGGTGTGAGGTAGCCTTGGGTCTTAGCTGGTGGCATCAGCTCAGTTCTGCTGCTGTTTCACAGCTGACATGGTGACACTGCCTTGCAGGGTTCCCAACCTGTCCATCTGAATCTGTTCCCAGCTTGGAGACTTCCCACTCCTTCTTCTGCTCCTGCAGCCCCTGAGCTGAGGCTGGGTCATTGTGGTGGGATGTGATGATGCCGTCTGGGGAGGAAGCACCAGAACATTTGGGGCTGGGACTGAGCCTGTGTTATCCCTGGGCAGGATAGGATGCCACAAGCAGGGAGATGCTGCAGTAGAACCAGATATGTAACTGGTACCAAAATGCCTCTTGGGGTACCTGTAGCTTAAGCCATGTGCAGGTGTCCCTGTGCTGGATTGCAGGGATGGATTGTGTCCTCTCCAGAGAGCTCTGCAGGTGGCTTCGTGTCCTTGTACCATGTGCAAGTGGGGACATGCCATCGGCATCTGCGCTCAGTGGTGTCTGCAGCATGGGCTGTGTCTTGCCATGATCTCCATGCTGGTGTTTCCACCTGCTGGAGCAGCTGCAGCTGGGATCGATGTCTGGCTGGGAGAAGGGGCTCACACGTAGATGTCTGTGGCCAAAGCCTCCGGGCTGGTGTGGCATGGGGTGCTCCAGGGAGTTTGCCATGCTGCAACCATGTGCTCTGCCAGATGGGACTCGCGTTCCCTCGGAAATGTGTCGTTCCTGCTCCAGATGCTGGCTCACTGCCAGCCCAGCCGTGCCGGCGCGGTGACGGTGACACGGCCAAGGCAAACATGCCGTAGAAAGGAGCTGCTCACAGTTAAGCCGAGGTGGGTGCTCCTGGGTTCTACCCAGCTCCCTCCAGCTCTGGAGTAAGAAAAGGTGTTTGGAAGTGCTTCAGTGTGAAGGTTTTGGGGTTACCGAGGAGAGGCGTGAACATGTGTGCACCTTTGCAGCACCGTGCCCAAGGTTAAACAGCAGGTTCTACCTGCTGGGAGCGGGTTCTGCGTCGGACTCCTTGGGCACAGCAGCTCCCGTGGTCCTGCTGCTGGAGGGTTGGCGTGTGCGGGTGATGCCGCTGGGATCTGTCGGGCGATGGATCCGGGCCAGGAGCTGTGCGGAGCACCGCGTCGGTGAGGCACATATGCCGGGATGCAAACATGTACGCGAAAGAGATCCTGGCTGTCTAAATAATGTGAAATATTGACTAGCTCTCGCAGATGGTGCTCCACGTGCAGCTTCGGGGACTGAACTTCCCTGCCTCCCCTTGGGTTTTGGTGTGATGTCGTTTTGAGCCAGTTGAATGCTGGACTTTTGACAGACTTGTTGCTTTCAGTGGGATCGTTGAATTTTGGGGAAGTTGGTTGCTAATGGGGGACTGAGGGGAAGGGAGGAGGGTTGCAGAGAGTTTGACTGGCTCCTTCAGACTCTCCTGATGGCTTTTACTCGGTTTTTAAACGATGGCACGGACTGAGATCCTGGTTCTGGCAGAGGGTTGTGTTTGTAGTGTTGCACGAGTGTCGTTTGGTGGCAGTGTTGGAGAAGAATTGCTGCCTGTATCCAACAGTGTGTATTATTACACCTACTATGGTGATATTATTCACTGAGGAAACACTGGTGATGACAATTTGCATGAGGTGTTGCTGGGGGCCCGGTGTCCAGGACTTCCAGACCACTGGCAGCAGGGTTGTGGGGACATGCTGCTTTCCTATCAGCTCATGAATATGTGTCACGTTTTCTGCTGTTTTGCCTTCGTGTGGGATAAGATGCTGGGTTTGGATACGTGAAACCGTGCTTTGTGTGAGCTGCTCTGGAGGAAGCTCTCATGTTTTCCTAAAGCCTGTACCCCGTGCTGGGCACCTGCAGTGGGGACGGGCTGTGTTGGCAAAGCTGTGCTGGCAAGAAGGTCTTATCACCGCTCTGGAAGCACTTTGGGGAGTGCCCTCACCCACAGGTCGCTGTACTTGAGATAAAACAGCTTGTCAGCCAGGTGGTTTGGTCATTTAACCTTCAGGTGTCAGGCTCTGCTCAGGAAGCAGCACGCTCTATTTGCTGCAAAGTTGGAGCCCTGCAGAGGTCCCCGGGGCAAGCAGTGGGGGTCAGTAGCCGAAGTGGGGTCCCCAGGCAGTGCTCCCCGCGCTGGGCTGTGTGCGCTGTGTGTCACCGCGGGCGCCGGCGCCGCTCCTGGCGTGTGAGGGACCGGCAGCCACAACAGTCTGTGCTCCTGCGGGGCTCGTTCCAAGGCAGCGTGCTGCTTGGGATAAAACATGTTTCCCTCTTCTGTTTCCCATTTTCTGCAGGCTTTTCCCATCTGCCTAACGGTCTCTACCCGTCTTACATTCCCCTGAGCCACCTTGAACCTCCCAGTGCCGGCAGTCCGCTCCTGGCCCAGCTGGGACAGCACAGCCTCTTTGAGTCACAGAAAGGTGAGTCTGGGACCCTGTGTGCCCTTCCCACTGGTCACCCCTGGGTGCTCCCCCTGTCCTTTGGGCTTGTTTGGCTTTTGGAGCTGTGAGATGCTGGGGTGTTGGGAGTGAAGAGCAGGAACTCCCTGGGGTGATCATCCAGGGATGTTTTCTGGGCTTAGCAGTACCAAGGTTTTGGATGTGGCTGTGCCGTAGGGAGGCTGGCCAGGCCCCTCCTTGAAGCCCCGGTGTGCATCAGAGGCAGGGCTGTCCTGCATCCCACATGGAGGGACCTGTTTGGTTTCCTCTGCCCTGGGCCTTCCTGTCTGAGACATCCTTGAAATCTGTTCCTTCCCGGTTTGCCACCTCTTGCCTGTCTCTGTGTAGGGTTGGAGGCCTGTGATAATTCTGGTTACTTTTGCTCTGCAGATGGATTCTACCTGTCCAGCCATGCGGGCCAGTCCGCTTTGCACCCGCAGCCTCCCCTCTCAAGGACCGTGGGCAGCCACACGTCGAGCACTTTGCTCCGGGAAAAGGACATTGGGCAGCTGCACAAGAGCTCGAAAGAAGGCCTGAAAGACCCTGGTGGGAAGGAGCGGCCATGCCGGAGCGATCTGTCCCTGCCCTTTGCCAAGAAGGAGAGCAAGACGAAGGAGGAACCCCGACCCCGCAGCGTGGTCGACCTCACACAGGACACCAAGCCCGACAGCGACCGGAAAGTGAGTGTGGTGGAGAAGGCGGTGAAGGTTGGCGAGCGTCTCTCGCCGTTCTTGGCCGAGCACATGCCAAATCGGGGTGCAGGCAGTGGGGAACCCAAGTCCAAGAACCCGCTGCAGAGCTCTTCCCTCAGCAACTGCAACGGTGGCGGAGACCCCATGCTGAAGGTCCTGGGTGCCGAGCAGGACCGCTGTGCCAAGGATCCTGCTCGGCACGATGAGAACATGAGGCCTTCTGCGCACGCCCACGCAGAGCGGCTGAAGCGAGGGGAGCCCCTCCTGCCCTCCGTGGGCGCTTTGCACGTCTCCTGTAGCTGCCCATCCCCGCACCCCTCACAGACGGGGAAGATGACGCCGGCCACAACATTCCCTCCACAGCCCGTCCATTCCAGCATGTACACCATCTTCCCGCCGGCCAAGGAGCTGGGGAGGGAGCACAAAGTCATCGCCCCCACCTTCGTGCCTTCGGTCGAAGCCTACGACGAGAGGAGCGGGCCCATCCAAATCGCCTCGCAGGCCCGTGACAACAAGGGGAAGGACAAGGACCTCGGCAAGGTGGGGGTGCTGCAGTCGCCCACAGAGCGGTGCCTTGCAGATGCCTCCCGCTCACTCTTGTCCCAGGACTTTTCTTGTCACAGTGATGCCAAAAGGATGGAGGTTCTGAGAGAGAAGGGTTCGGTGATCAGGACGAACTCCATGGCGCTGAAGAGGCAGGTCACTTCAGAGCCCTTCCTCAACCGACCGGGGCTGGGCTCTCCGGAGAGCAGGGAGTTCCTGGCCTCCAAGGATTTGCTGAAGCCGAGTCCGGAGGCAGAGCATCGCCCCTGCGAGCGGGATCGCTTCCAGCGATCCAGCTCCAAAGAAGCAGCAAAGGTCTATGGCACTTTGGACTCTTCCCGGCACCTGGACCACGGTCAGCTGAAACCGCCGGAGCAGAAGTGGAAGCCCTTTGAGATGGGCAACTTTGCCACCACGCAGATGGCGGTGTTGGCCGCGCAGCACAACCACGTCAGCCGGGTGGAGGAGGAAGCCAAGAAGGTTTACCTCGACCCCAGCGGTTTGCCGCGGTCCTCGGTGGTGGGCTCGCGGGGCGCTGCGGACGTGCTGCACCCCGCCTCGCACGGCGAAGGGTCGGCCATGCAGAGCCTCATCAAGTACAGCGGCAGCTTTGCCAAGGAGACCTCGTCCCGGCAGAGCTGTGGCAAGAAGAGCCCCTTCGGTGGTTTGGGCAACGTGAAGTTGGACTCTGCGCAGCTGGGAGCCTCCAAAGTGCAGCAGCTGCTGCTGCAGCAGCCAGCGAAGCAGCTAAAGAGGGACCCCGAGAGACCTGAGAGTGCCAAGTCCTTCGGCCGTGAGAGCATTGGCTCCCAGGGCGAGGTGGAGGTGAGGCACTTGCCCGTCGGCATTGCTGTGGCTGTGGCCCGGCAGAAGGACAACAGCAGCAGCAGCAGCAGCAGCAGCAAACTGGGGCCCAGCTTGGCAGACCGGGATCGCTCGCTGTCTCTCAGCAGCATCAAAGGTAGGTTTCCTAGGGCTTGTCTCAGGGCTTCCCTGGAGGATGTATTCCCTGGGAAGAGCAGTCATCCAGTGCAGGCTCTGTGCCATGAACTGAGTTTGGCACCCTCAACTTGCTTTGCCTCCCTTGCCAGCCAAGGCCATATTGTAAACCACAGTGGGAAGCAAGATTGCCTGTGCAAGAGGGTCAGTCCCATGTCCCCACTTCCATCGCCTCTGTCCACCTCCGAGGACAATCCCTCTCCATATGTTCGATCCATTAGCAAAGGGAGTGACAGAGAAACCCCTCAAACCACCTTTGTTCTGGTGTTGTAATCTCGTGGTTTTGATTTAAGATGTGGTGCTGGCAGGAGGGGGATGGCACCAGAGAGATTTTGGTTCTCTGCTTGGCCTGTGTAGCAAGATAACGCCTGGGGGCTGCCCATCACGGGGCTCTGGTGTGCCAAGGAGCGATGCCAAAGCGAGCGGCTGGCGAGCAATGGTTGGCTTTCCATTTTTAGCTTTTGCCTTCCCCATTTTCTTCTCTTTGCCCCCTTCTCCCAAACCTCAGTGGCAAGCAGCAGTTCCCTCAGCCAGCAGCCCCTCTGTCCATTCCCATCGCCTCCCAGTGCCCTCTCCACAGTCGGGCGGGAGCCGAGCGAGGCCCTCGTGGGCAGCACAGGGAGCTGTTTGTTCAGCCGTTCAATCGTCCCAGACGCTCCCAGCTTGCGTTAAATGTAATTTACTGAGCCGAACTAAAAGGCTGCAAACAAGGGTTGAATTCTGGCAGGCCTCTGGGCTCGTTGCTAAGTGATGCAGTTGGCTTTCAGACAGAAAACAAGACTGCTTTTCTCCTCCTCTCGCCCCCCAAATGCTGCCCCCCCCTTTGTGTGCCAGGAGATATTCGCCTAATAACATTAGCTTGCTTGCGTTGAGTGGACGGTGCTTGAATGTTTAGACCTTTTAAGAAGGAGAAAGCAGGCTTTAGTTGGCTAATCTGTAGTATTTGGCAAGTAAAATGCAAGTATTTAGTACTGGGCATTGGTTGTCAAGGGAACGGACCTAAGCCTTTCCTCCATGCATAACTGATTGAATTTTTCTATGCAGTCTGTGCGTCATGTTCATATATATAGACAGAATGATCATTCACTGTCTGGACAATCATCATTCTGTCCAGAAAAGGGACTGTCCTGTTGGTGGGATGGAGACTGGGTGGGAATTAGAGGTTCTTCAGTGGGTGTGTTTGGATGGGGGATGAAAAAAAGATGATAAACTCATCTAAAAATAATGGAGCACAAGGAATGTAGATGGGAGAGGGAGGAACGATGGTAAAATAACAAAATAATGTGTTCTAAAGAAAAGTGTTGGGCTGGGGATCAACTCACCTTGTGCCAAGGAAGAGAGGGAGTCTGTGAGCTCTCCAAGGGGTTGCTCCATACTGGTGACTCCAAAGAGACAGCTGGGCATCGATTTGGGAAAACAAATAAGAAAAGGGGCTCCAAGGGGGGAAAACCTGGGCTAGGGTGTGGAAAGGGATTTGTGTGTGCATGGGGATGCTGGCGAAGAGGCAGCAGAGGATGTTTGGGCTCCAGCAGGATTTGGGCAGCAGATGTTTGGGCTCCAGCAGGAGCTCTGGTGCTGTGGAGGTTGGGTAGTAAAAGTGAGCAATGGAGGCTGCATGGGGCATCGTTCAGTGAGTCAAGGAGGGGCTGGCTGGGGACAGCCACTGCACGTGGTGTCCTGGCAGGCTGAGAGGGAGATGTGGTGACCCTGGAAAGTCCTTTGGGAGGGAAAGCTGTGTGCCAGGTTTTAAAGCATCTTTGTTTTCTGCCTGGAGTCCATGGATGGAGCCTTGGGGAAAGGAGCTGGGAGAGATGTTGTCTTGTTCCTGGATTCCTTCTGACAGTAAAAGCTGAGGGAATTGGAGACTTGACAGCAAAAAACCCATGGGCTGTCCAGGTTTGTGGAAATACACACTGGAGCTCTCCTTGAAAAGACTGCCTGTCAGCAGAATAGACTTGATGTTCTGAGATGCTTTCCAGTGTGCCAAATCATATCCAGATGGGAGAAAGGGAGCCCTGGGAAGGGCTGCTGGGGTGCAGTCCTGGGAGGCTGTGCTGCACTGCTGAGCCCTGCAGGGTGCAGAGCATGGCCTGGGCAGGGGACGTGCTGGCTGGGAGCACCAGGATTTGGGAAGAAGCAAACACCTTACTCCCGGCCCTGTTGGACTGGCTGGGTGCTTGCTGCAAGCAGGGCTGGATTTGGGAGTGGATCGCACCACCAAAGCATAATGTGGAGAGGAACAACAGGCAGTTGTGTGAAAAATGAGTATACAAGAAAGAAACTTGGGGAAAGAGTAGGGAAAAGCAAGCTTGAAATCAGGCAACTGGTGTGAAGACCATGAGTAAAGGGAATACCTGGTCCTGGCAGAGACAAGCTCACTGCTGTGAAGGTGCCTCTGACCTCTCTCAGATGCAGCTGCTGCCATGCCAGGCTGTATTTGCAAGAGCTGTTCTGATTGTGGACAAGTGGTTTCTCCAGCCAAACATCCAGCCCCCGCCTTTTTGGATTCCTGCCCTCATCTGCCATATGTGTCCCTGCCTCATCAGACCCTTTCTTGTTGCATGTCTCAGGGGGGATGCAGATTCCTGCTAACAGGTTGAATTGCAGAGTAGACAGTTGTGAGGGTCCGTATTGTTGGTTCTGCCTGTTGCAGAAGGACAGGGATTTGGAGCATACCCAGTGCTCCCAAACTGGTTTACAAGATCAGAAAGTGCTTCAGAAGGTGCAGAGATAAAATCCTTCTCCTCCCTGAGATGTGCTAAAGCAGGACTGTGTGATTTGATGCAGGATTTAGTTGTATCTCGGCTCTTTCTGGGATGTGAAATCTGCCACTGTCCTTCAGCGAAGTGGTGCCTTTGGTCCTGTTGCTCTCAGGCTGATGGCTGTGCTGTCTTGGGAGACCAGACTGGCTGGGCAAGTAGTCCCTTGATGTCCTGGAGACATGAACTTCAGAACATGTGCGCTGGGGTGCTACCAGGAGAATATTGCTTTAGTGAGAATATCTTGATCACATGGAGAGCCTTGCCTCTTCCTTCAGGATTTGAACCTGGAACATCCTTGGGGATACTGGTGTTTGTCTGTGCTGGCTCCCAGGTACTGCTTCTCCATGCCCAGAGGAGAGGGGACAGCTTTGTCCAGACGGTTTCTCCTGTCTGATGGTGCTGGGTTGTCTCTTAGGGCACGGACGCTCCGAAGATGACTGTGGGGACGAGAGGAGCCGCCACCGGGACAGCCACCTGCTGGCAGGGCGCTTGGAGCGGGATCAGGAGAAGCTGCTCAGGTGAGGGTTGGAGGAAGATGAGGTCTCTTGTCATAGTGTCACAGGGCAAGCTCGGGGACAGCCTGTCCAGAGAGAAGACAGGATTGCATCCATCCTGGTGTAGGTGCTGGCACCAGACTTGCTGGTGCAGAGAGGATTGCTGAGTGGGGTATGTGGGACTACAGGCAGATCCTGAGTCCTCAGCAGAGCAATCCTAGTAGACAGCTGCAAATCCATGCCTGCTCCAAAGAGATGGAGAGATGGGATATTTTATTCTAGACGTGGCACCTCCATCGCAGCTCTCCTTGAGTGACTGACCCTGGTTTGCAAACACTCATTCTGCAGGCCGGTCCACACTCCTGGGCTCCTCCATCACTCAGATCCTCCCTCCCTTTCTCTCTCTCCTCCTCCATCCCCAGAGAAAGCAAGGAGCTGGCAGATTTTGCCCGAATACACCCCTCCAGCTGCGCCACGAACGGTTTGAACTCCAACCTGATGGTGACAGGAGGCCCAGCCTTGGCAGGCTCTGGGCGCTGGTCTGCTGACCCGGCTTCGCACTTGGCAGCCCACCCCTGGCTCCCCAGGACAGGGAGCCCCTCCATGTGGCTGGCTGGCCATCCCTACGGTGAGTGCCCTGGCAGGGAGCAGTGTCCATGGCGTGTTCACACTGCTGAAATCCAGGGAGAAGTGTTGCTGCATGCCCAGTGAGGCTGCTTGCTGAGCACAGGGAAAAGGGAAGGAGGTCTTTTGGAGCAGTAGATGACTTCTTGCGTGGGTAGAAGCTGCCTGCATCCCCTGAGTTGTGACTTCGGTGTTTTTTCTTCCAGGACTTGGTCACCCTTCCCTGCACCAGGGCATGACTCCAGGCTTCCCCCCTGCCATGGGGGGAGCTCTCCCTTCCGCCTACCAGTTTGCCCGAGACCCACAGTCAGGGCAGCTTGTTGTGATTCCTAGCGAGCACTTGCCACACTTTGGTAAGGATGTGAGCGTGTCCCTGAGGACCATTCTTTGACAGCTGTGGGTTAAACAGACTTTGGAGAGGGCCAGAGAGGAGCATACATACCTGTGGGGACCAGCAGCCACAGCTGTAGGGTGGGTGTGAGCTGGCCTCTCGTTAGGTGTGTTTTGGAGATGCAAATGTGTAATCTTCAGCAGTGGCTCTTCATCCTCTGCAGGACCCTGTAGTGTTTGAGTCTTTGGTGAGGAGAATCTATTCATGGGGTCAGCCCTGGACAGTCAAACCAAGGGTGCTAGAGTGCAAAGCAGGTGCAGTGACCCCAGGACCCAGGGGTGGTGGGAGTGGGGCTGCCGAGGGCAGGACAGCACACTTCCCCCTCTGCATTTCTGGTTGCATTTCTACATAGCCCAATGTTTAGCATCCCCCACACTGTGGGACTGGTGTAGAGACATTTGCCGTGAGTGATCCTGAATCCTCTGGTTATCCTTACCCTGCTGCCTCCCTGACTGCACCTCTGCTCATTCCGCAGCGGAGCTGATGGACCGGGCACCCCCGCTGTGGCCCGCTATGTACCCCCCGACCAGGAGCTCCCTCCAGCACGCTCACCAGCTCCAGCTGCTCTCCCATCAGCAGCTGCTGCGGCAGCACGAGCTGTACATCCTGCAGCAGCAAGCAGCCCACGCCATGGAGCTGCAGAGGAGTGCCCAGCTCGTGGTATGTTTCCAAGAACTTCTTGCTTGGGTGTGAAACGAGCCTGAAGTTGGAGTGTCTGGGGAGAAGAAGCAGCTTGCCTTTGCGGCAAGTTTGTCTCAAGGGTATGGATGCATTGAGTGATCCTGCCCTGGTCCCTGGGTTATGAAGCATTTGGTGCATCCTGCAGTTAGAGTGGGTTTTGGAGACGTTTGGTATGGAACCGTTAAACAGTGCTGTCAGGGGAGCTGCCCAGCAGCAGCATGACCTGGATTTCTTCCCTGGGCATGTCTCTCTATAATTGAGTGGTTTCATCTCTGGTCACCTCCAAACAAACCTCCTGAGTGGTACAGAGAAGCAGCTGTTACACTGGCTCCTGGAGACAGCTTCCATTCACAAAACAGTTTTGGAAGTCATGAGCTTTCATTTGTGTGTTTTACACCTATTTCATTTTTATGGTGGTCTTCTGGTTTTCAGCCTTTACATGTGGGTTTGTTAGGCTGGAGGCTTGGAAATAGAAACAGTTTTCTTGGATGCAAGTGAAAGCTGAGACATCCTTCTCATGACTCCTGCAGCTGGGAATTTGTAAAGAAGCTGTTGTAGATCAGTGCCACCCTTTGTCAGATTGGTCTTCAAATAGTCTTGCACTGGGGAACTTGTGTTTTATTCCAGTGCATATTTGATAAAAGCATGTTTTGGTGTTACTTGGTGGTAGGTCAGTGCCACTTTCCAGGAGATGTTGTGCTGAGTTTTGCTCTCTTATTGTCACAGGAGAGATTGAAGGCAAACGAGCAGCGTGTGGATATGGAAGAGAAGGTGACAAAACGGAGCCTGGACAGTGCCAAATCAGGCCTTTCCTCCTCTGCCCCCGGACTGGTGCACCGAAAACCACCTGTGCTGTCTCCCAGCGCCTCCACGTCCTACAGCAAGGCTGTGAGTCCACCTCCCCTCTCTCCCAGGGCCTCACCCGTGTCTGTGCTCAAAGCTGAGGTGATCCAAAAGATGGAGGAGCCACCTTCGCAGCCAGCCTACTCCTACCCCGCCACCCCCAGCTCCCATCCTTCCAGCCCGCCCCCCGCCTCTCCACCCCCTGCCCCTGCCATCCCTCCAAAGGAAGAGGCACCCGAGACTGTGGAGAAGAAAGACCTGGAGCTGGAAAAAGAGGCTGCCGGGCCATATCAGGCCTTGTTCCCAGGTAAGAGAACCCTGCTTTGGCAGAGTCCCGTTGTGTTTGTGCCTGCCTCCCTTTTTCTCCTTGGCTCTTTCCTGCTTCTGTCCCTTCCCCTAGAGAAAACCACACAGCTCCTCTAAAAGGCAGGGGAGAGGGAAGGAGCAGGGGTGGTGTGATGGACAGGGATTGATGCCTGGGTTGAGGGGTGCCTGGGGCTGTAGGCTCTCTTCTTCCCTTGGGTCGAGCCTGGGTTGGTTCCTCCAGGGCTGAAGTCCCAGTGGGAGATGATGCAAGAGGCAGATCTCTCTCCAGTAGCAGGACAGTGCTGGAAAGATGCAGAAGGGACCTCTGGGGTTCTGCTGCCTGTGGCAGCTTGGCCAGGAGAGAGGTGCCCAAAGCAGTTACTGCTTGAGAACAGGCAGAGACCAGAGATGCTGGAAGCAAAGTGAACCATCTCTATGCCTTAGGGAGATAGAATGTGCTTTGGAGACCCAGCCATTACACAGCCTGTCCCTTCTGATATCTTGCAGAGATCCCCCCTGGATATCCATTCCAATCCTTGCCTCCCTCCTTTGGAAGACACTATCCCTACCTCCTCCAGCCCCCCGCAGCATCTGACGCGGATGGCCTGGCTCCTGACGTCCCGCTGCCTGCT
The DNA here is from genome assembly GCA_013400975.1 of Atrichornis clamosus. Lineage (NCBI taxonomy): Eukaryota > Metazoa > Chordata > Aves > Passeriformes > Menuridae > Atrichornis > Atrichornis clamosus. The sequence continues at coordinate 28,962 of WBMZ01011629.1, read as the reverse complement.
GAAGGCTCTGAGCACATGGAGCTTTCCTCAGAGGTTAAGCCCATCCGCCTGTCTCCGTCCAAAATCCTAGAGCCCATCCAAGCAGCAGCAGAAGAGGAATCCTTGGAAGAGAGGGTGAAATCAGAGGTGCAGATGGAGGAAAGCCAAGAAGGCATCTGTGAGCAGGACATGGGGACTCTGAACATCACCACCTCCGCAGCCGTCCCGGTGCAGAACGTGGACAATTGCAACCTCCTGCTGCATCAGGGTGAAGCCCTGGGTGCTATGGAGCAGGACCAGGAAGACCTCCAGAGTTGCCCACCTCCTTACCAGGTTGTGGCCTGTCCTGCAGAAGCAGAGGCTGAGGCAGAGAGCGGGAGTGGAGCAGAAACCTGCTCCATGCACATGGACTATGACGGTTTGCTCGTGCCTGCGGAGAACGAGCCACCGGAGATGGACTTGACGCCCCAGCGGGAGGAGGCCCCTGTAGCCATGGATCTGCAGAGTGCCGATGTGTCCCGGGCGAGGGAGTTTCCCAGCCTGCCTCCTGCGGAGGAGGAGCAGGGGCCAGAGATCCCTTCCTACACAGAGGAGGCGATCACTTGCCAAATCCCAGATCTGGACATCAAGCCGGGTGACCCACTGGCTGGGATGAATGCTTTGGTGGCTGCTACAGAAATGCCTCAGGCTTGTTCCTTGTTGACTTCCACCACTGTCGCTCCATCCCAGATGAAGGTGGAGGTGTTAACTGACCAGACCCTGGAGCACTCCTTCCTGCAGGGCATCACTTTGCTGAGTGAAATTGCAGAGATGGAGCTGGAGAAACGGAAGCAAGAAATGCAAAGTAAGTTGTGAGTGTGGATTCTGGTCAACTTTGGGCCAGATTGGGTCTCCCAGCATATGGTCCCTGTGCTCTCCATGTGGGCAGAGGAGCAGACTCACAGGTGGGATCTCTTAACAGCCTCAGCTAGGCAGCAAGGAGAGCATTGCCCTGAGTTGCAGGAGTGGCTGGTACTTTGGATGGGGTTGGAGCAGGGTTTTTGCTGCAGTAGGCTGAGCTACGTGTGGCTTTTGTACTGCTCTCCCTTCCAAAGGCCCTCACCATGTCTAGACAGTTTGTGGTATGCGTAGTGGAAACGGAGCCCCGGTTGCCGAGAGCTGCCAGGGTAACACCCTTCTGGCAGGCACTGAGTCTGCAGTCTGTTGGGGTTTGGCACCAGAGGCCCCAGTAGCTCCGGATGATGCTTTCCAAGAGCTTGGCAGGTCCTGAAAAGAATCTCACCTTCCAGTAACTTCCTGAGGTGAGAAGTGATGGGAACTGCCAGTTACACCGTGGCTGAGTACAACAGGAGATCTCAGGTGGGGCGCAAAGGTGGCTGGGAGGCTCCTTGAGCAGCCATGGTCCAGGAAGGGCCATCAGCCCCTCCTTGTGCCTGTTGGAGAAGCAGTCTTGGAATGTGAACTTCTATAGCTTTTTTTTCTGTCCTTCCCAGCAGGTCCAGAGAGTTTCCCTGTCCGGCCAACGCTGGAGAGTTTGCTGGCTGCCAGCACCCACATGCTCATGGAAGTACTTTCCACCCCCTTTATGGAAAGTCTGAAAACCATCCGGCTGCCTCGAGAGCTGAATCCCAACAAAAAGTACAGCTGGATGCAGAAGAAAGATGAACCAGTAAGTAGCTCTTAGTGTAGCTGAGCCTGAAAAGCCCCAGTACATCCAGTCACACAGTTTGCTGTCCCATCTCCAGTCTGGGGGGCTCCTGCTGCTCCTCTGCATTCGGCAGAATGAGCCAGTGCTGCCCTCACGACGCATTTCTGGGTGCTCAGGAGTTGGTGGGCTGCAATTCAGGCTCTTCCCTTGTTTGTGAATCAAGGTGCAGCAGGACCCTCGGCAGCCCTGGAAGTGGTGTTTGTACTATGAAACCAGAGGAATTGTGTGTTACTGTTTTGGCAGGGGTATAAATAAAGACAGTGGCAGGAGGGTTTTAATTTGTTTTTTTTCTTTGCTTGCTCTTCCCCGTGGAAGAGATTGACAGATTATTTTGTAACTAGCAACTAAATTTTCCAAGATAGAATATATTGCGATCTGTTTTTTTCAACAAGGTAAAAGAGCATTTTATCCTGCAGGTTTTTTCCCAGGGTTGCAGTCCCTCAAAGCTGGTACCATCCCATGCATAAACCACAGAACATCCTTGCTGATTTTTTTGGATACCACTCAGGGGCTGTGCTTGTGGGCAAGGGATCCCTGCTCCCCTGTCAGCACCAAGGGCTTTCTACCAGGCTGCACACCTTGGCCATTGCCAGGGCACCCAATGAGCACCCCCTGGACCTGTCGTGACCCTGTTGCTCCCTTTTTCCTCCCCACCCCAGATGTACTCCATCAAATCGGCCATCGAGAACATGGACGCGATGGAGCTGGACTACAGGATGAGGCTGGCGGAGCTGCAGCGGCGCTACAAGGAGAAGCAGCGGGAGCTGGTGAAGCTGCAGCGCCGCAGGGACTCCGAGTAAGTCGCAGGCTGCTCACCTGGTCTTGTTTTTTTCCAGCTGGGCACTTTCACTGCCTCTCGGTGCGGGAGAGAAAACCGCCCTCCGTCCCTCCCTGCCTCCTCTCCTCTCCTCCTGGTACATCCCGCCAGAGCTTTGCACAGCACACTCCTAGGCTATGTGACACGACAACCTGGTAATTGGTGACTGCAGCTGGGAGACTGTGTTAGAGACAACCTTGGCTTCAGCAGCTCAGTTTAGCAGTTGGTGGCAGGCGAAGGTTCTGGGTTGGCTCCCGTTCTTGCTTGCTTTCTTTTAATTATTTTCCCTTTTCCTTCTTTTTGGATTTACTTTCATTTTTTTCCCTGTTTGTTTTGCTTTTTGGTTGCAAAATTTGCTTTTGCTTTTTTTCCGCCTTTGCCTTTTTTTTTTTTTGGTTTTTTTTTGTTGCCTTGGTTAACAGTGAAGCGTGTGGTTTTTTTAAAGGGAAAAGCATGACGAGAAAAGTAGAAGCTTGGCGAGAAGAGGCCCTGGAAGGCCCAGGAAGAGGAAACTTGGATCAAGCGCTCTGTCACCCATTAAGGAGAGAGGGAAGAGTGACAGCAAGAGTGGAAAGTAAGGCTGGAATTTGGGGAAGATGGGAAAATGGCAGGGTCGCTGCGCCAGGGTGTTACTTGGGGAGAGCATCTCGGATGCAGCGGGGACCCGCTGTGTTGGCAGGCCGGCTGCTGGCTGCAGTGGTGCTGTGGAAGTGCGTGCCTTCAACGTGAGCGTGTCCTTAGAGTGGGAATACAGTGCCAGCATCCTCCTTCCCTGCAGGTAGAGCACGTGTGTGGTGCTGGGTGCAGGTAGGACAGGCGGAGTTGAGCAGCTGTGAGGTGATGCGGAGCAGCCGGCTGGGCAGGGAGCTGTAGGGAGCTTTTGGAGTCAGGGAATGCGTCCTCGTGTGTTTTCAGGAGAGCAGATGGTGCAAGCGGGTGCTGCAGAGCTAGTTGTAGGGATGTTGGTGTCAAAACCAGGAAGGACAGGGGCATTCCAGGTTATCTACCTTGCAGAACCTTTCTGCTGTGTTTCTTCTGTCTTCCTCTCTGTTCCCTGAGTCAGTGGGAGTTGGTTTCACCTGACCTCTCTCTTTTAAGCATCTGGATCATTCTCTACTCTGCTTTTTTCTCTTTTGCGAGTCCAGCTGCTCTTGTTTGGATGCCTGAATCTCACCACCGTTGACCATCTGACCATGCATAGATGGCCTCTCCAATGGGAAGGCAATTCCAAGCTGCCTCCCTGCGTGCTCTGAATTTTTTCAAATGTCCTTTCAAGACGGCAAATCAGATTTCAGGTGCCCAGCTCCCACTGACCAGCACTTCTCTCCTCTTGGTGGCTCTGCTGTTCGTGTTTGGGTGGCTGAACAGGCTGGAGGCATCCGGAGGTGGCTGGAGTTGTGGATGTGTGGGCGTGTGATGCTGTTGCATGTGCGTGTCCCTGGATCACAGGAATGCCGGAGCAGGCTGGCGTGGGAGGTGGAGGTGCACCTTCAGCCAGTGTCCAGGGCCTGAGGTGTTGGTGTAGCTGTCTGTGCAGGTCAGCAGAGAGGATGGAGGGGAAGGGAAATGCCTGGAAGCTGAGGAGGCTGCCTCATGTTGGTGGCTTTGTGGTGATGGTATGACCAGCAGGCTTAGTGTGAAGGAGGTAGTGTGTGAGAGCTTTAAATGAAAGCTTGGTAGGAATCTTGAGGTGTTCACTGATCATCCATCAGATAGTTACTGGAAATGGCTGGGGATCTGGAAACGATGTGCTTATAGTCTCACCTACTTTATTTTTTATTTTATTTTCTTATTTATTTACCCTCTCCTTTCCCCCCAAATCCCCAATTAAGTCCAACGACGTAGATCACAAATGCCTTTCACAAGGGGCCAGACTTGGAGTCTGGAGTGAGCCAGTCCCTGCAGTGCCTTTGTCCCTCCCTGTCACCCCGTGTAATAGTTCCTTGCCACTTCCTGTTGCATACCTGAGCAACCAAAGCAAGTGTCTGGGCAGTGAGGCACCTCCCTCAGCCTCAGGAGTCTCTCTCTGCACCTGCGGAGTCCATGGAAGTAGAAGTGGGAAAAGACCTTAAGGGCCAACTCAGCTGTCAGTGCTTCCTGTTGCTGCTCTGTACCAAATCAGGCACTTTTTGGTGGCTGTTATCAAGACACCAAGTGCTTCCTTTTAGAGACCACCTTGCAGGTCTCTGATTTCAGGCACCCTCATGTGTGCTGGTGGCCAGGAGTGTACACGAAGGGCTCCTTGGCTCTCCAGTTTAGTGGAAAACCTTGTCCAAACTGCTGTCACTTCACAGTGGATTTGGCTCCTGCTGAGGATCCCCAGTCCTAGGAGGCCTTTAACCTCACTTCTGAGCTTGGTGGGGATCACAGGGAGGAAAGCCGCCCACCTTGACCCATCCTGTGCTTGGCTTGCAGACTGAGCAAGTCCTTGTTGCTCTCTGAAGACTCTGAGACTGGTGAGGGCATGAAGAAGAGGCACAAAGGGGCCCTCCCGGAGGAGGACGAGGATGTGGAGAGCAGCAGTGGCAAGATGAAAGGGAGGAACCTGAGCTGGGAAGAGCACGATGCAGCTCCCAGCTTCTCAAATGAGGTCAGTGCCCTCATGGAGCCATGGGCCAAAAGCCGATCCCTTTCCTGCTCTGCTGGTGTTGGCTTTGACTGGATAACTCCTCCTGATCTTCCAGTGTCTGCTTTCAGTTCACGTGGGTTCAGATGCTCCTCGTGAGAGGGTTGTGTGCAGTGGAGGGGCTAACATTGGCTCACAGAGGTTGAACCTCTTTGGTAGGCAGCAAAGCCAAGTGCCTTGGAGGTAGCCAGGGCATTCTGTGCTGCACTGGCTCTGAATCCAGAGCAGGGCTTGTCTTACCCCTGTGCCTGTTGAGAGAGCACAGGGGAATGGACCTCCCGAAGCGAGGGAGGAAAGGAAGCACAGCCTTGCTATTTCAAGTGCTATTTCTTCTGCTCCTGTTGAGGCAATGAGATATTTACTGGAGCTTTGAGCTCCTGATGAAATCCAAAATGCATACAGGCAAAGTACTGAGTTAGAGCTGCTGTTATCTGGCTGTAGCACATGTAAAATATATTTGCTTTTTTCAACAAGCAAGAAAATGCTGAAAAGGATGTAACAGCCCTGGCTGTAGTGCAGTGGTGCTGATGCTCATGCTGAGAGGTATTTGGGATTTTGTGGCATCCCAGCCTCTGGAGCTGGTTGATTATGTGGAAATCCATATTTATTTGGCTGGGTTTTGGGTAAAGAAGATTTTTAATCCTTGTGATTTAGAGAAAAGCTTGTAAAACGAACCCAAACATACCCTAAAAACTAGAAGGTGTTGAGAAAAAAGAACTCCAAAGCATGTTGTTCTATGAACATATTCTTTTGGAAGAACATTCAGTTTTTCTAAGTTAATGTTGCGATTTTGTAGTGCTCAGTAAGAGTAATTGTACTGTTTGCTGACATCTTCCTCTTCTTCCTCCCTAGCATTGTGGTGGATTATGGCAACTGGGGCTCAAGACTTTAATCTTGAGGCTTTATTAACTAGCATGCATGAGACTGTGAGGAGGGCTAGTAAGATCCCTCAGGTCTGCCATGATACCTGCTCTGTGTTCACCTGGTCTCTTCCTTTTGCCTTGGCAGTTAAAGCTCAAAAAGAAGAAGGTGCCGTCAGATCAGGAGCAGCTGGCCAGCAAGCTCGACAAGGCCCTGTCACTCACCAAGCAAGACAAGCTCAAATCCCCCTTCAAGTTTGCCGACAGCTCTGGGGGAAAGCTGAAAACCAGTGGAAGTGGCAGCAGGTACCTCCCAGCCCACGAGGCTCTGCCGAGCAAGGAGGAGAAGAAGAGCCTGGCCAAGAACCTGGGCCTGTCACTGAAAACCACCAAGGAAGGTAAAAACAAAGTGACTGCCAAAATGAAGAAGATGGAGGTGGGGTTAAAAGTCAAAAATCAGCTCAAGGTTTCCCATTCACCAGCAATATCTGAAGTTAGCAGCTACTCCTATAGTAAGTAACCCCTCTTTTATCTCTTTTTTAATCTCTTCTATCTGCTGGGGGGATTGTGGTGGGGGTTTCTGGCTTCTTGAAAGGAGTCTTGGAGATGGGTCTGGTTTTGCTCATGAGTGAAGAGTGACCTCCTCCTCCTCCCTGGATAATGAATGGTGTTGCATCTTTAGGGTCAGCGTGGGCTGTCTGCCCATCCTGCTGTCCAAGGGGTAGCCAGGATCAGCGTGTGTCTTCCTGAGCTGTGTAGTACTCTTCATCAATGGGCAGAAATGCTTCAAAAAAGAAGTTGACCTGTGTTCTTGCTTTTGGTGGGAGTAGACACTCTGTTTCTACGTGTCAGACAGGCACTCAGAGCCTCTGCTCCAGGAGGTGACTGACTTTTGAAGTCCTTATTGAGCTCAGTGGGGTTGGCTTTAGAATTATGCCATGGAATCTGTTGGAAAGGAAAAGCCTGCCAGCCACACTGATGTTCCTGAGCATCCTCCTGCCCTTCAGTGTCATGGCTTGGTTCCTGGCTGACTGTGCTCAGCCCTCCCATCTGTCTCATCAGTGTTTGTCCCCACCCCGCATCAGTGTGGTGATTGTTACTTCTGAACCCAAAGCATGCCCAAGGTGAAGGTTCCAGCAACTGACCCCTATTACAGAAGGAAAAATTTGAATTGCTGACAGTGTTGGGAAAACACTAGAACCAAAGACAGGAGAGTCTTTAACAGTTCAGGCAGACATTGGGGCAGAGTTTATGGTCTGAGACCATAGCGTAATGGTCTCAGCTCACTTGCACACGCATCTTTCCCTTTGCTTGCAGCTATTTAAAACCATGTTAAAACCTTTATGGGGTGTTTGTGTGCATAACAAATACATCTCTTGGTGCAACACCAGTTTAGAAATTTCTCTGATGGGGAAGATGAGCTAGTGACTCTCCAATGGAACAAATGTTTGGCATGAAATTAGCCATTCATACGGTGAAATAGGAGCCATTGTGTCCACTGGAGTTGAACACAGCCTTTGGCTGATAGTGCTGTACACACTACCCAGCAGTTCTGTTCTTGAACGTGTTTCACTCACAAGGACAGACACGTGCCTCCTAACTGGGAGCTCTGGAGCTAATGGAAAGGGGAAGGATGGGCTGTTTCTGGAGCTAAAGCCTGGGCTCATGGCAGAGGGAGCTTTTACAGTGCCCTCGCACTTGGTACTGTGGTTTCATGAAAAAAACTCCTTCCCAGACCTAAGAGAGCTTCTGTCTGACCACTGTGCAGTGAGTGTCCTGGCGTAGGAATGTGTCCCTTTGTCACTCAGTCTCAGTTCAGGATTGTCGTGACTGAGGAGATGGCTCAGCTTTGGTTTTTCAGCTGTGTGCAGGTTCAAGGAAAGGGCCTCAGCCTCTCATTTGGTCACTCAGGCGTGGGGAATTTGGGGAGGCAGGTCGAGCATATGGCAGCACCTCCCATGACTGGTGGGCTGCTCATGTGGAGGAGGAGAAGCGGGACTGGAGCCAAGTGCTTCTGTCTCCTGACCTCATGGTTTTGTAGCTGGAGTCCTGAAAACTTCGGGCATAGATCCAAAGGGCGAGCTGAGCATCCTACTCCCACAAATTTTAACAAAGTCAGGTGTCCAAAATAATTCGTGTATTTGGGCTTTGGGCCTCCTAAACTTGCCATCCCTCGTGTCTTCCTCCTCACAACCCAATGCAGTGGAGTTGGGGAGTGATGGCCAGCCTGGGCTGACACTGAAGAGCAGCTCACGGGCTGGAATAGTCCCTGCCACAGTGTTATGTTGTGAAACTGATGGCACGTTCAGAAGCAGGGAGGTGACAATTTATACCCACTTTCATTGCATCCAGGGGTACCGTATGCTTTTTTGTTCCACTCATCAGATGCCAGAGGGGATGCCTGGATAACTTCTCACTGCCCACGAGGCTTAGCAGCTTTGTAAAGCCATTGTTCACAGGCCGAGGAGTGGCTTGGTCCCTGCTCCGTTCCAGCTGCGCCGCAGAGCGTCTGGGGCAGTGTGTTTGGAGTCAGACATTTGGAGTTAGTCATCCTGCCTTCTTGGCAGCTGGGCTTGCTCCAGCCGCCCATGTTGAAAACCCTCTGCGAGAGCTGGTTCGTGTAGAAAAGGAGATTTAGGTTAAGAGTGTTGGATATCACCACAGTGAAGACTAGTTCAGGTTGATGGTCCAGTTGTTGACAGTGCTGTGCTTTCAGTGGACATTTTCATAGTGGAAATATCTGCCTCATTTTTTTGCTGCTAAGGTAAAGTCACTCCTTGGATCTTGTCTTAGGGGAGGGCAGGAGGTGAAGAGTGTCCATTTGTGATGGAAAGAAAGAAATGTGAATTTCTGTGTTGAGCGCAAGGCTTGTCATGGAGCGACCGGGCAGAGGGTGGACAATGGCAGCACCAAAGCCCGAAAAACCCACCCGAAAACCCCAAACCCCCATTCAGTGATGTAACGCTCTTCCCACCCGCTTTGACCACAGATACAGACTCGGAGGAGGAGGAGGAGGGATCCCTGAGGGACGAGTGGCCAGCACAGCCCCCGTCTGCCGCCAAGCCGCGGCCACCTGGCCTGTACAGCACGACGGCCAGGAAGGGTGGCCGGGCAGCCGGCGGCCCCAGGGCGGCCCCACGCAGTGCGGTGGTGGCCGGGCGGCCGCTGAGGCCGAAGGCGGCGGCGGGGCGGAAGCAGCCCTTCTGCCTGCTTCTGCGGGAGGCCGAGGCGGGATCTTCCTTCAGCGACTCCTCGGAGGACTCGTTCGATCAAGGTTATTAGTTTATAGCAAACGCACCCCGTGCCGCGGCCTTGTGGGAGCGGGGCGGGGGCGAAGGGCCTGGCGGGCCGGGGTCAGCCATTTTGATGGTCGGAGCCAGGGCGGCCATCTTTGTCCTTGGCAGCGTAGCCTGCTTTATCACCCCACGGTTATTTTTTATCCTTTTTGTACCTGTATCGTTGTGATATTTTTACTGGCTGGCTCTTTTAGAGCTTTTATATCGACTGGGTTTTAGTGTCTACCTCTCCCTACTTTCCTGTTCCCTTCCTCCCTTCAGTTTTAACCTCACTTCCTTCCTTGCTGCCACCACCACCATTATATTATTATTATTATTGCTCTTACTATTTTAATTCTTGTTATTTTATTTTGGCATGAGCCTTGTTGAGGTTTGAAAGGAGCTTTTTAAATTACTTTCCTTTTTCTTCCCCCTTTCTCCCTGCCTTGTTCTTTTTCCCCCTCCTCTTTTGTTTTCCCCCCTTTTTACTTTTTCCCCCTCTTTTTTCTTCCCCTCCTTTTTTCATTTTTCCTCTTTTTTTTTTTTCTTCCTCCTCCCTTTTTGTTTTTCTTCCTCCCTTTTTTTTTCTTTCTTTTTTTTATTATGGGGGTACTGTTGTGTGGCCGTGTGACTTGATGTTTGTACTGCAATTTGGTTTACCAAGCTTTATTAAACATACTGAGTTCATTTTTAACTAAACCTGTGTACCTTGTCTCTCTTGCTGTGTCTCTTATCAGGCGATTAGGTTGCCGCTTCACTCCATCCTGCTCTGCATCCCCCTCCTGCTCCCACTCCCCATCAGTAGAACTGGAATTAACCTAGTCTGGGGTACTCTCTATTATTCAAATATCCCTGCTGCCTTTGTCCAGATAAAGCCTAGGCTTCCCCTCCTTCCCCTCAACCCCTTTAATTTAATTTTTATTTTGTTCGCCCATTTTTGGTTTTATCTTTTTCAGTTTGTTTCCTGATAGACTCTCTTGAGCCAGGCACAAAAAGCATGGAGGCCCTCGCTCCTTGTTGCTGCTGCAGGAGGGTGCAGGGTGTATTTAACAGCCAGAAATGTTTCTTTTTAATTTTTTAAAACTTATTTGTCAAGTTTTTGTGTCTCTTTTTGGTGGTGGTTTTTTTTTTTTCCAGATGCTCAGACATAACCCACGGTGTTCAAGGATGTGGCAATTACTGCATTAAATTTGACTCTGCAGTTCCCCTCCCTCACCCTCACCCCAATTTTTTTCTTGCAGCTTTTTTTTTTTTTTGTCAGCCTGTCATTAGTACTTCAGTGGGAAAAGAGATTACTTGAGACTTTTCCTCCAGAGACACAAGGGGTTTCTGTTTTAGAGCGCACTCATTAAATAATAATCATGGGGAAAGGTCATTTTAATGAGCCCTCAGCTCCCAAAAGAAAGTAGCTCTGCTGGGCTGAATGCAAAGCAAGAGCATCCCCAGTTGTTATCTGAGTTACACGGCAGAGCTGGATGTAGCCCAGCAAAAAGCCTTTTAGTGTTTTACACTGCTCAGGGCTGGTAATTGAAAAACAGAGCTGGATAGTTTGGCTTTTGTTTTGTTTTGGTTTTTTTCTTTTCTGAGTTTTTTTTTTTAATGTTAATTTCCTCCGTGCACCTGTTCGGTTTTTCTTCCCTCCGAACCCAACCTCCACAGAAAGATAATGTAAGCTAAAAAAAAGAAAGAAAAATTGATCAAACACAGCAGAAAGATACAGAATGTTGATTTGGTTTGATGCGGCTCTGGGCTGGATCCACCAAAGCATTTCAAAGAAAACCCAAAAGAGAGATATATGTTTCAAAAAAAAAAATCAAAATTTGTTCTTTAGAGAACCCCAGAAGTTGTGGGGATAGTGGATTTTACGTAAGGCTGAGATTGCCACATTTCCATGAAGAGTCTGCGTTAACTTCCATTCTTCCCTTCCCTGTTCGTTCCTGCATCTTTTGTTTGTTTGTTTTGCTGCTGTTGGAAATTTTGAGGATATCAATCCCTTTTCAGTGCCAAGTTCTTGAGGGGTTTTTGGGTTTGCTTTTTGGTTTTGCTCCAGGTAAGCAGAGAGGTAACTTGTCCCTTTGTCTATTTTTCAAGTAACCTGTCTGCTTTATAAAAAAAATAAACTAAAAATCCCAATTTTATGGGATAAGATCTGGGGAGGGGAGGGGATATGGGAGGAGGTTGGGGAATCTGGAACAAATGGGGAAATGCATTCTAAATCCCTTTGGGGTGTCTTTTAACGGTGGGGAAACCAAAGATGCAAAACCCCCTGGGGTGGGAGGTGGGCACGGAGAGGGAGGCGGGAAGGGATTATTGGTTACAATTTGGGGGTTTTTTTTTCCCTGCAAATGAAAAAAATTTTTTTTTGGTTGTTCTTTGTCAGAAGCATTTCTTGAAGGGATATTTGGGTAATAGGGTTTCTAATGGCTTTCCCTGAATACTAAACCGATTAATAACCTCAGCTTTTCTAGAAGTGCTCGCTTTCTCCTTGCAGCTGCTTGACCAACCCTTTCACCCCTGCCCCTATCCATGATGCTTTGAATGTCTGTGTCGGTCTCTTGCATTTGCTCTCACGCTGCACTAAAGAAGCAAAGTGGTTGGCTGGTTGTAGGGCAGACACTTCTCAGCGAGGGTCACTAGCCATGAACCTGAACCTTGACCATTGTTATGTAGGTAGGCAAAATAACTTTTCTTTATGTCATCTGTCAGCCTCAGATGTTTCGATGTTGCCTCCATGAATAATGACACGTAGCTCTTTGCATTCTCTTGGTTATTTGAATTTTGAAGATGATTGCTGTCCACTTTTGACTTTTCTCTGTCCATGAAGAGTCTCACATGGTAGGTTTGCACGTGTGTGTGTGTGTTTGAGGACTCCAGAAATGCTTTGCTGTTTGCAGAACTTCTTTTGGAGCACCCCCTTGGCCCAGCCAGGGGAAGGGTCTGCAGATGGGTCTAAGATGCAAGCCTGAAAGGTTGCTGGGCTGCGGTTCGGAATGTCCCAGTGTCGGGGATATTGCCTGGCCCTGGCCTGCAGTGTCTGTGTCAGAGGTAGGATTAGCTGCAGGAAGACCTGTTTTCTTTCATCTGCTTTGAGATAGATGAGGTGGGGACATGCTGCTTGCTTACAGACCAAACATCACGTTGCCAGTCTGATAAGAGGCAAAGCTTGTGTTTTCAATCCAGTGACCTTGGAGAGGAAACTACTAATGAGGGCTAAAGCCCCCTTTGGAAACCATCAGGATAGGTAATTCCCTGAGCTTTCTGAAAGCAAAACCCATAAGTCCTCCTCCTCCATATTTTGTTTTCCTTAAGAATTTGGTACCTTACTCTCTTTTCCCTGACTTAGAGGATAATTTTACCCCAATTAAAAAAAAAGCAGCTAGGGATATCTGGGTCCTTACATATTCCCATGTGATAGCAGTAATATTTTTAATTTTTTAAAAGCACTTCTGGAGTCAACAGCACAGCACATATGGGGGAGAAAAATCTTTCAATGATGAGAATTGGCTTATTTGGGAACAAAAAAGATACAGTCTTAAATTGGACATTCAAAAATAAGTAACTTCCAGAATTTGGACAGATCCCAGAAATCAGATGTTAATGACCCAGTAGCTGTCTAAAGTCTGCCTGTACTTAGCCTGCTTTGTATGCTGAAGGCCTGCTTGGTGTTACGAGAAGATCATGCTATTTATTTTTACAATGTGAAATGACTGTTTTAAGTGTGTGTTTTTGCTCCCTCCCTTCCCCAACCTTTCCTCTCCACACCCCCCTCAACCTGTCTTGTTACATACATCAGTCTCTAAAAACCAAATTGCTTAACCAGTTTCTGTTCATCATTAACAAATCTTCATTTACTGCTCTCCCACAGTAAAATACCATGGCAGCTTAGCTGTTAAAAGCAATGAGAAAACTTAGTATTTTTAACTAGGTTTGGGTTTTAATTTAATGCAGGTAAAAATTTAAAAAAAAAAAATCTTAGGCTCCAATTTATCTGGCATCAGTAATATTTAAATATGAATGTATTGTTTGTTTTGGCTGTGGAGTTGTATGTACACGTGTGGTTGCTTGTGTGGGTATATACACACATATACATGCTCTTAAAAATGTCAATTAGAAAAGATATTTTTAACTTTGAGTATTTTTTTCCCTTACCCTTGCTCAGTGTTAACAGAATTGCTGTTGAAGGAAAAAGTGATTTTTTTCGAAATGTCTTTTTCCCTGTTGCTAAGTAAAAATCACCTTTTCAGGAGAAAAAAAAACCTTGAGGCTTCAATTGTGTAAAGGCATCTGCGCATAGTTAATTTTAAACCCACATAGTTTGGTGGGTTTAACATAGTTTGGGTACAGTAGGAGTAAAACTCCTGCTTCCCGTTAAATACAGGCATCATGAGTCTCTCCAAGGAGCCGTGCAGATGGGCAGAGAGCACCAGCAGCTTACTTGCCATCATGGCCAGAAGTTTGGGGACTTAGTTTAGAAGCACGTGGGTTTGGAGCAGAGCCCCAAATGTCTTCTTTTTGCTTCATTTGTTACTTTTTGTCCCTTGGAAAACCATAAAGACGAGGAGCAGGGATTGTGTTGTGCATGTGGAGTGGGGTTAGCAAGATCTGTCCTCGCCATGAGAGGTGGAGGAGGATAGATCTGTGCTGTGAATGTGTTAAAATGGGGTTATTTCCAGGCTGAAAATTGTATCTCCTGCCGATAAAAATATAAGTGTTGTGGTAAAAATGCTGACAAGGGACTGTCTTCAGTTGTCTCTCCGTCGTGTGACGCCGTGTGCGTGAGGGAGGTTGGAATAACTGCCAGGTACCTCATTGTATCGTGTATTTACTGTAGTGTGAGTAATAGCCACTGCCATCCTGGCTTTTACATCTGTTTTTCACGAGTGCTCCTGAGATACTGGAGCTCCTGGGCACCCGTTTGCCCTTGCTGGTGCAGCCTCCAAGTGCTGAGGGAATGGTGCTGCGGGGCAGTCGGTGTGGCTGAGCCAGCCGGGCTGGACTGGTCATGGAGGGATTTTCCTGCGAACTTTCCCCTTTTTTTTTCCCCCCATTTTCCTCCCCAACTGCTCAGTGAGCCACTCTCTGCTTAGCCAACTCTTCAGATCTGGCATGAAGGGCGGTACAGGTTGATTTTTTTTTTTTCTTTCTTTCTTTTTCACGTTTTTGCAGAAAATTGCTGAATTTCAGAGCCAAATGGGATGTATGGAGAGGGTCTCGCTACCCCAGAGTGTGTCAGTGAACTCAGGCACACTTTTGCTGCTTTTCAGACAGGTGGTTTTCACGTCTCAGAATAAAGTTCATCTGGCTTTGTTTTCTTTTTGGCAAAACGTGGTATAAAAACAGTGTTTGTACCCTCTTTTCTGGTAGGGGAAGGAATCTGATCCCAATTTGCTGTGGATTTTTTTTTTTTCATGTGGTTTTTATGCAAGGAGTGAGCAGGGCTGTGGATTTCTTGGTATTTACTGCAGGACTGTAGGTTTAGTAGCATTTTTATATCACAAGGAACGAGCCTGAGCAAGTGAAACGGGGAGGGATTTTTATGCAGTTAAAAATCAGTATTCTGTGACTATCAGATGTATGCTACAGAGGTAAACTGTCCATGTTAAACAAAAAAAAAAAAGAAGCAAAAGAAGCTGCCAATTACCTCAGTTGATAAAGTACAAGGATGAGAACATTGTTTTCTGATATTCCTGTTCTTTCTAATATCATGGAAAAATAACACTTGTGTTATTGTTGTTTTTTTTTTTCTGAGCAACCAAGTGTTGAGGACGTTTTTATCTATCCCAGAGGGCATATGTGAAAAGAAAAGGATTTTCATGTTCATTCCAGCTCATTTTGAAGGGATCTGGTTTCTCATTTGGCTGGATTTCAGACGCAGGGATAGTGGCTGGTAGGAGCTGGGGAGTGGGCTCAGAACAGGGCTCCTGCTAGTGGTAGAAATTTTCCAGCAGCCTCAATGATCCTACTTAAGCCTTCAATTTCAAGAGAAATGAAATATCTTTTCCAGACCCACTTTCTGCAGTTAAATATATATATATTTTTATAGATCTGTGTGCTCATATATGTGTGTGTATAAGTGTGTGTGTGGTATATGTACATGGGTGTAGTGACTTGCTCACCAGCGCTAACTGGATGAGATGCTGTTAAAATTAATTGCCTCTGAGCTGCTGACAGACTCTGGGAAGTGCTGTAGGGGGGGAGAGGTGCCACTCTTGAAGCATCTTCCCCCAAAATACCTGCTGTATATATACCCCCGAGGAAACCCCCAGCCCACTGCTCTGCAGGTGTCAGCCGAGGCAGGCAGTGAGGCTGATTTCTTTGCCAGAATTAGATTTTGGCTGTGGGCAGCTCTTCCTGCCTGTGCTGAGCTGGGCTTCCCTAGCCTGAGCTGTAGAGAGGGAAATGAAAGGCACAGAGGGTTCTGAAGCAGAGTGTTTAAACACTCCTCCTTGTCTCCAACACCGCCTACACTTTCCTCCCTTATGCATTCCAAATCCATTGCTTTCAAATTATTATTTCTCCCCCCTCTTTGCATTTTTGCCTCCTGCCCCTTCTCCCCCCTGTGTCCCCCTTGCCTCCCGCCATGGCACAGGCTGCTCTCTGGTATTCCCCTTCCATGCTGATCTCTGATGCTGATTACACTAATGGATTTTGTTATGGAGGAAGTGGTGGTGGGCGGGAGGGGAATCCCACAGCTTCCAGGTTGGGATTTTCAAAAGAATTAAGCTTTTAATTCCTCCTGAAAGCTGTAGGGAAGGGGTGCCTGGCATGCTTTTCAAATCTGCCAACACCCTGCTCTTCCCTCCCTTTCCTTGAGTGGGTCGTACCCTGTGTTGCTGTGCCCTTCCAGGGTGGTGGCAGGCAGGGTGACAGTGGCTCCATGGCTGCAAGGACACGGGTGTGTCCATGGCCAGCATCCTGTGGCTCAGTCCTGGGTGGCTCGTGGCCACTTAGGTGGGCACAGAGCAGCAGGAGAGGTGTGCGGCTCAGGTTGGGAATGTGGCTGGTGCGCAACTCCGTGAGATTTGTAATGGGCTCCCTGTTCTCTGCGTGCTAGATTCTAGCTCGGAGGAGGAGGAGGACGACGACGAGGAGGAAGAGGAGGAAGCAGAGGACTATGGCACGGATGGCACAGACAGGCTGTCGTCGCCTGCCCTAGATGAGAGTGGCCTGGGCCTTCTGGCCAGGTTTGCTGCCAGCGCAATGCCCAGCCCCATCGTTCCCCCTCCGCTTTCCATCATCCAGCTGGAGGCCAAGCAGAAGGCCAAGAAGAAGGAGGAGCGGCAGAGCCTGATGGGTGAGACCCATGGTTTGGGTTGGTGGGGGCAAGGTGGAGGTTCGGGAGGTCCCAGCTGTGCTGCAGGAGAGCAGGTTGTTACCCAGCCACCGAGCTGCCCTTTCTTTGCTTTGGCTGCTTGGTCCTGATGCTGAAGGTGGGGAAAACGGCCTGCTAGGAAAACAAGAACCAGTCATGGGCATGGCAGGCTTAGCAGCTGCAGCCGTGGCTTCCCTAGGGACAGTTTGCTGTGGCTTTGTTAAAGTTTGCTCTTCTCCTACTTGGCAAATCCTCTGCAGACATGCTGCAAAGGCAGTCAGTGGGATGCTGCATCCACTTGGACAGAGTGCAGAAGGCAGTGAAGTGCTATTACGTTTTAGGGAAGGAAGCATGTGCTAAATGCAGCTGATCTTGGATACCCAAGAGAAGCAGAGACACCCAAGCAGAAGAAAAACTCTTAATCAGCCCATCCCATCAGCTTCCTTACAGAAACCAGCCAGCGAGACTTGAAACAAGCATTCCTTCCTCTGCTCATGTGTTTGCAGTGCCAGACCCTGGGTTTCTGCCCTGTCTCTGTCTCAGTTTCAATGTGTTGGGAGTTTCATTTCTTCCCCTCCCCATGCCCTGCTGCACAAGTGCCCATTGGTGACATTGTTCCTGGTCAGACAGATCTATGTGACTTCCATTTATAAATTCTCTATTAATATTTATTAAGTGATAATGGAATTTATAGCATGCTTCAGAATGGAAAGTGATGTCCTCCTCAGGAGCCTGGCTTGTTTTAGCACTGTTTCCATGCTATATTAGGCTTTTGCCAACTTGTTCCGACAGCCTCTGTTAAGAATTTATTGTCTTGTAACCTGCCCTCCTTGAAACTGGAAGCATCTAGAAATTACCTCATGCAGTAGTGAGAGAGGAGAAGGAGTGTTTTAGTTTCCAGTGGATTTTTCATTTTGAGCCTTGCCAGCTTTGGTTTTGACTTGCTGGCTCCTTTTCTGTTCATGCTGGGGCTGTCTCAGGGAAAGAGGTTTGGGTAGAAGAGGAGAGCAGTTTCCTGCAGACTGAATTTACCCAGGAAAGCGAGCATGTTTGAGAGAAGGACGACGAGAAGATAGATGCTCTTCTTGCTTGTGCCACGTACATGTTCATTTTCCCACATGAATGTTGTTTGCCTACCTCCTGCCCATGTTGTTGGGTGTGTAGATGCTGCCTCAGTTTCCCTTCTGCCCCTGGAAACATGATCTTGCTTTCCTTTATCAGGTTCAGGGGAACACAGTGAAGGTGGAGAACATTTTGGCATGACTACAGTATTTCAGGCCTCTGGGTACTGCTGTGCCCGTGGTGCTGAGCAGAGGCCAATGTGAGGGGAATTCCATTTGCCACAGACAAAAGATCATTTACCTCCCTTAATTTTAAGGCAACTACTTGAGCCAATAAAAAGACCTGTGGTGTCTGTTGGCCAATGGGAAAAAATAAGCTTGAAATATGGGTTTGTTCCTTTTGTTAAAAGACACTGTTCTCCTGAAACAAAGGTGAAACTGTAGAGGGCTCCGACCAGGAGAGAAGGAAGGATCAGCTTGTGGGGTTTATGCTTGGCTTCAGCTGAGCAGCTCCTTTTTGAGGAGGGGCACGTTAAAGTATCTTTTCTCTTTAGAGCTTCCCTGCAGGGTTTTTTTTGCTTGTGGGAGAAGGGAGAAAATGGAGGCAGGGAACATACTGAACCACACTGCCTGAATGGTTGAGCTTTGGTTTGGAGCAGGGGAGGCTTATTTCCAGGGAATTTCCACAGTGTTTAATGGGTTGGATATGCAGATCTGAGGGATGTGGGGATTGGAAAGGGGAACAAGCAAGGGCTCTGTTGAACAGGCATGGCATTTCTGATGGAACCTGAAAGCTTCCAGCAGGATGTGACCTCTCTTGGCTCAGCCAGGGCTTTGACTGATGGTTAAATCCTTTGCACCTAGGGACAGAGTTTGAGTACACTGACTCGGAGAGTGAGATCAAGATCAGGAAGAAGTCTCCTTCAGGGCTGCTGCGCGGGAAGAAGGGGCCACTGGAGTCCAGCAGCATCCCGCCAAGCCAGGCCTCCAGCAGCCTCGACTCCGGATCTGGGAGCGCTGACAAGGCCAAGCTGGGGTCTGAGAAAGGCCGCAAGCTCAAGAAATTCAAATCCCCCAAGGAGCTGAGCTTTGAGTTTGGGCTGGAGGCCAGCGATGATGACCTGTGGAACCGGCGCCGGAGCGAGCGGATTTTCCTCCACGACGCCACGACGTCCTCGACCATGCTGACATCCACGGCGCCTGCCAGCTCCACCCCTGCCTCCAAACCTGGGCGCTGTGGCAAGGGGGCCCCCATGAGCCCCAAGAAGGAGGGCAGCAAGGGGAAGGAGAGGAAGGAGCTAAGCAAGGTGAGGAATGTGCTGGCAGAGTTGGTATTGGGACACTTGGGAACTGAGGGTGAAGAGAAGGCAATTAACTCCACTAGGGCAGGGGAGAGTGGAGTCTTGTCTCAGCAGTTGTTTGTCACCCCTGTCAGCCCCACCTACACCCAGAGGATCTGTCAGACTTGGACCTGACTCCCAGGGAGTAAAAACCTGTTGTGTTGGAACAGGACTGGTTACTTCTGTCACCCTCCATGTCCCAAATCCATTCTGTTTGGGTGGCCAGAGTCGACAGTCCTGAGCAGAACATCTGTGAAATCTCTCTCCCACTCTCTGCATGACCTTGTCCTCTTGCTGTGGCCCCTGGACTGGCCTTTAAGGTTGTTCACCTCTTATATGGTGCCTTCTGAGGTCTGTCTCTTGCTGGGGGTGACAGTGATCTCTGGGTTACTGACTCCTCATCCCAGCTGGACGCTGGGCTCCCTCTGGCTCCAGTCCAGTTCATGGCAGTGTTATGGAGGAACACTGATGGGGAGAGTTAGACAAGTTAGTTGTGACATGAGGCCAACTGGGATCTTTTTGGAACTCTTTGGAGGAAGATTTGATGGGCAGGAGTTGCTCTCCAGGGTAATGAAAAACTCTTCCTGAAATGAATGAAGCCAGAAAGTAGATCTGGGAAATGTAGGATGTGATGTGGACAGTGAACTAAACGCTGGCTGAACATCATCCTGCCTGTGCATAGCCTGCCTTGCTCCATGTTTTCCCTCTCCCTGGGCCCAGATCTTTACCAATCTTCTCTTTACTGATGGAAGTGTTTTCTTTTTACTTCTAGCAGCGGAAGAAGGGTAAAGAAACACCCTGCTGCTCCTCCTCCTCGTCCATGTCTCCTCCTGGCATCCCCAGCTCCCCCTCTGATGTTCGTGTCAGCCTGGCAAGTGCCCTGGGCTCCACCAAGAAGAGCAAAGCTAAGGTGAAGGCCAAGGAGGTGAAAAAAGAGGTGAGGGGCTGGTTCTAGTGTGTCCAGTGGACTGGAGGGTGGCTGGCAGAGCCCTGCTCTATCCTGGACAGTTGCAGTGTGAGGGAGGGAAAACAGGCATGCAGGTTTTGCCGGGTGTGTTAAAGGCAGAATGCAGGCTTGAGAAGCCTAAAATTCAAGGAAGACTGTCAGGTAGAACCTGCTGCTACCATCTGGTGTTCGTTTGCCTTCATCCCCCAAATTAGCGAGCAGGCAGGATTTTCTCTAAGGCTGCCACGGGGTGGAGGGAGAGCTTTCATGGATAGCAAGGACCAAGGAGATGGTGATGGAGTAGCCTTGCTCAGCACTGGGTCACAGCTGGTTTCTGCTCCACTGCTGTAGCCTGTCAGCTCTCATAACACACATTGCTGTGTTTCTCACATGATTCCTGAGCATGACGGTTATGGTCTGCATGTAACAGCAAGGAAGAGGCGCAGGAACACTGTGCAGAGATGGTGAATGCAGAGCAAAGCTACAGCTGTCTGCTCCATGGCATCTCTCCCAACCTCCAGGAGTGAGGATGTGGGGAATAGCTTTTGGTCAGCTGACAGTGATGCTTGGGGATAAACCCAGCAAAGAGTTGGGGTACACCCACTTAACTGTTCGTGTGATTAACATTCCTGAGGATGGAGGCAAGTTTCTCCCAATATTCTCAGGTTATTTGTTGCTGGAGGAAGGTGAAATGGGATCAGGCTGTTGCCTGTGGTGATCCAGCTGATGCGCTGCTTGCTCTCCTGCAGAACCGAGGGAAAGGAGGAGCTGTCAGCAAGCTCATGGAGAGCATGGCAGCAGAGGAGGATTTTGAACCCAACCAAGACAGCAGCTTCTCGGAGGATGAGAACATCCCACTGAGCATGCTGGTCGAGAGACCACCCACACCAGGTGAGGGCAGGAGGGGCTGGGGGCTGATTGTACAGGTGGAGGAGCTGGGCACATTTCCCAGGGCTGCTCAGAGGAGGACTGTGCTGCTTTCACACATTTCTCATCCAAAGCCATGAGTCCTTTGGATGGAGATACCACTTTTTCAGTCAGTTCAAACCAAGCCTGATCAGAGTGACCCACTGTGACATCTAGGTGAAGGCTAGTCTCTGAGTTGCCCAATTTTCATTTACTGGTATGCTATTTTTACCAAGAGGGAGGAACTTACTAATTACTGCTATTAATTTTTATTGCCAAGAGCTAGCCAGAGAGAGAACCCTTTCTGCAAAGGGCTTATTGGTCTTTTCTTAGGGGATGGTTATACTGGGATTAGAAGTTCCCCTCTCCCTTTGCTACCCCTTTTCCATGTGTGGTGCTCTCTAATCCCCATCTTGCTCCAACACCTCACAGCTCCCCGCTCCTGCATCATTGACAAGGATGAGCTGAAAGATGGTCTGCGTGTCCTCATCCCCATGGATGACAAGCTGCTCTATGCTGGGCATGTCAAGACAGTGCATTCACCAGACATGTGAGTTGAGGGGCTGCTGTATCCACCTGGGATCTGCCAGAGAATGGGGACATAGCTGCTGCACGGATCAATTTGAGGGTTGTGTAGAGCTGGCTGCCCAGAGACTGACAGAGCCTGGCAGGGAGGGAAGGAGAGTTCACTGGTTTATCAGTGCTGAGAGAAATCCAATTACCTCTCATTAAGTGCTCTCACATCCTCAGAGGGAGGCGTTACCTGGTCGGGGTGGTGTCTCCCACGTGCTGTGTGTGACCAAGCCTTTGTGTTTCAGATATCGGGTGGTGGTGGAAGGCGAGCGGGGGAACCGTCCCCACATCTACTGCCTGGAGCAGCTCTTGCAGGAAGCGGTATGTGAGGCCGAAGGCTGCCTGTCCTCGGTGCCCAAGCCCTGTTTTGGGGTGGACAAGGCTAGCTGGAAGCCTTCTCTTCCCCCAGCTGAGGCTGCAGGGATGCCCTGGTCCTGCCTCCATGCCAGTGTGGGCAGAGCTCCCCTTGGTGTGCTCACTGACCCACAGCCAAGCCCCCGCACTGACAGTGGGCACTAGTCCTGTATTCCAGCAGGGACAGTCCTTCACGCTGCCCTGTGAGCAGACAGGAGCCCATTTCCCAGCAGGGAGACTGTCCCTTGCCTTCTCCGGAGCTGCTTTGCTCCATGTCAGGCGTGGTGGGATGGTCTGTGCTGGTGGCAAGAAGGTCAGTAATTGCTTTCCTCTCACCCTGAGCAGATCATCGACGTGAAGCCCCCGTCAGTGCGGTTCCTGCCCGAGGGCACGAGGATTGCAGCCTACTGGAGCCAGCAGTACCGCTGCCTCTACCCAGGGACAGTTGTCCGAGGTAAGGCCACCCTGGCTGCCCTGCACTGTGAGCCTGGGATGCCTACGTGTCCTGAGGGATGTCAGGCTTGTCTGGGAAAACCCTGTGAGTGTCCTGGAGGTCAGAGCCTGGCCTGTTCCTCTCCTCCAGGTCATGCCCGACTCATTCATGACGCAGATTTAGTAACATTCTATAGGTTCAGGAAGAGGTCTGAGCAATTCAGGAGCTTAAAAATATCGGGAACATTCAATACAATTCAGAAAGTCAGAATTGACTCCAAGCATCAGTGATTTCTGAGGCTGTGGAAGTTTTTAAATCACCTGGACACCCATAACTTTGCTTCAGACACATAACTTCCCAGTCTGGTCCCATTATAAAGCCAGTGAATGCTCTGGGCAATTCACCGTGGCTGGTCTTGCTTTTGGGCCCTTGGTCACACTTCATGTGTATAAGGGAAAAATTACTTACGATTTATAAACCAGTAATGCTGATGCAAGAGAGTGGAAACATGGCTTATTTCCCTTGGAGAAAGTGAAAAACAGCAGTTTGTGATTGCTGAGAGTACTTACAAAATGCAGGTTAAAAAAAAAGATAATTGCAGGCAGAAGAGAGGAGTGAGTTTCTGCAAGAATAGAGGGAAATAGTGGAGAGAGGTGGGCAGTCAAACTGGAATGGCTGTCGTGTTCTGGAGCAGTGCTGCTGATGTGGAATTTCACACTGAGTGGGCTAGTTTGTCAGGGACTTCCCATTGCAGAGTGAGCCTTCTGTGCCCTTCCTGCAGAACCTAGGAAAGGTGGAGACAGGATGGTCTGGAGCTGGTGCAGCATCCCTGTCTTTCCCCATGTCCTCACTTCCCTTATAAGGGGTTTGTACTCTGGTGTTTTTTCCTAATCCCGTGCTGTGCTCCCCCATCCCACAGGAACCCTGGATCTGGAGGAAGATGGTGATCTCATCACAGTAGAGTTCGATGACGGGGACACGGGACGCATCCCCCTGTCTCACATTCGGCTTCTCCCACCTGACTACAAGATCCAGTGTGAGTCTTGCTGTTCAGTTTTTTGCAAGACACTTCCCACTCTGAAATGTACAGAGTTTTGGGCCACTTTCCTCAGATTTTGGGACAACTTCACAGAGTTTCAGTCACAAAGATTGTACCATCCATTGTGGACACACAGAGCTGGGGTGGGATACGACCCATGGGGAAGAAGGCTCAGTCCCTATTGCAGATTTGGTTGGGATACTTTCCCTGTATCACATCTCTGGTTTATGTTTTATTTGACTGCATTTGACCATCTCTTTGACCTGTTCCAGGTGCTGAGCCTTCCCCTGCCCTTTTGGTGCCCAGCACCAAGCGCCGTAGCCGTAAATCCAGCAAGGACACTGGTGAAGGAAAAGAGGGAGCTGCACTGGGGTCAGAGGAGCCTGTGTCAAAGGGCAAAGGGCGAGGAAGGAAGCCAAGTGTCAAGGCAAAAGCTGGTAAGTTGTCATCACTGCCAGACCTGGAGTTGAGTGAATCCTTGCACAATTCCATTGTTCTCCCCAGGTTAGAGCTGTTGCTCAGAGCAGGATATGGATGGGGATGGATGCACTGCTTGAGTGCAGAGCATCCATGCATCATCCTGCTCTGCTGTGGCTACAGTTTGCAGGAGGCTGGCTCAGAATCTGGCCTGTGCTGTGACAGCCTCCTCCTGTTGGTTAGGGCTGTGGAGCAGGGTCCCTTCTTCAGCTGAGCATCTCTGCAGCTGTTGGTAGGGCCAAAGGGGCAGGTGATCTGCAGTTTGGTTCCCCTGAAGTTGAAGCAGCATTGCTGGGCATTGCCTGTCTCTACTCACAGGTGCTGGCACCAGGCCAGGCTGCTCAGTGAGCAGTGAGGACCTGTGTCCCTTTGGGGGTACCTGAGCAGGCAGGAACAAGCCACGCTTGGCCAGAGACTGGTCAGCGTTGGTGTGTGGTTGTGTCTGAGCTGATAAAGCCCATCTGGAGGGATAGCATCGTGCCTTTGTGTTTCCTCCCCTCTGCAGAAGAGGCTGCCTTGCCCGAAGAGAAGGACCAGGTCGAGTCTTCACCTGTTACCTCCTCAGTCCCAGAGAAGCCTGCCTGCTTGGGCAAGCCAAGCATGAAGGGGTCACGAAAATCGCAACCGCTGCCGTCTGGAGGCTCCCCTGCTCCCACAGAGGAAAAGCGGTCGAAAGCCAGCAAGATGAAGATCTCCACTAAGCTGCACAGCCCCCCACAACCCTCTTACCAGCCTGCTGTGTTTGGCAGCATCCTTGGCACGGAGCCCTACAGTGACCTCCCGGGAACGCTGGCAGCCTTCGGCTCCAGCGATGCTGCGGTGTCCAAAGCCAAGGCCAAGAAAGGGCGGCCCACAGAAGAGACGCAAGAGTTTGGCACCATGGTCAAGGCTCAGAGGAAGCATGACAATGAAATCCTGATCAAGCTGGACCATGAGGGTGTGATGTCTCCAAAGACAAAGAAGATGAAGGAGGCGATGAGGATGCTGGAGGACTCGAACCTGGCCGGTCGCAGAGATGGGAAGAGCCTCTTGGGACTCGGTTATTCTGCTGCAGTGAGTGTGGAGGGCAAGCAGAAATCTTCCCGAGCCAAGGTGGCTGAGGGAGACCCTTCCCCAGCAAGCTTTGGAGGAAAGTTTGATCCCTCAGCGGAGAACCTCACTGCTTCAAAGGACCAGGAAGAAAAGGCAGCAGCTCCAGCAGCTGTAGAGGAATCCGAGAGCAACAGCAGTGACAGCAGCTCAGAGTCAGAGGGAGAAGAGGAGGCTGAGAAGAACCAAGGGGAAGCCCAGGACAGCAGCTCGGCCAGCTCAAGAGCGTCCACCCCTCTCTCTTCCTCCAACTCCTCCTCCTCTTCCTCATCTAGCAGCAGCTCCTCTTCATCTTCCTCATCCTCCTCTTCCTCCACCTCATCGACCTCTTCTTCGTCGAGCTCCAGCTCCTCTTCCTCCTCCACTACGGATGAGGATTCCTCGTGCAGCTCTGACGACGAGGTAGCCGAGGCGCAGCCAAGCTCCTCGGTGCAGCAAACCCTCCCACCCAAGCAGACCAAGCAGGCGGGGAAATCCCGCACCTCCTCCCACCCGCAGAGCCAGAAGCAGCCGGCGCAGCAGCCGGCGCAGCAGCCGGCACCGCCGCAGAGCGGCAACAAGAGCAGGCCCAAGAAGCGCGAGGGCATCCACCTGCCCACCACCAAGGAGCTGGCCAAGCGCCAGCGCCTGCCCTCAGTGGAGAACAGGCCCAAGATTGCTGCTTTCCTGCCCGCACGGCAGCTGTGGAAGTGGTTTGGGAAACCCACACAGGTAAATTGGAGGCTCTCCCACCGCTCCGTAGTGCTCGGCACCGGAGTTCGCCTTCTGGTGCCTCTTCCCCTTTTCCTGGGGTGGTGGAACTGCTGGCGTGGTGTGTCCTTGGCCAAGTCTGCAGTTTGCTGGGAGATTGGGGTCAGCTTTCACTGCGTCTGGGGAAGTCATTCCTCTGCCCCAATTCCTGTGGGAATACTGTGGCTCTGCCAACAGCAAAGAGGTGCATGTGGGAGAGGGCAGGAAGTGGTGCGTAGGGAAAACTTAGGTGATCCCTGGCTGATCACTTGCACAATCCTCTCTTGGCAGAGACGAGGAATGAAAGGGAAGGCCAGGAAGTTGTTCTACAAGGCCATTGTCCGGGGCAAGGAGATCATCCGCATTGGAGACTGTGCGGTTTTCCTCTCCGCCGGCCGCCCCAACCTGCCCTACATTGGCCGGATCCAGAGCATGTGGGAGTCCTGGGGGAACAACATGGTGGTCCGAGTCAAATGGTTTTATCACCCCGAAGAAACCAACCCTGGGAAGAAACTCAACGAAGGCAAGGTAGGCTGGTCTCCGTTGCTGAGAGGGCTGCAAAGCTCCTTGCTCTCTTTTGGCTCCAATGATGAGAACACCCAAGGCCCAGTTCGTTACTGGGACCCTGATGAGGGTGGCCCCATCCTTTCCTGTTGTGATGGCTGCCTGTGGTGATGGCAATTCTGGTGTTGGCCCTTTGAGCAGGGAAGGGGTGGGTTTTACTGTACTGGGAAATAAAGATTTTTGTGCTGGTTCAGAAAGAGTGTCAAGAGCCAGATCAGTGTTTAGAGTGTAAGAACCTGGCCTGGTGCTCAGAAACACTGAACTTTGCACACGTGTGCAGCTGGTTTACAGCGAGATTTATTCCTGGTGGCTTTGGACAGGGGTTGAAGTTCCAAAGGCACACATGTCGGGCAGGAAGTGGTGGCATGGAAAAACAACCAATTCACCAGCTTTTCATTTCTGTTTCCTCTTTTCTTCTTGGGCACAGCGCTGGGATCAGAAATCAGGCAGGAGTCTATCCACAGCATTGCAGGCATCCAACCAGAGGAAGGACTTTATGGAGGTTGGTGAGGTTGGGGGAAGGCTGGGAGGGAGTGCTGGGTCCCCTCTAACAAATAAGTGCTGCTGGGGAAATACCCCCAAACTTCTCTGGCTCCTGCTTTGTGCCTTGGCTGCCAAGTCCGCAGTGCCCAGGACTTGGGATGGGTGATTCTGAGGGGTTGGGAGTAGCTGCAGGGGTGGGGAGGAACAGGCGGCTGGTATCCAGCACCCATTTTGCGTTTGCATCCTTGAAGTGAGGATGACAAACTCCTGGCCTCCACAGTCTCCTCTTACATGTGTTTGGCAGCCACAGCATACCCATCAGTGGGAGCTGAGTGAAAGCCAGGGCTCAGGCTCAGGGGGCTAGATGGATTGTCCGGGCTGCCCGTGGGCCTGTGCAGATGCCCGGTGTCCCTCCCCTGGGCTGGCTGTTGGGGTGAGTGGGAAGTTCTTGAGTGTGAGCAGAGCCCTGTCCTGTTGTGATGGGTGTTTTTTGTGCTTATTGAAGATGATGCTGTGTAAATGCTGTGAGATCTAATAGCTCTTTTTCTTCCCATTTTCCTTCTGTTCCTGGCATGCAGCGAGCCCTCTACCAGTCCTCTCACGTGGATGAAAATGATGTCCAGACCATCTCACACAAGTGTCTTGTTGTTGGTCTGGATCAGTATGAGCAGATGCTAAAGACGAAGAAATACCAAGACAGTGAGGACCTCTACTACCTTGCAGGGACCTATGAGCCCACCACGGGCATGATCTTCAACACCGACGGGGTCCCTGTCATCTGCTGACCGCCCAGGGGACACGTGCCACCCCCTGGGGAGGGATGGGACAAACCTGAGGACGTGCCTGTTCAGACGACATGATTGTTTCTTTCAATGCTCATTTCTGTGTCACACTACAGACAGGAGAGCGCGAGAGACGCGAGGAGGAAGGAGAGGGCTGAGGAAAGGGGTTGGGGAAGCAGTTACAGGACTTGAGGAAGATGTCGTTGGGGGTGGTGGTTGTGCTTGAACCCCAAGGCTCTTCTGGAAGTGGCTTTAAGTAACGTGACACTTGACCAACTTCTCCCTTCCTCCTTTTGGTCCAGGAAAGCACATGGGTCTCGTGATCATTTCACCAGCGGGACCCCCCGGCAGGAGGGATCCCTTTTGTGTCAGTTGCCCCCCTCAGTAACTCGGAAGCCGCCCGTGCGTGGAAGGACCCTCTCTTGCCTTCCGCGCGCGCTCCTCTCCGTCCTTATATTCCCTTTCCTGCTTAGTTTCGCATGACCCTTACAGGAAGGACAGGGTGAAAGAGAAAGGAGATGAGTCTCTCTCAGCGCCTCGTCTCGATCCTCTCAGCGCCTTTTTGCCGTTCCCTTTCCCTGGAGGCCCCTCTGGCAGCGTGTGGAGCACAACGGGGCAGGGCTGGCCCCAGCACAGAGATGGCAGAAGAAGATCCTCCAGGCTGGGAGGAGCCAGGTGGAAGACGAGCCAACATCCAGTCTGGGATGCTGCCTTGAATAAACAGTCTGAACCCTCTTTTCCTGTCACTCTGCACCCCTTCTGCCCTGGAAAGGTGCTGGGGGAAACAGGCAGGTGGCGAGGGCGTGATGCATGGCAAACTGACACCTCGTCTTGGAGCGTGCAGTGAAGGGGCAGGAAACGACTGAGAAATGCTGCTGCTTGGTGCTTGGAGGAGAGAAGATCACAGGCTTTTGGATTCCGGCATCCCTCACCCAGCTTTACCCACCATGCCTTGCCTGAGTTGAGACATGGAGCTACGGGGAAGCCTTTGCCCCTCATTTGAAGGGAATGGGACAGCGTGTGAACCCGGCTGTGCCTGCCTGCAGGGCTCCCACAGCCAGAGCCCTGCTGCCACCTCGGGCTCAGGGAGGGCTCCGTTCAGCTTCCTCCGTCCACAGAGGAGCTGACCACCTCCCCCTGGGCACACGCCGGACCCGCGGCATTGCCACTGCTGCTCCGGGGTTACACCTGGCCAGAGGGAACAGCGGAGGAGAACGACGCACCATCCTTGCACTTAAAACTCCAAGAGACGCACTGATCTTTGCAACTCCCGACTCGCACTACGGATCGCCGGGACGCGGAGCGGGGCCCGGCTCGGCCCAGGCTCCCATGGGGAGACGCTTGAGTCACGGACAGATTGGAAACTCTCCGCCCTGGTACTGGCTGAGTACCAGAGACTGGAGGCCGGGGCTCAGGGGAGAGGGACAGCCCTGCAGAGTGACCCCTCGTCCTTTTAAACAAACCACATGGTGCTGAGCTCGTACCATCTCCACCCCGGGCCACCGGCGCCTCGGCACGGCGGACAGTGACGGTTCTAGCCTGTACAGTTTTAATGTACCAAAAGACTCTTTAGCCCTCCTGTATTATAAGTCTTTAAATGGATTCAACT